>JAOWBH010000048.1:606998-626764 GCA_028566215.1 Silene coronaria
AAAGTCATCAAGAGCCTTGTTGAGAAGATTCAGATGCTTAAAATCCAGGCATCTACGATAAAGGCGTCAATCCCCTTGTTTTTATAGGGGAAGCAAATTCCCATGTTAAGGCGTCAATCCCAGAACAATTGTAGCTCAAGTGGTAAGAGCTCTTTTATCTCAGTTATGAAGTTATGTTTCGATTCTCACCCTTGACATAATAGTGCGCTCATTTGAATGAAAAATGGCATAAATCCCTTCTTATCAAGTACTCGGTATAGTTGCTTTTTTTTTATACGATCAGTTTAATCCGAATTTGAGTTCGATAGGATAATTAGGAGGAGCTCTTCCTTGTGAGTTTTAATAATGCCGCATTACAACAATTTGAAACCAATATCTCCGGTTAAGCTAAAACAATTCATTGTTAGCTGGTCTAAAGGTTGATGGGTTAGACGATATAGTTTATGAAAACGAGATTTACAATAATTAACAGGGTGCTAAGTTAAAACTTTTTTTTCTTTTTAATAAATTAAACTAAAGCCTTATGAAACTAATCCATGGAATACACTTTTTTTTAATTCGATTTTGTGTTATTTTTTTTATTTTATGATGTCTCAATTAGTCAATTATATGTTTACCTTTCAATTTTTTTGAAAACTTTTTATGAGTAAATTGATCAACCGATAATCTAATATAATTACAATTGGTTAATTGTTCTTAGGGTGATAACGAGCTGAGCTAATGCGGGCCTTGGACAACCTTGCTTGAGCTCGACAAGCTCATATGCATGCTCGGCTCGAGGTCTAGCTCCATATTCTAGTAGCCTTGTAGGCCCCTTTCTTGTAGAGTTTGGACGCAGTCGTTTGCTTAGAGTAAGAAGTTAAAAGCAAGCAATTATTCTCACTTTACTAGGTTGATAATAATTTAGTTATAATAATCTCTAATTGAATTGGTGTCATTAGACCACATTTTATAAGAAAAAATGTGGCCATACCACTAGACACGAGATTTGAACTCTGAGAAGAACCCGAGCCAAGCTTGAACTCGAGTCAAGCTCACATGAACTAAGCTTCGACCGAGTTTTAATCGAGCCAAAGTCCAATTAATCGTGAGTTGTCTCGTCTAATTATTACCCCAAATTTACTCTCATTTGATATTTGCTCCATAAAGGCCCAAATATGACAAAAACTTAGGAAGTAATATAATATTCGTATTCATTTTTTGCTTGAAAAACACGTGTATGAGCATTATGAAGTTGACACGTGCAAATTACATCATACATATCCAAATTTTTTTGAGATAACTCCTACCGAAATTACTATAGACATTTGATGACAAAAGATGCGTGAGTATTAATTTTTGTCACATCCAATTCAGTCATCACTTATCAGACTCGTCGTCACACATCAACGAGAGAAAAAGGAAAGAAATCTCTAAATAAAATGTCAAATTCACATACGTGTGAAATTCTACCGTCTCATAAATTACTAAGTACTCCCTCCCATACTCTCTTTTCGTCCCTCTTTCCTTAAATGAATTATTTAAATTTTATTTCTCTTTTTTATTTAGATAAGTTTTTATTAATATTATACTTCATCTCTCTCCAATCATCAAACCCTCACCATCTCCTTTATTAATATTTAATCTTAATTATTTCTACCTCTCTTCAATCAGTAAACTCCACTCATATCTTTTATTAATATTTAATCTAAATTATTTATATCTCTCCAATCACCAAACTCACCGATAATACAATAATCCATCTCTTAAATGTTGTACCCACCACAAAGAGGAAGAAAAGAGAGTATAGGAGGGAGTAACTTTTTTTGGATGGGGAGGTAGAGATGAAAGTGGACGCGCGGGCTCTTGGGCTGACACGTCATGTGGCTCATTTTACAAGACATTGCATTGGCACGGTCCAGCACGGTACAGTATGTCATGGGCGTGGGTCGTGCCTGGGCCAAAGTTTGAGAAAAAAGACTTATGCCTAACCTAGGTACGGCACGCTTGGGCATGCTCAAAATACGAATAAATAAGGCTAAAGTAGAGGATTTACATGGGCACACTCAAGCACGACACGCTTTGGGGCGTGGACGTGCCTAGGGCACTATTTTATTTCACAGACACGATAAAGCACGGCATGGTGGACTATGGATTGTGCACTTTTTTCTCCTAGCACGGTGGGTCGGCACGACCCACTTCCATCTCCATGGAACAACTGCTAGACCTGGCAAACGGGTCAATCAAGTCAGATCGGACCGGATTAATTTCAGATCGAGTCATTTCGAATTTAAAGACTTTAATCTTAATCCTTTGAAAAGACCATTTTTATAATTTCACACATAATTAAATTAAATAGCTATAATTTAATTTTAATCCTTTAAAAAAAACACCAACTCATGGGTTAAATATCACTCAAATGAATAGAATTAGACAAAAATCTAGATAATTTATCTTTATCCAATCATATGAGTTTTATTTGTTTATGTCCTTTATAAGCTTGTGACGGATATTATTCACCATAAATGAGAATTTGCGCTTCAATATAAACTCAACGACCTCATCCCTCTTAAACGCTTTAACATTCCATATCTTTCCATTTTCCCTCCCCATTTTCTCCGTCTGCTAATACGACGCCGTTTTATCCACCTCCGAAAATCTCCGCCTTATACGGCGTCGTTTCCGCTTTACACAACCATTGCAATTGCGTTGGTCTTTTTTTTTTTTTTTATCTTCCTTTAAAATTAATTAACAAAATAATCTGCAAATTCTAATTATAATAACACTAATCACATCAATTAGCAGTTAATTACCGGAAAAAATTACCGTTGTTAATCAACTATTAGCGAAATGTCAACCGCGACGGCGGTAGGTTCGGTGTTACAGCTCCGAACCACGTCGGTCTTCAGTTCGGACCTCCTGAACCGGAAACCAATGGTAAACCAACCGGTGTGTAGATTCGGGAAGAGACCGTCCCGAACCTACGCGGTTCGGAGGTCAGAGATTGTGGAAAAGAGCAAGGTATTCGGGATGAGGTTGCGGCATCAGGTGTGGGAGTCGGTGGGGCCAGGTAGGGATCCGAAGCTGAGGTTTGTTGTACGGGCCAGACTTTCTTTGGTACCGAAAAAGCCGCTCGGGTTGTATGATCCGAGTTTTGATAAGGAGTCGTGTGGTGTCGGGTTCGTGGCTGAGTTGTCTGGACAATGCAGCCGGAAAACGGTAATATACGTTAAATTTTATTTCCGAATTCCGCTGTTTTATAAAAACCTTCCAATTTTGCCGGTTGCATGTGTGCAATATGATAAGGAGTTTATAACAGCTTATACGTCTCATTTAATAAAAGTCCTCAAAATTATATTGCATGTATTTTGCAACTAGCAAAAACATAAATGTTTAATTTCTAAATTCTAATGAGTTGATGTGTTTTGAAACTTTCATACTGAGTGGTATTAGAGTAGCTTATGCATCTCATTTAATAAAAGTCGTCAAATAACGGTTTCACGGAATGTTATGAATATGAATACGAAGGTGACGGACGCAATTGAGATGTTAGTGAGGATGGCACATAGAGGCGCGTGTGGGTGTGAAGAAAATACGGGTGATGGTGCTGGCATTCTTCTTGGTCTTCCACATGATTTCTTCGGTGAGGTATAATTCTATTAGCTTCAATTATTACTTTGTCGTTCAATCCATTTCACTATATTTGTCTACAACTCCACAAGTATATGACCAGTATATTTGTCTAAAAAGTCATGATTGATCATGATTTCACTTTTGAGTTATAATGCTATCCAACTATTCTAGATGAATTACGGGTTATATTGATCTTACTATGTGCAAATTTATATGACGGGCAAATTTGTCGAACTATGGAAGGGAGATTGTGAAAAGTAATGTGAAACGGCCTTAACAACGTTATGTCACGTTCAATTGAGTATTTGTAAACTTAAATAATTTTATGCGGAAACTCGGTCAACATCTCTCGTTGTTTTTTTTCCCCGATTTGTACTTTATCAGGAAGATTTGGTATTTGTCAGCTTTCTGTTTTTGAAGACAAAGATTGGATATTTTCATGAATAATTAATTAATCAGAAAATCTGGTGTGGTACCAAACAACATTTTCTTGTCAACAATAGGAGACAATATTGTTAAAAAGATAAATTTTTTGACCTGTAAGCTGTGCAAAATTGCTGTCATTATGCTCCTCCCGTCGCCACAAAGAAAACAAACGTAAACAATTGATAGAGTCATAGAGACGAAGGGAATATTTTTTGTTGTACTCAGGGGCGGATACAGGCCGGGGCTACTTGGGCTGAAGCCCGGGTAGTTTTCTGGGAGAGGAAATATACTATAACCAAGAATATAGAATCATTGAAATTGTTGTGGCCTGTTGGTCTTGAGCTTGCTTTTCCCGCAAATGACTCATGTTCGAGTCTCATATATGGCTCAACTTTTTTTGCTATTTATAAATGTTATGCTGCTTTTTTTACTTTTATTATGTTCCTCCCTTCCCTAGGTTGTTTTTACAATAGACACAACATTGAATAGTTTCTTTCTTGCCATCATTTATAGATATTCGTTAGTTTACTTCTTTATTTATTCTTTTGTTTATTTGTTACAACATTATTATTTGTTTTCTTATTTTCGCTTCTTTGTCCTATTTCATCTGCTATCGACCATTTCATTTACCATTAATTATAATCATTTTTCAATAGTTCCCTCATGTAATAAAAAAAACTCGTGTACATTCTTTTTGGGATAGCGTATGAGTACATAAAATGATATGAATTTCAGAAAATTTGTCTTATGAGCTCATTTTTCAATAGGTCATTATTACATAGTTCACATAATTACTCCGTATAAATTAGTTATACCCAACATAGGTAATGAGACCAACAACTCGCGAGCAACTTGAGATCTACTCGGTCAAAGCTCGGCTTGATAGCTTAAGGAGTCAAGTCGAGCAAACGCTAACTCGACTTGAAAAGCTCGCGAGCGGCTCGAAATTGTGTGATTATATAAGATATTGCTCATATTTTATTATGATTATATCTCTGCTTTGATTTGCCAAATATTTTTACATACTTTCGAGCCTTATTATTGAAAACGTTGAAAGAAAAATAATATAAAAAAAAATTAAAAGTTACGTATAGGCGCGATTTGAGCTCGAGCTCGTGCTAAAGCTCGCAAGTTTGATTGCGAGCACATTTTTTTTAAGTTCGGGTATGCTCGAGATTGAATTTTGCTTCTAGAGCACAAGCCGAGCAAGGCCAAGTTCGTGCTCGACTCGGTAGCACCCCTAATAAAATTTAGCCCTAGGTATATTGAATTCCTGGTTCCGCCCCTGGTTGTACTTAAATGACCCCTAGAAGAGGATTATTTTGCTCCTTCTGTTTGTGGATTGATTATATGATATGTCTGTCGTATGAAGATTTGCAACTTGCAAATAAAATGAACTAATCTTTGTTGTTGGATGAACTTATTATTTATGCCTATGCAATTCTGCTTTTGATGGTAATGAGATTTACCATTTAATTGGCTTAGGTGGCTACGGAACTCGGGTTTGTGTTGCCACCTCCAGGACAATATGCAGTTGGGATGTTTTTTTTGCCTACTTCTGGGAGCCGAAGGGAAGAAAGTAAAAATGTGTTCACAAAGGTAATAGTTTTCAATATTTTGGAGGACGATTAGGTTGAACTCGACCAACGTTTTGCATGCTCCCTCTGCCTCTTCGAATATATTACATTTGCGTTCAAATCGGTTTTCTTATGTGCAAGTGTACAACTATGTAGTAAATGTAAACTATTGGCTGGATCAAGCTAAATGAAATATGTGAACTATTCACGGTGATAGGATGAGGTAATCTGTTGGTTTAAGAAAATTTAAAGCTGATCAGAAATATGTACAATAGCATGTTGTTCCTGTGGTCTGTTCAAGTGATTTCTAATCAGCTTAGCTAGCTAGCACATACTTGACTTTGACCCTTATATGAATGGAGTCGGCAGAGAGTGGATCGGAGGGAAATGGAGGAGAGGAAAGTGGAGGTATCTGATTTCCTCCCTCAAAGCGAGCTCAAAATCTTTCCAGCATTGGAAATGCTTGGTAGGAAAATGTCATTGCTCTGCCCCCCTAACCCCGTCCTCTTACAGGCTTACCTCTTAATATCCTATCCAAACAAGCTGTTGGTGTAACATCTCTGAATAAGTGCGCGTGCTTATCTGCTGAATAATTACAAGCGGCTTGATTGGTTGAAGGTTTGTGTTACTGCAGGTTGCAGAGTCACTTGGGCATACTGTCCTTGGTTGGCGTTCTGTTCCAACTGACAACTCAAGCTTGGGAAACTCTGCTTTGCAAACTGAGCCTGTTATTGAACAGGTGTTTCTCTCTCCAACGCCTCGATCTAAAGCTGATATTGAGCAACAGGTTCGCTTTTTAAATCGCTCTCTCTGATTATAGCATTTTTTGGCTGCAAGCATCTCTAAGTAGTATTACCATCATCCCTATTATATTATCCTGATTAAACCGTGGTAGTCGATTGATAGCAATATGATGATGTAAAATATGTGGTTTGACAAATCAACCCGACTAATTTGAAAATATATACATATAGAGAAAATAATGAACAAAGTTGTCATTGAGGGATCACCATAGTCAAATTCGCACGATAAGAATGTAATGTAGGTAGTCTGATTTGCTTGCTTGACTGTCTTACTTAAGGTGTCCAACTTTTGGGACATTTTATTAGCTTTTGCCTTTTCGCCTGCTTACAGTTTCTGTTATATATCTTAGATGTACATATTAAGGAGGGTTTCTATGGTAGCTATAAGAGCTGCACTGAACCTTCAACATGGTGCCAGTAAGGATTTCTACATATGTTCCTTGTCATCAAGGTTTGCATCTGATCTCTCAGTGTTTGATCAATTGTGGTCTTTTCTGATTTGTGGTGGTAAGTTTACGAACCTGGTGATCGGTTGTTGCAGGACTGTTGTATACAAAGGCCAGTTGAAGCCTTCTCAACTGAAGGAGTATTATTATTGGGACCTTGGCAGTGAGAGGTTTACAAGCTACATGGCACTGGTAAATATATATTCTATTCACTTCTTTCTCTGTCTGCTAACTTGTACTTTAACAACCAGAAGCATCGGATCTACGGGTAACTGTGAAGGTGCAAAGTTGAAGAATGACTTCTGAAGCATTGAAGTATGAATGATCTCTTAAGTTCTTCTACTCCTTGATTACTGTTTGAATTGTCTTGCTGGATTGGATGCTCTGGGGGAGTTGGTACGGAACTCACTATATCATCTTTGCAGAAATTGGTACGATGCTCTCTATGATGTGCTTGAGGAGAGATGTAAAAGAAAATGGGTATCAAGGTTGTTTAGGCTGTTCATACTCTTGCACTGAGAAGTACGATACTAGAAGTTCAGTTACAAGCACATGTTTGTGAGATTGGTCAAAAAATACTTTCAGATTTCGTATATAAAGATTGTCACCACTGATACATTTGGGCTGTCTTCTTGCAGGTACATTCTCGATTCTCCACCAACACGTTTCCAAGCTGGGACCGTGCTCAGCCAATGCGTCTGCTGGGCCATAATGGGGAGATCAACACTCTTCGTGGCAATGTGAATTGGTATCTAACTCTGTTCATTGTCTTTTGATAAATTGTTCAAAATTTCGTTTTAACTTGACTTACTTTATGATCAATGCTGTGGATTATCTAATATTGTAACAGTGACCAAAAAGTATTTAGAGCCAAATCCTTTCATCTGATAAAAATGTAAAGACTTAACGTTCATACTCTTCTCACGGTTTTTTTAACCTAGATAAACTTCCTTAGGATGCGAGCCCGTGAAGGTCTACTTAAATGCAAGGAGCTTGGACTGTCAAAGAATGAAATGAAGAAACTTTTGCCTATAGTAGACAGCAGTTCTTCTGACTCAGGTGAGGCTATCAACAATTCTAATTTATTATCCGTTTTTGTATGCGCATTGTTTCAATTTTTTTTGTTAAGCACATGTCTATGAATGGAGTGAAAGCCGCAGAATAGTGCTTTATGCAGATTGAGACAAGTAATATTGGTAAAATAACGACGATATTTGACTCATCGGTTGATATGCTGTAAGTTCAGCGTTTTTCTACAATGCGATATATAACGGGAAACAACGTACTGGTGACATGATATTCTATTAGTGTACTAACTATTGTTCTCTTGTTATTTTACGATCTTGTAGGGGCTTTTGATGGCGTTCTTGAGCTATTAACTCGAGCTGGTAGAAGTCTCCCTGAGTCTGTCATGATGTTGATTCCAGAAGCATGGCAAAATGACAAGAATATGGATCCTCAGAGAAAAGCCTTTTATGAGTACTTGTCATCCCTAATGGAACCATGGGATGGGCCAGCTCTTATAACATGTAAAGCTTCAAGCAATAATTACTACTCTTGCGCTATCTCCTCTCCTGCAATCTGACATTTTTCTTCCATCCAGTCACCGATGGCAGATACCTTGGAGCTACTTTGGATCGAAATGGTTTGCGTCCTGGACGATTCTACATAACTCACAGTGGACGAGTTATAATGGCTAGTGAGGTTGGAGTGGTGGACATTCCGCCAGAAGATGTGTCAAAGAAGGGACGTTTAAACCCTGGAATGATGCTTTTGGTCGATTTTGACAAGCACATTGTTGTTGACGATGAGGCTCTTAAAAAGCAGTATTCACTAGCTCAGCCATATGGGGACTGGCTAAAACGACAAAAAATAGTATTGAAAGACATAGTTGATTCCGTTGCTGAGACAGAGAGAATGGCTCCTCCCATTTCTGGAGCAGTGCCTGTACGTATAATAGTTCTTATTAGTTAAGGTTACACAGTTATCTTGTGAGAAGTTCTGACGAGTATCTAACTTGTCACTTTATTTTAGGTATCGACTCAAGATGAAAACATGGAGAATATGGGAATTCACGGCTTGCTGGCTCCTCTAAAGGCATTTGGGTGAGAAATAATCACTTGATCAGTATCCCTCCGGACATGTATCTGAGACTCTTATTTGGAGTGGACAGCATATTGACATCATTTTATTTCTCAGATATTCTGTTGAAGCCTTGGAAATGCTGATGCTTCCCATGGCCAAAGACAGTACAGAGGCGCTTGGTTCCATGGGAAACGATACTCCTTTGGCTGTGATGTCAAACAGGGAAAAACTTACTTTCGAGTACTTCAAGCAAATGTTTGCTCAAGTCACAAACCCTCCTATTGATCCTATCAGGGAGAAGATTGTGACATCAATGGAGTGTATGATTGGTCCAGAAGGTGATCTCACTGAAACCACCGAGGAGCAATGCCATCGCCTCTCATTAAAGGGCCCTCTTCTATCTACCGAAGAAATGGAAGCTCTTAAAAAGATGGACTATAGAGGCTGGCGCAGCAAAGTTATTGACATCACTTATCCCAAGACCCTTGGTAAAAAAGGATTGGAGGAGACTTTGGATAGAATCTGCTCTGAAGCAACAGGAGCGATTAAGGAGGGTTACACCATGCTCGTACTTTCTGATAGAGGTACTACATTGTCATTCTCTAATGTGCTTTATAGAAAATGTGAGAGAAATTCTCTCCAGAAAAATGAGAATAACTAATCTCTTTCGTCATGGTTTTGTCTTGTAGCTTTCTCACCTAGTCGGGTTGCTGTGAGTTCTCTCCTGGCTGTTGGTGCTGTTCATCAGCATTTAGTGAAGACGTTGGAGCGCACACGTGTAGGGTTGGGCATTGAAACCGCTGAACCGCGTGAAGTACATCACTTTTGTACTTTGGTTGGCTTTGGTGCAGATGCTATTTGTCCATATTTAGCAATTGAAGCTATTTTAAGACTGCAAGTTGATGGAAAGATCCCACCTAAGTCAAGTGGTGAATTTCACTCAAAAGATGAGCTAGTCAAGAAATACTTCAAAGCTAGCAACTATGGGATGATGAAGGTTCTTGCAAAGATGGGTATATCCACCCTGGCATCGTACAAGGGTGCTCAGATATTTGAAGCTGTGGGACTTTCTTCGGAAGTTGTTGAGAGATGTTTTACTGGAACCCCGAGCAGGGTAGAAGGAGCAACATTTGAAGCATTGGCTTATGATTCTCTAAAGCTTCATGAGCTGGCTTTTCCCAAGCGAGTCCTTCCAGCTGGGAGTGCAGAATCTGTGGCGCTACCAAATCCAGGAGACTATCACTGGAGAAAAGGCGGTGAGCTTCACCTTAATGATCCCCTTGCCATGGCCAAGTTACAGGAGGCTGCAAGATCAAATAGTGTTCAGGCCTATAAAGAATATTCAAACCTTATAAATGAACTGAATAAATCATGTAATTTGAGAGGCCTTTTAAAGTTCAAGGAGGTGAGCGAAAGTATTTCCTTGGAAGAGGTTGAGCCTGCAAGTGAGATTGTGAAACGGTTCTGCACTGGTGCTATGAGCTATGGATCAATATCTCTGGAGGCTCATTCAACTTTGGCTATTGCTATGAACAAAATCGGAGGAAAATCTAACACAGGTACGATTACTCTGATTAGACCTTCACGAATTTAAAGGCATTGTAACCAGCAAACTTTTCTACCATTGGGTTTTTCTCTCCACATTCCCAACAAAAAAAAAAAAAAAAAAACAGGAAAAATCGATCATGAAGCGCGAGGCAGAATTTGTGCATTCTGTTTTGACTGCTTTAGTCGAGCTGGTGTCTGATATTGGTTTTCTCAATTTCCTTTTCTTTCTGAACATCCTAGTTCTCATTGTAGTTTGTGCAATAATAAGGCCTTCTTGATAAATAGGTTTCTGGTTTAGTTTGACTGACTATAATCGCTTTGTCTAGGTGAGGGAGGTGAGAATCCATCTCGTTTGGAGCCACTTCCAGATGGTTCAAGAAATCCTAAAAGGAGTGCAATTAAGCAGGTGGCTAGTGGAAGATTTGGTGTATCAAGTTACTATCTCACCAATGCTGATGAATTACAAATAAAGATGGCTCAGGTAAACTTAGCATTAGAAGTAGTAGATTTTTCACTGAAAATTAGGCTGTCCAAACCTTCACCTCTACTAGATTCCCTGCATTCAATAGGAATGGAGGTCTCCTCTTGTTTATAAATTTTGATTCATAGACAGATGATGCTGTTTTTCTGCATTTCATCTTTAACTTGTACGGTTGTACCCACGTATTGGAAGCGGTGAGAAAAAACTTTTATGCTGAATTTTTCTATTCACTGTAAATCTCTATAATACTAATTTCTGTGGAGTTTTCCCTTATATAGGGTGCCAAGCCTGGTGAAGGAGGTGAACTTCCGGGCCATAAGGTCATTGGTGATATCGCTGTCACTAGGAATTCTACCGCTGGAGTTGGACTTATCAGCCCTCCTCCCCATCATGATATCTACTCAATTGAGGACCTTGCCCAGCTTATTCATGACTTGAAAGTATATTCATTGATCCATATATATACTTTGCTTGAGTTTTGTGCATGTAAAAGGAATTATAGTTTCTGATATTTTGTTTTCTACTATACAGAATTCCAACCCAGGGGCTCGAGTCAGCGTCAAACTAGTATCTGAAGCTGGGGTTGGAGTAATTGCTGCCGGGGTTGTGAAAGGGCATGCCGATCATGTTTTGATATCTGGACATGATGGAGGAACAGGGGCTTCCAGATGGACTGGTATAAAGAATGCTGGGCTTCCATGGGAACTTGGCTTGGCGGAGACCCACCAAACTCTAGTTGCTAATGACCTTCGTGGCCGTACGGTTCTTCAGACAGACGGCCAACTTAAAACAGGAAGAGACGTGGCTATTGCAGCTCTTCTTGGGGCCGAAGAGTTTGGTTTTAGTACCGCTCCCCTTATAACATTGGGGTGTATTATGATGAGAAAGTGCCATAAGAACACTTGTCCCGTGGGCATTGCCACACAAGACCCTGTACTGCGAGCTAAATTTGCTGGAGAGCCTGAGCATGTGATTAATTTCTTCTTCATGCTTGCAGAGGAGGTGAGGGAGATAATGGCACAACTTGGGTTTAGGAAGCTTGATGAAATGGTAGGGCGTGCAGATATGCTTGAAGTTGACGAAATAGTTACCCATAGCAATGAGAAGTTGAAAAACATTGACCTCTCTCTTTTGCTTACACCAGCTTCTAGCATTCGTCCAGGTGCAGCGCAACGTTGTATTCAAAAGCAAGATCATGGTTTGGACATGGCCTTGGATAATGAACTAATTTCTCTATCCAAAGCCGCTTTGGATAGAGCCCTTTCTGTACATATTGAAACTCCCATTCGTAACACTAATCGTGCAGTTGGGACCATGCTTAGTCATGAAGTGACAAAACGCTATCATGCGAAAGGGCTACCAATGGACACCATCCACATTAAATTAAATGGAAGTGCAGGCCAGAGTTTCGGAGCTTTTCTTTGTCCTGGTATAACTTTGGAACTTGAAGGTGATAGCAACGATTATGTGGGTAAGGGCTTGTCTGGTGGTAAGATTGTTGTCTATCCTCCAAAAAGCAGTGGCTTTGATCCTAAGGAAAATATAGTAATTGGCAATGTTGCTTTATATGGATCTACTGCTGGAGAAGCCTATTTCAATGGCATGGCAGCAGAAAGATTCTGTGTGCGCAATTCAGGGGCAAAGGCTGTTGTAGAAGGTGTCGGTGATCATGGTTGTGAGTACATGACTGGTGGGACCGTTGTAGTACTTGGCAAAACGGGGAGGAACTTTGCGGCAGGAATGAGTGGTGGTATAGCTTATGTACTGGATATGGATGGGAAATTTAGATCTCATTGCAATACTGAGCTGGTGGATCTTGACAGAGTTGAGGAAGAGGACGACATCGTGACCTTAAGAACGATGATCCAACAACATTACCGTCACACAAGTAGCAAGCTAGCACAGGAAGTCCTGATAGATTTTGATATTCTTTTACCAAGATTTATAAAGGTTTTTCCCAGGGATTATAAGCGAGTTCTTACGAGCATGAAAGCTGAGGGATCGTCCCAGGAGGTGGCAGGAAATGTGGCCAGTGAAGAGAATGATGAGGTAGAGGTGCAGGAAAAAGATGCTTTTGAGGAGCTAAAGAAAATGGCGTCATTAACCTTAAAAGATCAAGCTGAGGTGAATTACTATTTTAATAGGCTGTCTTGAATTGGCGTTTCCTCTTGAACCATCTTGGGTTCACTTTACTTCTGAACTTGCAGAAACCACAGGTAGCTGAGGAATTCAGACGTCCGTCTCGAGTTCTTGATGCTCTAAAGCATCGTGGCTTTGTTGCTTATGAACGTGAAGGAATTCAGTATCGTGATCCTAATATAAGAATTGAGGACTGGAAGGAGGTTATGGATGAATCCAGACCTGCAACATTGTTGAAGACTCAATCTGCTCGCTGTATGGATTGTGGTACTCCCTTTTGCCATCAGGTAAGCGTATATCTCAATACCTGATGGAGAGATGTATTTGATGTGAAATTAATACTAGTTTTTATGTGTAATATGGTCATTCTATGATATATGCAGGAGAATTCCGGATGCCCCCTGGGAAATAAGATTCCTGAATTCAATGAGTTAGTGTACCAGAACAGATGGCGTGAAGCTCTTGATCGATTATTGGAAACAAATAACTTCCCTGAGTTCACTGGCCGAGTTTGTCCAGCCCCTTGCGAAGGTTCCTGCGTTCTTGGGATCATTGAGAATCCCGTGTCTATCAAAACCATTGAATGTACCATCATAGACAAAGCCTTCGAGGAAGGATGGATGGTGCCGAGGCCTCCACAGAAAAGAACAGGGTTTGTATTAGTATAATTAGTTTTTCCTCAGCATCATTGCTTTGAGAAATGTAGTTGGAACCTTCACATCCATTTTCATGGTCTGATTGCTTCAAACTTTACTGTTTCAGGAAAAAGGTTGCTATAGTTGGAGGTGGACCAGCTGGCTTGGCTGCAGCAGATCAACTTAATAAAATGGGCCATCATGTGACAGTGTATGAACGTGCTGACAGAATTGGTGGACTTATGATGTATGGTGTCCCTAACATGAAGGCAGACAAAATCAATGTAGTTCAACGAAGGGTCAATCTCATGGCTGAGGAAGGTGTTAATTTTGTGGTGAATGCAAATGTCGGAAAGGATGCATTGTTTTCCTTTGATCGGCTAAAGAAGAAGAATGATGCCATTGTTTTGGCCGTTGGTTCTACTAAACCAAGGTAAAAATGCCAGGAGAATTGTCTCACCCATGAAGTTTTGACTTTGTAGATGTCAGTTAGATTAGAAGGTTAAGTCATTGAGTGGTAGTACTTATGACCGCGGTTTGAAATCCATCAACATCAGAATTTTCCTTGTGGCTCCCTTCACACAATAAATGCTAAAAATTCTGTTTTTGCTTGTACTTGTCCTGGAGTTTTCATGATTGTGGTTTTTGCAGGGACCTTCCTATTGAAGGACGAGACTTGTCAGGAGTCCATTTTGCCATGGAATTCTTACACGCCAACACTAAAAGCTTACTTGATAGTAATCTACAAGACGGTAACTATATCTCTGCCAAAGGCAAGAAGGTTGTGGTCATTGGTGGAGGTGATACAGGCACAGACTGCATTGGTACATCTATCCGGCATGGCTGCACTGGTGTCGTAAATCTGGAACTTCTTTCTGAGCCACCTGTAATAAGAGCTTCCGGCAATCCTTGGCCACAGGTGAAGCTCACCTTCATACATTAAGTTTCTGAAGAGTTTCTTCCAGTCCGTCTTTCTTGTAAGAGTTTCTTAAGCATAATAGTCTGAATTCAAGCAGTTTTCTAAATAATAACTCGTGTTGCAGTGGCCTAAAATCTTCCGAGTTGATTATGGGCATCAGGAGGCTGCAACCAAATTTGGCAAGGACCCAAGAACTTATGAGGTTCTCACAAAACGTTTTGTTGGAGATGGAAATGGTAATGTGAAAGGTCTTGAATTGGTACGCGTCCAATGGGAAAAGGATGCCAATGGAAGATTCCAGTTTAAGGAAGTCGAAGGAAGTCAAGAATACATTGAAGCGGATCTAGTTCTTCTGGCTATGGGTTTCCTAGGTCCAGAAACGGTTAGTGTCCGTAACTCTTTCCCTTATTACTTTCAAAAGAATAAAAAGGTTAACTTTCGAAGGAAAGAAGTTTTTACTTTCAAATCGTGCTCACAAATAAAAGTATTAGGCGCGCAGTCGCCCATGTGGTATGGCGTTGCTTGTTAAAACACGAATTAATAACTCGGTCATCTTGCCCTGCGTTTTACTATTGCTCTGTACAATTAATCCTAAGTAGAAACTAAGGTGTACGATTAAGTATCCGACAGTCTTACATAATAAGACTTCACTGCACCAGAGGAGAGTTAGCTAACCTTTGTACCATCAACTGTTCCTGCAGAATGTTGCTGAGAAGCTGGGATTGGAGTGTGACAACAGGTCAAACTTCAAGGCGGACTATGGTAGGTTCTCAACCAATGTGGAAGGAGTATTTGCTGCTGGGGATTGCCGGCGTGGTCAGTCTCTGGTGGTATGGGCCATCACAGAGGGGCGTCAAGCAGCTACTCAAGTCGACAAGTACCTCATGGGAGATGAATATAAGGTTGCTGTGGGCTCCTCGTCTGACCAACAGTCCCTCGACAAGAGGCAACAAGCAAAACCAGCAACCACGTAATGCAGAGGTGACTTTACCTTCACTTCTAGTACGACCTTTATTTCAATGAATAAGCCTTATCGCTCAAGTCGTAGGCAAAGGGTTATTGATAAAAATAGAGGGAGTATTTGTTTACACACGAGAAACACAGTGTGCGTTGAAGACCAGTGGTTTGCCGAAAGTAAACGTAAAGAATGTGGTCATATTTTAGATTAGAACAATGTGCAGTTTTGTTTGTGTGTAGGTTTTACGCCTTTCCTTAAAAGGTTGGTAGCTGATTAGCTATGTATAGAGATTATCACTATGTGTGAGACGGTCTCACTTGTATTATTGTATAACCAACCTAAATACTATAGAGAATATATCATTCAAGAATATTCTCTATAAATACTTTGATAGTTTTAGTTGATACGGTTAATAGTTTGTCTCGCATGTGAGACCAACCGTCTCATATAGGCTTTTGTGTTAGCGTTTTTTAATTTGTACTCCGTAGCTTTTAAGATGAGGCTGCAGTCCAGGAATTGTTTTAAGTCATCCAAGTTCGAACCTCATGTTGTTTCGAACCATCTCTCTTTTCCATTGTGGCAGTATTTCATGACATGCTTCTTTATTTAGTCCATTAGCATTGTCTTACTATTTTTCCAGATTTGAGATGCTCTATGTTTACTCTGACTCTTGTAATTTCCTCTTGTACCTGTGTCCGACACTCGACACTCGACACTCGACACTCAAATATGGGTGTGACACTTGGACACCTCATCTTAGACCCAATAATATGCATATTTTTTTTGCAAATATAGCAACACTATGACACGCTCACGTGCCGGATACTTCTAAACGAGTCCGAGTAACATAGGAAATGCTTGCCTTACGCAATATCACACGCTTTTGGACGATGAAAACATGTTCAACACATCTTAACTAAGCCAATTCTACGAGCCATCAAAAAGTCTGAAATAATCAAATTTTGATATAGATATAAAATGCTTGAAATCGTGTATGAATGATTACATGCTGCTGATGCTCCACCAGGACTTTATTTTAGTTTACAGCTTACTTTATCAAACAAAAACAAAAGTCACTGCCTACTTGGTAAAAAGATAATAGTGGTAAACTTGTAATCTCTCTTACAATTCAAAAACAAACATTGTGAAATCAACAACGGTGAATCGCAAATTCTCAATGTAGACAGGCATTTTTCGTTTACATAGTAGATGGGGTGGGGTAAAATGTCACCATTTTAACACCGTCTTAACTTAATACGAAAAGTGACCGTCTTAAGGGAGATTTAATAACGGTGAATTAACGCACCGAATTATTATACACGAAACCATTTGAGTTGTAGATGACTCCAACATTAACCATAGACTGTCCTATGATCATATAAGATCCACAATATTTTTATTACATATATGAATTTACTGTCTTACGTAATACATTCTCTGTCAATTATAAGGGAGAAATCGTAATATTTTTTCAGAAACTTTATTATAAAACTCAGAAATTACACGATCGTGTGGAAATAGTAACGTGCTTGTATAATTCCTCAAAATGACGAGATCAACAATATATTAAAGAACTTAATCCTGGATAAGCTTGTCAATCTGCCGTCGTAACGCTCTTAGATTTGGTCCAACAAATTGACGTTACAAACAAATAATTTCCCATCTAAATAAAGAGTTCATTCACTTATTATCAACCTTCATTTCTATGTTGATCAAAATAATTTATCGAAAATTTTAATTAAAAACAAAAAAAACAAAAAATTTACTAGACATAAGAAAGTTTATATAATCTTTCATAAACGGTAGAATTGATTCTACAAGTCATGGCATTTGGGGTAATATTAGCTATTCTAATTCCTGCAATCGCGATATCTTTGGTGGCTGGCTATGTCGCGGCAATTCAGCCTCCAAGACTCGGAGGTGTCGTCGAACATCAGGCTGCTTCAAAAGACGTGTGATGGCAAACATGTGGACTACTCGTCACAAGGCTAGTTAGGTTGTGAGTCATGTATGTATGAGACAGTCTCATATGTGAGAAGCACGATAATCTCATTTGATCAGACGATCTAGTTTTTGTGACGTGTTGGTGCATGTCTATTTGTTTTGAGTTTGAGAGGGCTTGTTTTGCGGGTTTGGTTATTCCAAGGAATCGAGATAGACTCCCTCTGTCCTAATCATTTGTTTACATTTAATTAAACAAATAGTCACAAAGAATATAAAAGGTTAACAAATGAATGAGACAGAGGAAGAATATCCATGTTTTTTCTTTCAAATTTCAATTATTGTTGGTGCCAAATTATTTTGAGTGATCTTGTTTGTCGCATTTCTTTGTAGCTCATGTTGAATGACATTAAAATTGATTTGTCTTTTGTCATCATATATTTTGTATGCTTCCTATAAAATTTGTCATTTATTATATGTTTTTTCAACTTTGTATGTATCTACTGAATATTTACCCTCAAAAAAAAAAAAAACAATCTACTGAATATCAAATACGCATATATACTCCCAAATATATTATTAAAAATTGTATTTACGTTTGCCGTATTAAAATTTCTAAGAATTTTAACCAATGACAAATTAAAATTCCGAAATTAAGAACAATATCTAAGAATTTGTGATGATTTTTCTATGAGTGTACACCTAACAATTTCTTCAATTAAATGACACACATCATGTTTGTAAGATACTACACAATATAATTAACAAATGATTTCCAAATTAAATTAATATCACAAAGCAATCTTCTCAAATTAACTTGTGCTCATGCTCTTTTACCTAATCATCTAGAGATAAAAGGGATAAACTAACTCACTCTAAACCATTTTTAATCAAACAATTTTCACAAATTACACAAAAAAACCGAAGAGGTCTTCGCCTAATGGTTAAAATTAAGTAACCAATAGATCACAAATACAATTCCCTTCTCTCTTATATTATACGCGCCTTCCGCTTCGTTTGACACACACCCAAAAAAAAAGACAAATTACACAAAACAAAGAAATGCAATGTGGTTTTATTTTATACCTATCATAATAGTATGCATTAGCTTAATCCTAGTATTTTGCATTTTATATTTTGCAATAAAACTTAGGAATAATGAGGAAGCACAAGAACAAGAAGAACCATCACTTGAAATAGGGCAGCCTTATGATCCAGCACTAAGCATTACAATTGGGCTTAGTCAACGGGCCATAGATGCATTACCAACTAAGAAGATTAGAGAAAAAGACCATCAAATGATGAGCCCAATCCATAAAACTTGTTCAATATGTTTATGTGATTATTATGTAGGAGATGTTTTGAAGAAATTACCAAAATGTTTGCATAAATTTCATGGACATTGCTTGGATAAATGGCTTCGATCCAATAGTACATGCCCGGTTTGTCGAACGTCAGTAGTGTAATTTAAAATTGGGTATCGTTTGAATCAGCCAATTAGCTTAGTTGATAAAGTTATGAGGAGTGTTGCTCATCATAACATTGGGTTCAAATCCCCGTCAACATTAAAATTGTCTTTGTGACTCCCTTTATACCAAAAGAAATAAGGTAGGGTCTGAATTGACCATTTACATTTCAATGTATTTTTGCGAAATTATAAGGAAAATTTTAACGCATAAGTTAAAAAAAAGTGTGAATAAGTTAGTAAAGGTGAAACGTGATGCAACAAGGCTAATTTTTTATTTTCTTTCGTAAAGGTACTCAATTAATGGTTACATATCATAATAACCTCTCATGTGAAAGATTTAAGATTTAAAGAAAGAACTAGTTTTAACCCCGTGCAAAATTGCACGGGGTTGCTTATTAAACTTGTTTTAAATATTGTACGACTAAATTACAAATATTGAAAACAAAATTCCATAAATTAAATTCTGAAGTACTAACTAATATCATCGAATGAACTAAAAGCTACAATTACATATTTTAATATTACAAATAGTGGAAAATTTATTTATTATCGCATATCAAATTCTTCATAAATTGTATTAGATGTTTGCTTTAATACTGTTTAACTATTAAATAAAAATAGAGAAAAAAAATTATAAACGAATATTTAATATCTTATATAATAATAGTAATATGGTAGGGAGTATATAATATAACTAATAGATTGTTTATACAAATTTTCATTTAAGA
>JAOWBH010000048.1:626864-637398 GCA_028566215.1 Silene coronaria
CTTGTGCAAAATACCAACCCATAATCAGTTACTCCCTCCGTCTCACTAATTTGTTAACCTTTTATTCTTTATGAGGGGTAATTTAAGCAAAGGTAAAAATAAATGATTGGGACCGAGGGAGTAAAAACACTCAAAAACAGTACCATTTAGGGGGTAATATTTTTCTATGGGGCGAATTAATATAATGAAATACTCCGTAATGTACACCGGGGCCAACCTGATAGCCCTCCTAAATCCGCCAATACCCACAAACTCATATCAATAATATCAGGGAAGATGAAAGCACAGTAATTTCTACCAAAATTAAATTTGTTTTGCTAAAAATCTATGCAAAATATTCAACCCAAAATCAAATCAAAATTACAGTAACATAGTAACCATTTTGCCTAATTTGCCTAATTTTTGAATTGCATTTTTACTTTACGCAAAAATTAATCATACGATTTCATAATTACATAGCAGTAAATGTTGTAAATGAGCTCTTGATTACATTATAGTACTAAGGTTAACAAATTCAAGAGTAAATAATAACAGAAATCAAGCATAAACGATAAATCCAAAACAATGAAGTATTTAACAGTGAAAAATTAAAAGAAAATACTGTACCTTTTCGCCTTCACTCCCTGAGTCACTGAGTGTCGTGTTTTTTGAGTTTGGTTGAAAAAAATGGGGGTAATAAAAGATAGATATGGGAAGAATGATCTAAAATTAAATGTATTTAATAATTGCTATTTCTAGTCTTATAAAGAAAATAAAATTATTACTATAATTAGTTGGGCTGTAATGATCTCAATTCTGATGGTCCCCACTCCCAATTGCCAAATCAATCGTAATTTAACTACCAATTAGTCTTGCTTGTGACGGGTAGTTTGTGAGAGGAAATGGGTAAAGGGGACAAGGGAGGGACAAGGAGGGACCCCTCATGTGCACAAATTCTCACCCTAAATGGGTATTTTGTGAGGGAAAACGGTATCCGTCACTAACTTGTGACGGATACCTCCCGTCACAAGTAAAAATTTGTGTAACTTTAAATGTATTTCGTGGACGTTTGTAGGCCGAAAATTCCATCGTGTTCCACATGAACTTGCTAATTGTCGTCCATACATCTCGTTTGGAGAGGTTGGATGAACTCCGCTCCACCAAACATTATAATCTTTCTTGCGCCTGATTTATTCAACGAAAATTAAACCCGCTTATTGATTTATAAAAAACCCTTGCCCGACCAATGTAACATACAATGATTTGATAAACAGAGTGTACGATGACGGGCCTCT
The DNA here is from genome assembly GCA_028566215.1 of Silene coronaria. Classification (NCBI taxonomy): domain Eukaryota; kingdom Viridiplantae; phylum Streptophyta; class Magnoliopsida; order Caryophyllales; family Caryophyllaceae; genus Silene; species Silene coronaria. The sequence goes on from JAOWBH010000048.1 coordinate 628,139, forward strand.
AATATGCATATTATGGGAAATTGTTTCTCTTCATTTATTTTCTCTCAATTTCTTCTCACAATTTCTTTAAATAATAATTTTCCTTTCACTCCTATTTTTCGTTTATTTTTATGCATAAATTTGAACTATTAGATATTATCATAATGCGATACAACCATTAAAAAAAACTTGCCTCTCTATTTCTTTTTAGTAGAACAATTAGTCTTGCTTGTGATAGGTCGGATCTTGTGACGGGTAGTTTTTGAGAGGAAATGGGTAGAGGGGACAAGGAAGAGACAAGGAGGGACCTGCACAAATTCTCACCCTAAAAAGGTATTTTGTGAGGGAAAACGGTATCCGTCTTTCCCGTCGTAAGTAAGAATTTGTGTTAGAAAATAGAGAAAAAATAGACCGCAGATTATGTTCCCTACTAGAAATGGGCAAGCACTTGTTAACCCTTGGTTGGAAAGGCGACCACCCAGCACCTCTCAGGATCTTACCAAGTCTCGTAACCCCTCAAAAATTGACCTCCACATTCAACCTACGAAACTCAGAGAAAAACAACGGAACCCCTTTTCCTTTGCTTCAATTTTTTTTTTTTTTTTTTGTAAATCGCCTATTTTTCCCGCCTATTCTTTGCAATTCGTATGCCCTCAACGCAAATTCAATCAACGAAAAGGAACCACATTATCAATTTCAGGTTCAATTTAATTTAATTTAATTAATTTTCCTTCAATTTAATTTGCAATTTGTTTTATTGCATGTTTTATTGGATCTTTCTGCTTGCATTCTGATGCTTATGTGAATTCATAATCTGGGTTCGTTTTATTTTGTGTAAGTTTGCTGAAAGGTTCAATCTTTTTGTGTAATTGCATGTTTTATTGGCTTTATTTTGAGACTATTTTTCATTGTGTTAAACCCTAATTATGTATTTAGATTTTGAAAAGATGTGGGTTTTGTTGTGTTTCTCGTGAATGCCGATTTCCCATCATAGAAATGTTGATCACTTGTTTGCATTTTCATCATATAAGAACTGTTTGTAATGGAATTTTCATTGGTGGGTGTTGGGAAATTAAGGTAGCGTGAAATAATGTAAAAGTTAAATAAATCGCAAGGTAATCTTGAGGTTAGACAGGATAAACGGCCAAAACCCTCAAATGCAGGGTTTATGTGCCAAATTGACTCAAGATAGTGCTAGTACAACATAATCTATCCAAATTACTCGTACAATACTAAATGTGAACTGATAATAATTTAGGAATATAGACAAGTACTCCTACCTAGAGGTGGCAATCGGGTCACTCGGGTCGGGTCAAAGCGAATCGGGTCATATTGGGTTCGGGTCGGCTAAAGTTCATGTCGGTTTATCATCGGGTGGCAAGTCTGGTCGGGTCAATACTTTTAAGTATTTAGTTTTTGATTGGTAAATTTATGTTTAAACAATGTGTAGTTATATTAATTGTACTTCTAAGTGAAAACTATTAAGATGAATGTCAATTTGGTCTTATTTACACCATTCTTAAGGTAGTTTATAATCGGGCCATCTATCGGGTTGGATCAACATTGTCACGGCCCGGGTCGGTTTAGTTCATCACTTATCGGTTTAGCCTCGGGTCGGGTCGGTTTCAGTTCACCCAATTTTCGGGTTGTACCGGGTCCGGTTTCAGTCGGGTTACTCGGGTGGGTCAGTTTTTGCCCATTCTACTCCTACCCTATAGTCCTGTAGACAAATGAACCGTTTGTGTTGTACAAAGTCAAGCAATCCAAGCATTGATTTCATTTGTCCAATTTCATTGTCCATATGTTACTTAAAGTCGCGGCTGTTTCAATTTAATAAGGCTATTTGCTAGTGTTTTCATTCACGACTTGATGCTAACAAATCTCCCTTAGGGAATTACCCATTGACCTTTTGTAAACACCAACTTACACCAAGGCACTAAGAGGCGATGAGGCGCCAAGTGCAAGGCGAAGGCGCACGCCTTTTGGATGCAATGCGCCCGTTTCTAGTGACAAATTTGTATTGTATAAACAAATTTTTTGGCAATAATAATTTTTTTAGGAGTTTTCATGTTGTCTAACATGTAAATGAGTAAAAGTTAGGAATAACGGGGAACAAGAGTGACATAATTAAAAATTAAGATGAAAAAGATATGGAAAGTCCACACAAGCGAGTCTTGTTAAGTGAGTCCCGTCTAAAAGGCGCACCTAAAACGCAACTATGTGTTTTGGACTTTTGGCTAGTGCGTCAGCCAAGGCGCACCTTAGGTGCACTCCATGTGCGCTTTTCTAAACTAAGAACCGCAAACCCAAGTCAGTATTCAATACTTAATTCTCACCCTAACTCACGGCTCACTATCACTCGAGTCTTGTATTTGATCCTTACCCAAACTCACTACCACAACCACACCGTATAACCTAAGAGGAAGCACCCCCTTCATGAGGACCATGATAGCCTTTGTCACCTTCACCACTACCAATGAGTGTAAGAGGATAACCCTAGGAGTCCAATTGACTTAGGGTGTGTTTGGATAGCAAAAGTGGAGAGAAAGGCTGGGAAGGGAGGGGCGGAATGGGAGGGGAAATGGAGGAAATGACTTTTCTCTCCAAATCTCTCCTTTATTGGAAGGATTTTGATTAGCCTTGTAGGAGGGAAAATGGATCCCTCCAAATCCCTCCCCTTCCATTTCCCTCCTACCCCATTTGTTGCCCAAACAAGGGGTTTTGTATCCCTTCCCTTTCCCTCGATAACCCCTCATCCAAACAAGCCTAAGTGAGATTAGATTCCGCCTTAACTTGGGAACATAGTCTACTTTATGCAACACTCTACTATAGATTTTTATTCTTACCACCCTAACACCCATGATATCTGGCCAACTTTAACTTCCTAATCATGCCATCTTACAACTCAATTACTCATAACACTTTTTCGGGTATTAATGCGATTGATAAAACCGGGATATAACACTCTTGCGTCACACAACTAAAATGTAACCCCCATTCTTCATTAGAACATGCATCATACTAATCCGTGGTTGCAAGTAAGTCCCCTGTTGTAATGAAATAGTCGCTTCTCCCCTCGTTGACAACCAAATTGGTGCCCCCTTATCTTTATCTTATCTTTCCTAGGTTAGAACCGCCTTACGTGTCTAAGATCGCAGCATTGGGAATACTTCATTTCTTCATTTGGAAATGTTCCTGGATCATGACTTGCCATGGTTAACATATAATCACTATTAACAATCAACCTCTCTTGTCTTGAGTAACCGCAACTATCACGTCGTTCCACATTCCATCCTTGGCTCCTTGCCCTTCTTTCTCGTATGAAAGGACAGCAATGCTACTATGCTGCCATGTTTTCTGTATCCTATCCATGCTTCATTCTAAGGGTAACTTTTCTGCACAGCCTAGAGCTCCATTACAATTGTTAAATGAATTTATCGGATCATTGAAGATTTTATTTGGAACAATTTGATCTTTGGTAGTTGAGTATCTTACCAAATTTGAATAAATGGCCTATAGGTAAGTAAGTACGAGTAGTGTTTATCGATCAACTTTTGAAATTATTTCAGTAATTGAAAACAATAGTGTTCTACTATTGTCACTCCCTGATTTAGCTTTATCCGATTTTTGTTTCTATGTGTTTAGCTTTCCATTTAAGTAGAAAAAAAGCTAGCTTGCAGGTTCACTTTGTGATATATTCTCTTTAAGTTCCAGTAGTTTACAAATTTTATTTTGGTCTATCCAGCCAATAGTTTATGCATTTTTCTGTGGTGGATAATGAGGATAGGCTCTCAATCCACTTACATTTGGTAACATAAAAAAGGCTTATCTTAAACTATTTGCAGCGACATAGGAGAAGGGTTTAGAATTCTGTATTGGGGTTATAAGTTTATCTATGCCATTCTGACATTCATTTTTATGACTTAGAGACTGGAGACTGGAGACTGAGGGGGCGAAGTTGATAATTGATGGAGAGCGATACTGGAAGAGGTTTGGAATGCCAGAAGATTATGGATGGGAAGGTGACTGACATCAATAATGGCGTTGACTTCGTTGAGAAGGTGATCCCGTCTTGTTGTCTCAAAGCCAGAGCAGCTGTCCCTGAATCTGATGCCAAATGCCATTCGACTGTTGTTTCTGGGTGGTTTTCATCGGGCAGGACATTGTCTGGTACTTTCCAACTTCTGTTTTACATAAAAAATTATTGCTGTTTTAGAAAGTTGAGTTATTAATGGATTTCCAATCTCTTACTCTTATGCAGATAATGTTGAGAAGCAGGTTTACTACAACAATCCAATGTGGCCCGGTATGCATTAAAGATGCTTGTGTAAGATGGCTTTACATAAGAATTATTGTAAAATGGTTTGTGTTTTGACCAAATACTCTTAAAAAAGAGACCTTTAGTAACATTGTTATATTAAGGGTGAGAGTTTTTTTAAGGAGTGGTTTGCTATATATTTGTGTAATTGTCTAGCTGAAGACTTTTTGGGCATGTATTCCTGCATTAATCCTCTTATGACTGATCTTTTGCTTTTAGTTAACAATTCAATGAGTTATATGTCATTAGTTTGGATCAATTGGCACACACAAGTCACACCTTTTCTACTAATAATACAAATTGGTCAGAAGATTAAAAAAAAATCGTTGACTCAACGAATTGCCGTTCCTTTTCTGTAGGAGAAGCACATTCGATGAAAGTTGAGAAGATTTTGTTCCAGGACAGGTCACCATATCAGGAAGTTCTTGTCTTTGAGGTTAGACATTTTTGTACCGTTTTGCGGTGTCTTTATTTCTGAACAGTTATCTGTATTGCATGTTGTTTGATAGTTTGTATATTTTTATGCAGTCATCTAGCTATGGGAAGGTGCTCGTTCTCGACGGCATTGTCCAGTTGACAGAGAAGGATGAATGCGCATACCAGGAGATGATAGTTCATCTTCCCCTTTGTTCCATAGAATCCCCTAAAAATGTGAGTGTTGATGTTCTGATGACTCTTTCTTTACACATGTCCTCCAAGAAAATACGTGTTTTCTCTAGTACTTTGTGTTCAGCATTTCTTATGAGGTGATCGGGTGCGTCTTTTCTTGGCCTGTGTGGCAACATTGTGAGGGGGCGTATCCATATTGGCATTCTTATCTTGAATTTAACAAAGTCTGTTTCCTTTTTGTTCTAAGAAAAATACTATAGTATGCCGTGTTGGCGTGTTGTGTTACTGTAGCTCGGCTCTACATGATAGGATGAGAAATACCTCCTATGCCCATATCTTAGTATGTTCAACCTATTGAGTGTCCTAATAAACCCTACTCTTGAATATGTGCGGTAGCTGCTTTTTTTTTCTTTCCTTTTCTGCTAGCTCAAATTTTTCTAATCAAATTGTGAAAGCATAATTGCTACAGATTTACAGTATTGAGTGTTGTCGATTTATTTTCTTGCTAAACTAATTTGATCTGTTATTGGTGGTAACTAATGCAGGTTCTGGTAGTAGGTGGTGGTGATGGTGGAGTTCTTCGAGAAATTTCCCGTCATACCTCAGTGGAGTGCATACATATTTGTGAGATAGATAAAATGGTTATAGATGTAAGTTCTACATATGTTCTTTTTACCAACAATACATGTTTCTGTGGCAGATCATTTATGTAATATGTTAACAAACTTTGAAAATCTGATTTGCAGTTGTTTTTTAATACAGGTCTCAAAGAAATATTTTCCTGAGTTATCTGTTGGATTTGAAGATCCCCGTGTTAAACTTCACATTGGCGATGGTATAGTTCTTCACAACAGATTTGATTGTTGGCTGTATCGCCATGTTTGTGGCTTTGCCATTAAATTGCATTAGTTCTTATTTGTCAAATTATTTGCAGCTGCGGAGTTCATGAGGAACTCCCCTGAAGGGAAATATGATGCCATAATTGTTGATTCTTCTGACCCTGTAGGTATGTTGTACGTTAATACATTTATCTTGAAATTGTGAGGTGTTTAAATTCACTAAGGATGTTTCTTTATTAAAAAGCTACATTTATCTGTCGTATTATCATATTATGTATAACTTTTTTCGAAATAATTATTTCATGACAGATTTATAATACAACACTTTCGTATCATATAAAAATTGCGACTTTAAAAATCAAACCGAAAGCTGTCTTACAGGAGGAATATAATTATTTTTATTAATATTAACATCACTACTTCTCATTATCATTTGTACAGGTCCAGCTCAAGAACTTGTAGAAAGGCCCTTTTTTGAGACAATGGCTAGAACCTTGAGGCCTGGGGGTGTGCTGTGTAACATGGCAGAGAGCATGTGGCTTCACACTCACCTAATCGAGGATATGGTGTCTGTTTGCCGTGAATCTTTCATAGGTGGTGTACGTTATGCGTGGACTAGTGTGCCTACATATCCAAGGTAATTGTGTATTGTTGTTAAGAGTGTTCATTTGTATTTACATTGGTCGGACAATCTGATCGAAGAGTTTCCAGGGCATGAAAGAGTGTTGTTTTAAAATGTGGTTCTGAAGGGTTTCTGGCATGTTAGCTTGGCCGTAGTACCTCTTTGAGTCTATTCTATTCATTATTTTATCTGTTTTGATTAATAATGAGGGGCTTTGCTGCTTGTTCTGCGTCATGCTGGCGAACTGTGTAATGCATCTTACATCCTTTATTCATTTGGATTCATTCCATTCTACTTCTCGAGGGGTTCCATCAATTCAATACGTTTCCGTTTTGAGTAATATTTAACACACAAACACATTCATATGAATATGGGAACTATAGGTCCATTCTTGTTTCACATATTCTCCATCTCTTAAAAATGTGGTCCTAAAGCAAATGGAATGAATCCAAGTAAACAGAGGGAATAAATTCAAGGATTAATTAATTGGAATTACTATGGCCATGGCCAATGGGACACGGGATGGTAAAACATTACTTTCTATGATAAAGGTTTTGGCCATATATTATTGATTCACCTGTTTTGTTGATTGATTTAGTTTTCTAATGCTTGAACTTGAACCGATTTCAATTTAGCTGACGATTTCTGTTTGGGTGGGGGATTTTTATATATGGTAATTTTTACCGAGTTCGTATGACAATTTGTGAACATTTCACCCTCGTGGCTTACGCAGTGGTGCAATTGGATTTTTACTTTGCGCAAAGGAGGGACCACGTGTTGATTTTTTAAATCCGATCAACCCCATTGAGAAGATAGAGGGAGCAGTCAATCACCAGAGAGAACTGAGATATTATAATTCTGAGGTTTGTTTCTTAATTATATAGACTTGTGGGCTCTCTTTTGAAAATACATCTGCTGTTGCTATGCCATATTGTAGTCCTACTATATGGCAGTGTATTGTCGTCCCATTAACGGTCTGTCATATAGTATGTTATTGGTATGGGCCTTTTACCCCAGTTTTTATGTTAGTGAGCATATGTCATTGAGCATATTGTCGGTCTGTATGTTAGTGGTATGGGCCTTTTACTGGGTTTGCATAATGGGATCTTGAATGTGCTGGTCTGCGGAAGATTGGAGTCGATCCATCGCCAATTCTACTGTCGGTCTGGCATCTTTCGATTACTAAAGTCAAACGAGGATAATGTAAATGGGACGAGAGGAGTTTAACCTAATTCATCTTTACACAATGATTTTTACATTCAGTAAACAATATGCTACGCTTCTCGTCCTGGAACTGCAAAAGCTGTATGTATGACTTAAATTGCATTTTACACAAGTGCAGGTTCACACAGCTGCTTTCGCTTTGCCTACATTTGTGAAGCGTGAGGTCCGTTTCCTCCAGGATTCTCCACCAACCAAAGGAGTCCAGCTATCCTAATCTACCCAAGTCCTCAGTTTCTTTTAAGGTTTCGTCAACACATCGAGATGCGCTCATATTGTCGGGATTAGTGAGCTTTAGTATATTTAGCCTACAACTTGTTCCTTTGATTGCTAGAAAGAGAACTTGCTACATTGATGGTGTCAATAGCTCATTATCTATTGATTTTGCCTATATTACCTAATTCATTAGGGCGATCCACCTCCGGGTAGTTACGCCATTAGCCCTGACAATGTTGATTTGGACATCATTCATAATAAATCTAATTCCGAGGTGATTGTCAGTGTGTATGCCTACAAGCGGTAGACCTTACCGATTTACAGTTGATACTTTGCAATTGTTACTGTTTATAAATTAGCACTGTGGTTGTCTCCTTGCCAAATATTTTGTATGTCGTCAAATTAATGCCACGAGTCTAAAACATGTTTAATTTAATTAGCGAAATGGGTATACAGTATACTATACACGTTCAATTTCCATGAAACCTTGTTAAGATGGAGCTGGAGAAGTGCCGTCTAGTAACACGTTTAAGTCATTGTGTATGCTATGTTGTTAAAATTGAAAACGATTTTCGTTCCTCGACATAGTTGTGACTAGTGAGGTCGCATTTGTAGAACGGAAACCTCTAAAAAGGAGTGGAACACCACCTTGTTTAGTTGGGTAACAATTTCAGAGGCTGTAAGCCTGTACATAAAAGCGGTGTGTTTTTTATCGTGTTTGTGTAGAAATTACAAGCAAGCTTGAATTGCTTAGGCATCGTTACTTGTCTGATATAACGGACAACAGGTCTGCTTCACCAGCTACTGTCGGAACATCTCCATGGTTGAGTGACGTCATGATCTGCTTGGGATAAAGCGGTAGTAATGACAAATTTCCATCGTAATGACTGTTCTTGGAACTTTTGAAGGAATTTGGATAAATTATATAGTAATTTTTTTTTTTTGGATGTGAACCAGGGTGTCAATGTCGGTAACATTGAGTAAACAACTACCATTCGAAAAGGTAAACAACTAGCTAAATTTGTCGTTTACGTTTGGCTAGATTTTATTGCTTGGAATTTTCGGTATTGTATATTAGCTCGGAACGTTGATTTTGAAGATGCTTTGTAGTTCCATGCAATTTTCGATGGAATAGATTATGAAGATGCTTGTAGTTCATGTACAAAAGATTTGATTTTGTACAAAGATATGTTAATTAATCGCATTACGTAAGTATAGTGTGTTGCGACTTGCGAATAATATAATCAAGTGTTTCAATCAAATCTTTCTATATATTAATCCTCTAAGTCAGTGTTGACATGGCAACATACTATTTCACCAAATATCAGATGGCATCTCCAGATTAAATAAGAGCATCTTAAAATAATGTAAAATAATTTTTTTCCTAATTTAATGTCATTGATTATGAATAAAAATTATCATTGTCTAATATCAAACTTTTCAATAAGCTTAGATT
>JAOWBH010000048.1:672245-682411 GCA_028566215.1 Silene coronaria
GTTATGTGGTTGGATTGATTGTTGGTAAGTAAATCACTCACGGTTTCTCACCTAATTTGGGTTGGAAAATCTGTTATCATGTCAAATTTGACGAAATATAAATTTGTACGGAGTAGTTTGTATTCAGTTTAGATTTACGTGTCTAAATACGAAGAACAAGATTTGGGATTAGAGTTGAAATATTTTGAAACAAGTGGATATAATCATATAAATGTAGAAGTATATAGTTAGCTTAACCTGATTTGGTTTTGAAAATTCGATATCATGTTAATTTTGATGAAATACAAATTTCTATTCAATAATCAATATAGATTTACTTGTCTAAATTCAAGCTTTCGGATGACTGAATTAGAATCGTAATATTTTGAATCTAGAGGGATATGTATGAGTGCATAGCTGAATTTGAATTTAAGGGTTTTTGTCGAGGATTGGATTTACAATTTATTCCTAATTACCATTTTTGGAAAATAGAATTCTTCTAGTTTAAGTCAAAAGAGTAGGAAAAATAAATATGTCGTGAAACTATTTACTTACTTACAATTGTACAAGCATTATCTTTTTTGTTTTTCATAATCAAAGTGTTTTTATTAACTCAAGTGTTAATTCATTGGAAAATTTAACGTAGTTATGAAATTCAATTCTAATATTACTTCAGTCATTGGTAAATGCCTAAATGGTAATTGTGGTTGAGAACTTGAGATGCATTTGTAAGAAAATGAGAACAAGAGTAAGCTTAAATGGTAAGAGCCCTCTTACTCCAACTGTGAGTTTGGGGGTTCGGTTTTTATTTGCGAATAATTACCCTCATTTGAAACCAAAAAAAGAACTTGTAAAGTCAAAAGAAGAAACAAAATCCACAAATTTCATCAATTTTGAAAAGAATCAAATTTCAGTTACACGACAAATGTTGAGGAATGAGCAGCAAAGACACTAATGACTTAAGTGACTAACATACTACCACTATCACCTAATACAAGATTTATTTAATTTTGACTATCGGAAAAAAGAAAGTTCCTACATAAAGAAGCACAGCTCTCTGAGGCATACTACACTATCACCTAATACAAGATCGAAACCAAGTGTAACCTAGGATATGCCCGAGTGATGCCCATGGTTGCCATGATCTTCCATGGACACTATGTTGGATGATGTTTTCGATGAGGTTGTTGCGTTCATGCTTGTATGCACTAGATTGTCCTCACCTGGATGTTGTGGGTTGATGGGGATCGCCAAATGGGTTGTTTCCCACTTTGGACAAGCGCGATTTCATCCCCTTCCTTCACCATTCCTTGCTTCTGCAAAACCCATATTTTTATCTCAGTAATGCACGCAAGTAACACGGTAGAAGTACTCATTAAGGAAACAAGGCGAATTTTGAGAAATCATTCCTGTGTTTTTCAAATGTTTTATCTAAGATTAGAGTAATACAGTTAATTGTTAGAGTAATAAGGGGATGACTTACTTTCAGCAAAGTTAAAGCATCTGAGAATGTTTCCTCAGCATCGTCTGAGAAGTTAATATATATGGGGCATACACCTTGGTATAATGCAAGTCTTTGTTGTACCCGCTTACTGCACAATGTCAAAGAAATAACAATTAACTCCTCGAATCCAATAATTACACAGAAAATTAGAGGAAAAAGAGGGCAATATAGAGATGTACATCTTAAGTGAATAATACCAAATATATCAGGTGGATGAGAAAATACGTACTCATTTGTGAATGCATATATTGTTCCTGAAGGTCGATAATGGCTCAGCAGGATGGCCATAAACCCAGTTCTGGTGAAGACAACGATTGAGGTTCCGAGAGTGTTTGACATCATGGTAGCATGGAAGGCAAACATTTCACTCATATGGTTCTGTACACACAAATCAGATACTTAAATGCAAATCCACTAAAATAATACAGTAGTTCATTTAGTTAATACAACAATGATAGGTACCTTAAAAACTAAACCCAGGTTTTGTGATGTTTGAGTACCAGTCAAGGTTGCTTCAGTCCTCAATGAAACAGTGTGCATAACTGTAACTGCTTTGAGAGGGAATCTGCGAAAAAAGTAATGTGCAGTATTCAGATGAAATGATGGATAGAGATCAACATAAAAGAATTTAAAAAGCAATCTGGATCCTCTCCATTTCCTTTCCTGACCCTAACCCTCTATGAAGATATCAATTATCCTATCACAATTGATGCTGTCCATATTATAGCTTCTTAGAACGCTAATTGGCAAGCTAGACTTACTATGATGCTCTATCCATGAATAAACTTCTTGGTTGGTTCTGACTTCTGAACCAAGAGCAAGGAACATAATAAGACGTGAATGGAGATGCAAGTTGTTGAAAGATGTGGAGTCACAATCCATAATGACCACGAATAACATTAAAACAATGGAAATATTTCAAGGGAGAAGTTTATCCATGGCCATCCTAAAATGGAAACATCATAGATAGCCGGAGTATATTGCAAGGAATCAGAACAAAGATGCCAAAGATTAATGTCATACTTTCCATGAGCGGTCTCTCCAGAGAGCATAACTGAATCAGCACCCTCTCTAACAGCAATAGCTATATCAGAAACCTCAGCACGTGTTGGTGTCGGGTGAATAATCATGCTCTCAAGCATGTTCGTCGCAACAATTACTGCTTTACCCATGCTGCGGCACAATCGTATTATCTCCTCCTGTATTTAGTTAAAATGATTTTTAAGTCAACGGAAACAAAAATCACACAAACTATCTAATTCAATGGAAATTCAGAAATTACCTGTAATAGAGGAACTTCCTCAATGGGAAGCTCTGCGCCAAGATCACCTCTGGCAACCATAGCCTGCGTTGTAAACGAGAGGAAAAAAATTATTTAAAAGTTGAAACAATACAAACACCAAGAGAAGGAATAATCAATGAGGCCTTAGCCCAGTAATAGAGTGCGATATTTTATGCCCACAGGTTTGAATCCCTCCACCCTCCACCCCATACAAACACACAGACAGACAAACCCCTGCGTAAGTGGGTAGTACTGTCAAAATAGCTACTTGTATAGGGAAGGGGGGGATTTGAACTTCTGTGTTTATATCGAATCTCAGATCTCATTCTCTATTGCACCAGGGCCTCGTTTGTTATTTGGCAGTACTACCCACTTACCCAGTACGGAACCCACAACTGATATCCACTACCCTTAACTCTTGCTAAATTAGGTATCCGATCTATGTCCACTTCCGTGCAAAGCATTACTTTGAAATCCAAAATTTTGGCTATCAGTAAGCAATATGAGGTGGAACTTTGTGTTTCAGATAATTACCCCATCTGCAGCAGTAATAATTGAATGCAAGTTTGGAATCGAGTCGGCACTCTCAATTTTGACAATGACATGTATATCAGCACCACAGCCTGGGAATTAGAATAGAAACTTATGAGTTTGAGAAAAAAGCAGGAAATTCAATAATATCCACACTAAAATCAACAGCAGGGAAGCACTATTACTTCTCAGATAATTCTTCAATTCATGAACAACAGCTTCATCTTTGACAAAAGAAACAGCATAAAAATCTACTCCGTTATCAACTCCGAACTTGATATCATCCCAGTCCTTTTCTGCAGCATTCATAAGCGACAGTCGTTTTCATGAGAGAATAAAAAGTCAAATGCATGAAGGATGCAAAACAAACTGTGACTGGGTCGTACCGACAGGCCGTGCCTGGCCTGAACATTTTCGAAAATCTGTGCCATAGGTCGGGCCGGACCACAAAATTATTGTGCCTAGGCCGGAGGCCTGCAGCTCAAGTTCCACCCTTAGCTCTACCTAACAAGGAAAGTAATGATGGTGGTTTTCAAACCTGTAATGGAAGGTAGTGTAGCACTTTTTCCTCGAACGTTAAGGTGTCGCCTTGATTTAAGCTCTCCGCCATCAATAACTTCACATTTCACCGAATCTTCAGTTTTTGACTTCACCAAGAAGGACATCATACCACCTAAGCAACAACAAATACACTCATAAATCATTAAAAACGCTCTGCATATATCAATAAACATCTGCTATAACACATTCCGGTATTCACTATGTCAAACAACCACTGAGGGCATCTAACTAATTATCTTGAATAACAGAACCTTTCTTTGTTGGGAGGATTCATGTCATACTCATTGAATCAATCTACCATTTCCCGAGCAGAGATGATTCCTACCGTCCTATTAACACACTAATGTACAGGTCAACTAAAGCCACGAGACCAACACACTTAAGGAGACGAAATCAAGCGGAATGCAATGATAAAATAGGGGTACAAGCGCAGTATATTTAAACTTGGCCTAATCCGGAGACTAAATGTGAGTGCATAAAACCTTTTTTTCTTTCCTAACGTTTTATGTGTGTTTTTTGGTCGAAAAGCAACTGGTATTCACTAGCATGGGTACCTCAATGAGAGACCTCAGATACGTCATGACAGGATTGACAGCTAAAATTCTGATGCTTAGGAAATCAAATAAAACTGGAATAAGGAGGGGCATATGGTTAATACCATCAACAAGAAGCATATCACCAGCTTCTACATCATTCACAAAATCATCATAATTCACACTGACACATTCAGCTGTGCCTACTCCTCTCTGGATTGTGAAAGTGAATTCCTGACCACTTTTTAGGTTCACTGGTTGTGGCAAGTCACCACTCCTGACTTCAGGTCCCTGATGATGGAAAATATAAAAACATTGATCATGGGGCCATAATCAATTACTACCTAAATTTCCCCGATGTGACATTGGGAAAAAAACAAGACTTCACCAAATTAAATGCGAAAACCACAAATTAAGCAAAGGCAGTGAACCAGCAATATCATAAAGCTCTCAGATAAAAATAAACCTTGGTGTCGAGCATGATGGCAATGACATTGTCCTTGTGTTGCGCATTATATTCTTTGACCAAGTCAATAACCTTCTGATGTGAAGCATGGTCTCCGTGGGACATGTTCATTCGAGCAACATTCATGCCAGCTTCAGCAAGCTTCCATATCATTTCACGTGTGTTGGTCGAAGGACCAATGGTGCAGACAATCTTTGTTTTGCGTCTGACAATTGGTTTAGACCACATTCCCGATGCCGCCTCCCCATTATGGGATATTCCACTTAAGTATGGAAGTTTCTCCACCCCCTGAACAGCCATGTGGATAGTCATCATAAAGAAGGTTATAAAAAATAGTAAGAAATCATGCTATCATGATAATCGAGCCTGTGATTATTAATGTAACCAGGCTCACATTTTGGACATCCTTTATTGTTGAAATACACACACATCATACAACTTGTAGAACAAGCAGAAGCTACCAAATGATACTGAAAAGTGAGTACCATAGAAGAGTAATTTTAATACTTCAAAGCAGAAATTGCAGTAAAAGGTAAAAACTTTTGTAAGCAGCTTAACAGATTCAATCCCCAATACTAATTGGCAAAAAAGCAAACACCTTAACTAAAATCTAATCTTAAACACGTGTTCCTAGTTTTTACCCTTTCCCGACCGAAAATATCTGCTCACAAGCTCACAGCAGCCCTGTTAAAAAATAAGAACAGTCTAACATTCTTTCGCCATTTTTGTCCGCAAAACAAATATAAGACAATTTCACATGCGAGACAATTCAACTCACTATTTAATTAAATAAAGAATACATAGATAATTAGGTTGGTCTCACAGTTCACCCCATGAAATCGTCTCATAAAAACCCATCAATTTGGTTTTGCTATTTTGTTTCAACTTTCAAATGACCCCCAAAGAGCACTTATTCACATAGGTTGCGAACTAGTATTGTGCCCCTTTGTAAAAACTTAAACCAGCTAAGCTAGATAAAATCGCAAATTACCCCTACATAAGCTTTTAGGTTGGTCTCACACGATCAACCATGAAATCGTCTCATAAAAGACTCTCCAATTTTTTTCAATTATTTTGTGTTAAATACCCTCAAAATGCACTGATTCAGATAGATTGCTAGTATTGTTAACCTGTGTAACAACTTTACCAGCTCAGCTACCTAAAAATCGCAAATCGTCACATAAATATATCACACTTCACACATGAAATCGTCTCATAAAAGACTCGCCAATTCTCTTATTTATTTTGTTATAAATGACTCTCAAAATGCACTGACTCAGACAGGTTACGAACTAGAATTGCACGCCTTTGTAACAACTTTACGAGCTAAGCTAGCTAAAACTCGCACAACACCCTTACATTCAATCAAAGATCCACTAACGTTCCAATTCTAGAAACAAAAATAACAATGAACAAGGTTAAAACCATCCCCATCCCCATTTCCTCTAAAACACTAAACAAAAGCGGATCTTCGACAAACCGTGGTACAAACTACATCTTCCGTCTCAATCATTTATTTAACTTCAACTAAAATACTCCTCACATCAGATGAAGTACTACACTAGCTTACACACCTCATTTAATGATACCAATCAATAAGTTTATTACTCCCTCCGTCCCAATCATTTTTTTCTTTTATTATTCATTGTGACGGGTATATTAATCAAGAGTAAACAAATGATTGAGACGATTCTTACATAATTCGATAACAGAGAAAAACAAATACAATTAACATAACACATACGAGAGTAACATCATCAGGAGAAACAGGAACAAGCTCAAGTTGAGAAGCCTTCTTAGCAGTAATGCGAGCGGAGCTACGACGGCAAATGCGACGTCGTATTTGTCGACGAAGTGGATTAAATTCGAAAGAATCGAATTTCACGGCGGAGTGAGAAATCATTGTGTGTGGTGTTGATCCATGGATTAAGAATTGAGAACTCGCGGTCGCCATTGATTGATGATTGCAGATTGCGAGAGGAATAGAGATAGAGAGAAATTTAAAGGGAGAAGAAATCGAGGAAAATTAGGGTTTATATATAAAATTGGGGGAAAATGAAATGTAATTTCGTTAGTTCCAAGGTGACATGAACAGTGTAGTAGTAGTAGTAGTAGTCGTAGTACAAGAAGATTTTGTTGATGCGACAATGGACAGCGATGACGACGTTTGTTTGGAACTTAAAATCGCTTATCTACTCATTTAGATTTACTCACGAGTCATGACATGTACCCGCCGAAGTCACAAACATGGGATGTCGTGTTAGGAATGGTAATAAATTTAAGACCTCATTTAGATTACCAATAATTTAAAAAGTTGGCTCGAATATGAATTTAAAATTGTTAGACTCGTTGAATCTGAATACACGTGCTGAGAACCAGTTTTGAACTAGATCCATTTACTTAGACTCGACCTGTTTTCATAATAAAAAATAATTTTCTTTTAAATAAATAAAAAAATTTGTCAATTTGTTTGAATGTCTAAATCCGATTCCAAGCACATGTTCAAATAAGTGGACTTGGATTCAAGTCATTAAACCCCATATTTACGGGTTTGAAAATTTTGGATTCATATTTGACCCATCTGGGTCATCTTGTGGATTATGCCTGGGTTTGTGCAAAAAACTATTTGAGAATAAACAATTTTAGATAACTTATATAAGATGCCTTATAAGTTATAAGCATTATTCTCCATTATACACAAACGATAAGGTTTGAATGAGCACAAATATTTACCGATTTAACTCCCATTTAGTTTGCATGTCCGATCCTTTTACATATTTATCTTCATTAAAGTATATCACATAAAAACTTAAATGCTAAATAATTGATTGAGACGAGGAGGGTACGTAATAGATTGATTCGTCTAACATGCAACAACAATAATAGAATCACGAAAAATAAATAAATGGATACGAAATATTAGTCTCTGAATAAGTTAGTGAGAGACCGTCTCTCCCAAGTTTTAGTGTTTTCTATCGGGCTGGTCATTTTAGTGGTGTTTTTAGTTTGACCCGATATAAACAAGCAAATGATACTCAAATTAGCAACTAGTTGATACAAGTGCAGCCTGTATCAGCTATCTTAGTGATCAGTTGGTACAACTCTCCTCTACTTCTGAGGCGGAATTGAAGTCCATTATAGAGATTAGTTGGTCCACCGTCCACCCTTAACGATTAGGAAACGAAGGGGTGCATCACGGTAATTGAGAAGGATAGTAAATAGGAGTGTACTCCGTAGTTAAGCGTACATGAGATTAAAACACAAACGTGCACGCCAAATAAAATACAAAAAAAAGAATTGTGTAGCGTTACTAGTCTCCTTAAGGTTTACTTGGACTTGGAGTAACAGGACACCACGCCACCACGGCTGCTACCGAATGGTACTCAATAACCCTCATTTTATAAAGAAAGTATTTACTTGCTAAACCAAGATTAGGCACGCAAAAAAAACCATTGCAGCCTTGCAGGGAGTGTTTACTACGAGTATTAATGTACAAGTATATAAGATGTCTTACATAATGGAAGTAACACGAACTGAATTATCAGCAGAACCAGTGAGGTAAATTGGCAGAGTAGGATGCCAATCAACAGTAGTTACAGCAGCACTGTGTGGTAATGTTTTTAATCCGCTGGTTAGGTCTCCCATCTGACGAAATCAAATTAAATATTTAGCAAAAAGAATCACCAAATTTGATCTAAAATAAGAGAATTTCCTCTCTCTTTTCGGAATGCTATCCATTATCATCCTTTCACAAACAGAGAATCTCCTTCCTCCTTTCGGGATGAGATTTTTTCATGTCCAATACCATCCTTTCTTTTACAAGGTAAATATGAACCTTAAGATATTTTTTTATGAATAACTAATGACCAGTAATGAGAAATGGGCCTTGCATTTCTTTGTAGGAAATGAAGAAGATCCTCATACATACGCAGGGGTGAGGATCAGTTGTCTCATTTAGTGTCTTCTCCAATAACCCATCTATCTCTTCTTTTCACATCGGCTATTGAAATAGATAAGATGCTGTGCCACGGGTTGACTGAGCAGCCAAGGGTGGAATGCGATCCCCTGAAACAGCTAATTCAACCCGTGGAGGCAGTGCTATGCTTATCCTTAATAAGATAGGTAATTAACGTGTGACATTGATGATGTATAGTATGAGAGAGACATGGGATAGAGGCCTACTCGCAGCAAGCGAGAGAAGCCATGAATCTTGTGGGTCGATATTGGGAAAAACATAAGGGCAGACTTGGCGAACAAGGCTATGTACACTAAGATGAAGAGTAAACCTGGTATATAGGTGACCGTACTGAATCCGATGTCAGCAATAGTCTCTTGCCAGTGGCATCCAATGCCATCTCATGCCGGCCAGCCTTTGAGGTGCCCAGATTGCAGACCCTGTAGATGCCCAAAATAAGTGACCATACTAGCTACATAATGCAAACAATAACTCCCAGGTCCCAGCATGTAAATCAGATTGCAAGTTTCACATGCTGTACTGAAATAATTACATATTTATCAAATAGACAGCGATGCATTTTTTATCATCTCATTATTGTTAAGCAAGGGCGATGAAAGCGTCCACCTCAATATCAGAAGTTAACTTTTGTATTCGTCTATTCGACGGTAAGTGCAGCAGGATAATCAGGACAACAGTAACAAGTTTCAGAAAAGGGGAAGAACACATGGTCAAAACTCAAAAGAATCAGTAGTAACTTGATTATCGAGAAAGGAATATGTTTCCCTAATGTAATAGTATGCTATTAACAAACAAATACAACAGTTCTGTTTATGGCTTTGGAAACTGTTCTCCTAGTACGGGGCAAGTTGGCAACTTTGCAGCAAAATCTACAGGACTATATTGTTCACTCCATGCCAGTAAGTTCATTTACCCATAAGATTATTTAAGTATCGAGTCACTATGAAAAAGATCTAAAGCAGCCGAAAAAAGTTTCAACATCTGCAATACCATACCTGCTACAATCTGCTGACCAAAGAACTTGGCCTTGCTTATGCAAGCTCCACTCAAAAATCTGAAACCGCAATTTATTATATTAGTTTCAACCAGAAATGATGAAATTCAGCCTCCTGTTAAGGGCATTATATGAAAAATAAACCTAAGTACTTGCCTTTCCATCTGACCCCAAAGTAAAAATGCTTGTCTCATCATGCCCAAAAAGAATTGAACTGATGGGTGAATCATGAGCTGGCCATCCCGTAATTTGTAGACAAGCAGACATATCTTACATTAATTATTGGTTAAGGAATGGATCAATGGCTCTATAAAAACACACCCACCCGTAGGTTTAAGAG
>JAOWBH010000048.1:682511-701804 GCA_028566215.1 Silene coronaria
GGGTATAATGGTCATTCATGTACATGATTGAGTAAAACATGTACATGATTGAGCATAACCCTTAATTTATTAGGATGTAGCTTTTTGTGGTTCTCTCTTGAATCTTGATACATTTAGAAAAAGTTTTCATAATCAGAAAAGCTTCTTTTCATTTTGTTTACAGTGTTCGGCATTTTAATTTCTGTATTGGGCTACAACCTTGGGCTTCATTTCAAAGAGTTTATGGGCGCATTCCTCTGAAAACAAAGATATTTCATAGCCTTTGCATGTTCTATTTCATTGCCTCTCAATATCATATGAGTCGATGTTGCTACTTTGTTATTTTAGGTTATGATTTTGCTAAAAAAAAAGAGCATTTGACCAAATGAGTCAAATGCCACTTGTATAAAACTCTTTCTTTACCGTTGCCCAAAAAAAAAATAAAAAAATTCGTTGCCTCTCAATATCATTTGGAAATCTAAAAAAATGTGTCAAACTAGATCCTTTACTTCTGTATGCGTTGCTGTGTTATGAAGCCATTTCCTGAACTTACGTCCTCGATATTAAGCCACTTAAACTCACAAGAGACTCCCTCGTTTACGTGACACCCCTTGCTTCTTTTTGCACGTTTGAACGTTTTTTAAAAACTCTCTTTGATTTTCATCTTGAACTTGATGTAAAGTATAAATTTTGTTTTGTTTTGTTTTCATTGTTCGACTTCACTTGATCACAGCTACATGGTCGCTTTTCGGATTTGCACGTCTATGCATATGGGCCCCTTCCATGTGTTGATCCAGTGATAGCAGATGCATGTTCAGGCTTCATTACAAGGTAAATTATTCATATAAATATATTGACATCTTATGTGGGTCAAGTGTTTGTCTCTAAGTCACTAGCCACGGCCCACAGCCGCAGAAACAAAAACTCAACCGGACTGATGACTGTTCGCCCCTTGCTTCAGCATTGTACACCACAGTGAGTTTTCATCGTATCTGTCGATTAATTCGATCTTAAGGCTACGAGCTGCTGCACTAACTACTATGTCACAAAGCAACTCAACCGATTCAGCTTTGATTTCCAAACTAGCGCACCTATTCCTTTACCTAAGCAA
This sequence comes from Silene coronaria, assembly GCA_028566215.1. Taxonomy (NCBI): domain Eukaryota; kingdom Viridiplantae; phylum Streptophyta; class Magnoliopsida; order Caryophyllales; family Caryophyllaceae; genus Silene; species Silene coronaria. The sequence continues at coordinate 683,602 of JAOWBH010000048.1, forward strand.
CTATCAGAATGGGAGGATGCTGAAGCCTCTTTCAAATGCTGAGGTTCGTAGTGAGGAGGCAACTATTAATAGATCTCAATCAGGTACTCCCTCCATCCCGGTCATTTATTTACCTATTCCATGGCTCCATAGTATCACACTCCAATCTATTCTAAGTTTCTAACCAACTTTGTGAGCACAAATTGTTGTTCTCATTTAAAATGGGTCAACGACGATATTAAAACAGTTACCATTGATATATATATCGAGTCAGTGAAGATTTTAAAAAAGAGAATATTGATATAAGCAGAGTCGATGACGACACTAAGAGTTATTGATATATAGGCCTATTGGGTCTACCATCATCATAAATGACAAGTTTTCGTATATATTTGTATTGGTCCATTTTCTTATATTAGAACGTCTCATACAAGACTTTGAACTCATGAATTGGCAGGGGCTATTCAATCTGACGAGTACTCATTCCTTCATGACAAGTATCGCACCAAAGAATCAGGCAGACCAAGCATGTCCAGTGAGTTCATAGACGATTTTATAAATCCTTTCACCCCAAATGAAGACTCGGTAGAAGATCCCGTTTCTCAATTCTTAGAAAGGGTCCCATCATTGGTAAGCGAGTCTAGTGATGACCCGCCCGAAGTCTTCCTTCCAGGCGTTATCATACACCTAATCAAGCTACACCGAGGCGTCAATTTGCCAATATTGAAAGGTTGGGGAGTTCAGGTGAAAGAACCACCATATAGGGCAATTCTTGCTAACCGGAATGATTTCAAAGACATAATAATCTCACCTTCTATGTTCCTCGATCATCTTCCCTGGCGGTAGGTGAATTTTAGCCATGATTTACGGTCAAAACTATGTTTATATGGAAACTTGTGCTAATTTTCCTTTTTTGCCTTTGTTTATATCAAAATTTCAGATGTCAGTATGCCTTGCAGAAAGTATTGGAATACTGGAATGTTGAAAGAAGGCATGAGGAATACATAATACCTTAAAACAAGTAAATTTTGTATTTTCAAGGATATATTTTTAGAGTAGTACATTTGAAATTGGAATAACATTTTGAGATTAGTTGATTTTTAAAGCTTTGTATTGAGGTTTCTTCTCTGGTAAATTGTGTTGGTGTTTTTAGACCTCATTTGATTCATACGGAAATTAAATTCAATTGTTTGCAATGCACATGAGTTTTATTCTTACACTAAAATTCACATGAATTCCCCCATAATGCAATGTAGAAGTTGGAAACTCCCTCATTTTACCAGTGAACAAAATATTGGGATAACCGAGTAACCTTTAAAAAACACAATTCCCATGAATTAGGTGAGCAACCAAATAAGACTTTAATCTTTTTTAATCTTGTATTAGAAGGGTACAATTTGCATTTGGACATTTTGGGTTAGTAAATATTAATGAGATTCAATTTTTTTTTTTTTTTTTTTTTTTTTTTTTTTTTTTTGTTAAGAAGATTCAATTTAAAAAGTACTCTTAAATGTTATATTTTGCCACAAGAAACCACTCGTGTCTCCAACATGGCTTTTCGCTTTATAAAATAGATCGTAAAAATAAAAAGGTTAATTGCCACAAAACATAAATAGTAGTACTTCGTATCCTATAAAATGTGTACGTAGTTGCAATATGAAGATTAACAACAAAATGTGGGTCATTAGTCTTGTTAAAAATTTAACATTTCAAGAGTTTTATCCTAAAAATTATGAAATTAATAGTTCATCCTAAAAACAATCTACAATTCTTAGTTGAAAAAATAATAATCCTAACACTATCTTCACCGAGGTGACATGGTGGAATGACTACAAGTAGCTCGAGATGAAGGATTTGTATTAATGGTGATGAAGGAACTCGAAACATCAACATCTCTTTTCATGGCCCTATACACATGATCTAAACCTTCTTCTATCAACTCCAAAACTGTTTGTGGCATTGGTGGCGTGTTGATTTCGATTGTACCTTCAAACATTTTCACCACTTCTCCCATCGAAGGCCTTGTCGAAACGTCATCTTGAATGCACCAAAACGCGATTTTCAATGCCCTTGTGAGTTCTTCCTCGTCTATGGCTCCTCCTAGTCGCTTATCAACGACTTTCATGCATTTGTCATCCACCATTTCCTGGATTGAAACAATGATTGTGTTAATTATGAGTTTAATGTTTTTGAGTTATATGATCTATGTTACTCAGACTCGATTCCAAGTGTCGTAATGACAAATACGAGATGAAGGATTAGTAGTATGTACCTTGTAGGCCCAGCCAGGGAAAAAGAAATCCTCAGCACCATAAGACATGTCAAGGTTCCTCCTCCCACCAATGATCTCCAACAAAAGCATTCCATAACTATAAACATCAGCCTTAACAGTTATCGGACGATTGCTAATCCACTCCGGAGCCAAGTACCCACGAGTACCTCGAACCATGGTAACAACTTGCGAGTTCTCTCTCGCCATCATTTTTGCTAGTCCAAAATCCGATACTTTAGGGCAGAATTTCTCATCAAGTAAGATGTTTTCTGGTTTTATATCACAGTGGATAATTCGGTTCCTACATTGCTCGTGGAAGTAGGCTATCCCTTGCGCCGTACCCAAGGCTATGTTGTATCGTGTTGGCCAATCGAGCACCATCTCTTTCGAGTAATTTGGAGCAAAGATCCATTTGTCCAGTGACCCATTTGTCATGAATTCATAAACCAACAACCTACAAATAGACATATTTTCATGTCATTAGCTTACATGAAGGCGAGTGATATAGATTGACGTTAAATATCCGATGTTTGAATTAGGAAAAATTTAGTACCTTCGTGATCCCTCCGAGCAATAGCCACAAAGACGAACCAAATTCATATGATGCATCGATCCAATAATATTAACTTCGGTAATGAACTCCCGTTCCCCATGAGGCAATACTTTATCGAGTTTCTTAACTGCAATAAACGTCCCATCTCCTACGTCTCCTTTGTAAACTGTCCCAAACCCGCCTGCCATTAAATCACACAGCTATCATTAGCAAAAATAAACAACGCAAGCATACATGACTTTGAAATAAAAGCACAAAACAGAGTCCTCTGTTTTTAGGACTAATAACAGACATTCATTACCTCTTCCTAACAATTGGGAGAAACTGCAAGTACAATGCTGCAAATCGCGGTAACTGAAACTAACCGGAGCACCGGAAAATATTAGTGAACTCTCCATTGCCCTTTTTAATGATCTCCTCCTATGCACATTATAGTAAAGCAATAAACATAGCAACCCAATCAACACCCCCATGCTTAATGTTATCGGAATGATCAACGCCTTCTCGTGTGCACTTTTATCATCTCCATCATCCCCCCCATTTCTCGACGACACTCCCCAATCCGACTCATTTGCCAATCCCTTAACAAAAAGGGTTGAACTCGGATCTTGAAACCCACCAAAATCCAACCTTTTTAGCACCCAACAATAGGGTTTCTCCTCATTTAACCCGTAAACTGAAGCGACACATTCACAATCTCCTAAACAAGCATCACCACACTTTGAAATTGTAGGCATGTCACTATAATTAGCGATAACAGACTCGTCAGAGAAGTAATAATTCGCTTGTTGGACCGCGTTCATCTTGAAATCAGACGTGTTATTCCCTCGTTTTCCATTACATTTCCCTGTCAATGTCGAGTTTTCAAAGCACCTATCATCATTATTCCCTGCCCTTACAGTCCCAACTAAACAAGAACAAGAGAAATTAGTCTTAGTTCTATCTAGGACACATATACCATTCCCACATATTCCGGCTATGTCACACGGGTTAGACACGGCAGCCCACTCCGACACCCACTGGCGGGACCCATTAACGTCATTATCCCACTTATACAATCTTAAATTACCATTTTCCTCTAAGACCAACCGCCTTAAGGCGGTCACATATGACGTTGACAATGATCTATTATACAATAATCCCGTGTCATCCCGGTCATTCTTGTACACATAGACCGCCCCATTAGACGACCCTGGGCCATACACGACACCAAAACTCCCCTTTTCATCCAAGACCGCGACCACATCACCCGTCACATTCGAGATATCCGGCCCAGCCCAATAAGAGTAGTTCGATACAGAGTCATCAGGTGGGTCAGGTAAGTTGTAAGTTAATGCTAAGCTAAGAGAAGTCGGTTGTTGAAGCATCTTAAGAGTGAAGTACCCTCCATGGGAAGGCGACCTCCTTGACGACGTAAGCTCCATTGATACATTCAAAGGTTGTCCAGGTAATAGAGTATCGGAAGGATAAGAGAAGCTTTGCCATACAGGTTGCCTTGGACTGTTGTAGAGTATAAAGTTGCCGGTTTCCGACATAGTTGCACCTTGTACTCCAGAGTTTGAGGTGTTTGATGCCCATACTGTGGCTCGTCCATCGGTCAAGACGAGGTTTCCGGTGTTGTCGAGATTTACGACGGCGTTGTTGCTGACTGGAGCGTCTCTAGAGATTGAGATAGAAGAAGGAAAGCATTGGGATGTTTTAGTATATTACAGATGATGATCATGATCCCCTGCAACAACTTACTGTAAAATGTCTAGGGAGATCATGGACATATACATAACATATGTGGTGTAAAGGGAGAGGAAGAATCGAACCCATGACCTATTGTCACGATACCTCAATCTTAACCGTTACGCACTTACGCTAATACCTCTTCAATACTTTTAAAGTTTGTCAATGATACATATTGTAAACTACGTAAGACTTAACCTAAGTACTTAACCATACTAATGACTGAAATAAATCAATGTTCAAAAACTGTACACCTATATTTTTTTCTACAAGATCCGCCACTGAAGAAATATATAGTAATATAGTTTGTTTAATAATATCGGTTTTGTCAAAAGTCTTCTTTTATGATAAAAATCGAATATACATGAACCTTACAGAAACCGTTATTACCAAGTACATCATTCAATCATGGTAGACGCAATTTTCATTATCAATCCATAACACAAGAGAATGATACATACATACACCCGAGAGGCGACCCTTGTTACCCCGTCATTTAAAAAATCGAAAAATAAAAAGATGCAGAACATACCTATTAGCAGACCAGACCAAAAGTCGATCACCAGGAATACGAGCATACCAAATACCAAGCTCAAATTCATCATTTCTTTCATACATACTCGTAAACCCAAATGCAAACGTCCCATTCTCCGATATCCATGCTACATTATCCCTAGCGACCAATCTCGACCCCACCCTTACTTGGCACAAGACTGTCCCAGTTAAACAACTTAACAATATCGTCACTATGTAACTTAGAATAAAACTAGTGTTTTTATCCATCGAATGTTTTTAAATTTTGCTTAATATTGTATATGTAAATAAACAATGTACAACTTTGGTTTATATATATAAAGTCGTAGAAAATAATAAGTGCATGAAATTGTTACAAAAAGAGTGATATTGTATAATAATTGTATAATTTGAACACGTGGACATGGTGGGTGAGCTAAAACGTTGAGAAAAATGTAATGAGAGTGAAATGTGGATATGATAAGGTCGGTCCAAAGTTGAAGTACTTTTGTTGTACGTGTTTACTTGTACATGGTGTGTATGTGTTATTATATTATGGTAATTAATTAATGAACAACTATAGATGCATATAATCCTAATAATGTTGGTGTCTGCTTTGGACATGATTCATTCGTAGATTGCACCAAGCTTCTTGTCAACAAATATGTTGGACTATTCACATTTGTTTTGTAGATTTGATTTGGTATATATTGATGTTGAAATTTGAGAAAGTGCTGGGATTGTGACAATTTTTGAATTTGGCATTTCTTCCGTCTTCACTCCTTTATGCACTTACATTTTTTATACTTTGCAAAAAGATTTTAATCAAAGAACGTACTTTTATTTGTTATTACTTTGAACTTTATAGGCATAAAAATATACATTTTAGTACTGTGTCTGTGTGTATGAATAATCTGTATACGAAAAGTGAAAATACCTTATTATTCTTATAAATATTGTAGTGTAACAATTTAAATATTTCCAACTATTTTTGCTAGAATATTTATAGTTTTAAAAGTGACGAGGATAAATTAGTGGTGCAAGTTTATTTGTCTGATCTATGATAATAAGTGCGCTATTTTCATATTAAACAATTACGGTGGTGGTACACCGTACTTAATTAGGTAGAAGATTTAGAAATTACTCATATTATTGTCAAATAAAGGTGATAAAATGCGAGTTTGGATCATACATAGAGGCGATTATTTTTGCCACAACCAAATCAGCTAGCGAATTTGAGAAGTAGTTAGCTGGTCATGTATACTTCGCGTGTAAGTTTCTTATCTAACGGATGAGATAACTCTTAAACAACTCGATTGTCAAGTGATCAATTGGAATTTTGATGATTTTTTTTTTTTTTTCAAATGGGAATCTCATAAAATTGATACTTTTGGGCTATAGGACTTAACTTGATTGTTAGAGCTAGAGACCGAAACTCTTGAATTGAAGCCTTATATTTTTCATGCATAAGCTGATTAATGACTCACAAAGAAGTGCGTGCATGCTTGTAACCGTTACAAAAAAGACCTTTTACCTATGAACACACAAGGGCAAACTCTTAGGAATTTTTAATCATGTTGATAAAAGGATCATGCGTGCATATGTACGTACGCTACTCAATTCTATTAACGTTCAAATAAACCGTATACGATTAAACTTGGTCAAACCTATAGGCTATAAGGTAACAAGTCCATATTTTTAAGTCGAATAAGATAGAAGTCACCTACCATAATGTGAACGACGCATACACATACATTTTGGCAATGCTACATGCATTATTGGTAAATCACCACGTATTACAAAAACAATTTCACAAATACTTAAGCGAGAGACGGTCTCTCAATAGCGTTATTGAGAGACCTCTCATATAATGAGGGGAGAGAGTTAATTTTTAGTGCGGAGTAAATGGTTTAATAATTAATAAACACAAGTGATGACAAAACTAAGTTTATAAAGATGAGTGATTTTTTTTTTGTAGGGATGACAATATAAATCTGTTTAAACCGGGTTTTGTGTAATTTAGATTTGCATAACCGATTCATACTAAAAACTTAAAATTCATACTGATTCAATATGTTTTACAAGCAATCTAAAATTCCAAATCCATACCTTACTCACAAAATAATCTAAAACCGGTTTTAAATATACCTCCGATAAATATGTTTTAGTAGATTACTAAGTGTATGGTAACATTTGAAATTTTAAGCCTAATATAGCCTATATTTTTTAAATAAATTGATTGGATTGATATTCAAAAATGATCGAGTGGATCGGTAATGAATTTGATTCAATTAGGAGATTTTAGACTGGGCATGTGTTTAAAAAATTGTGTTGGAATCGAATTTTTCCTTTTAGTCAATTAAGTTTCAGTCTCAATAACATCCTTATTCTTTAATTTTCGTTGAAAATAATCTCATATTTTTGTCCGATTCACTGAATTATTTGCCATATGATAACCATTTTACGTACTTATCTTTTAAAATTCAAGATATGACATCACATGATCACAACTGAAACCTCATTATTTCAAAAAAGATTCAACAGGTAGTTAATGATGTGGGTCTTTACTTGACAAAATACACAATTTGTAAATTGAAGTCCACTTATACTTAGTAAACGACTTAAACAAGGGACCTATAAATTACATATTCTTGATGTCATGCTAATTATTAAGCTATTAGTTTCAAGTTTTCAAAGATAGTTTCAATCATTTCACTTGGTAGACTTAACACTTGTACACAATAAGTACTTGTTTCATAAAACTATACAAGTACAATTTTTGTAATGCTTTCTGATTTATAAATGGGTTAAAATGCTATCATATCTTTAAAAGTTCGTGAATTTTGAGGATTGAATTGATTTAAGTCTAATTAAAACTTATGACGTTCATAGATAACTGGACTTTAATTCAGGGTATACTTGAAAAGATGTCTATTTCAACTTAGTCGGGGATTTTTTTTTAAGAACGTTTGGTTCGCACCAGGAAAAGAAAATGAGAAAGAGAAACAAGAGCAAATAAATGAATTCCCGTTGATTTTACACCTTCATATTTGTTTCGAAAATATAAGCGAACAAAAATTCCATCGAATACAACCACCACAATACCTTTTACTAAAAATTAACACCCATCAGTCCATCACCAAGCATCAACACCCAACACCATATCTACCACCCTTGTCGGCAGTCCCGAGATCACCACCATCGAGACTGAAGAAGATTAATGTTGTGCATGCGTGGTTGGTGAGCGCCTACCCTTAGTCCAATCCACCCTGGCTCGGCCCTGCGGCCACCAATAGACCTCATGTAAAGCGATTTATACACTTAACTCATGTAAACCATTAATTTAAAACACATATATCTTCAACTTTATCAGCCTCACATATTATACTTGAAAATGTAAAGAAATTTTACATGTAAAACGACTTTATATAAGCATTGTGTTTTATCAAATTTATTTATATACTCCCTCACATCTAATTCAAGGGTAATACTTGCTTTTGAGTGGTTTTTGAGGCGGGACTTTGACCATATTTTTTGTCACGTATATGTGACTTTTTGTGGCCAACTCGAAGGCAAAAACTTTTTCCACACACATTTATATATATATATATATATATATATATATATATATAAGTTTCGTCTTTCAAAAATTCATAGTTTTAACGGTATGCCCAAAAAGGCAATGTTACCTTTGGTTTGGATGAGAGGGAGTATTTTATTAAAAAAACGTTTTGTGCTGACAAGAAATAATTTACGAAGCTAGAATAATAATGTCGACTTAAAATTATCATGAAAAAATATAAAACTTGTAATTGGGAATAATCTGACCGACCAAATTTGGGTTTCACAAATTCTCATTTAAGACGGATTGACCAGTCTTAAGGTTCGAGTCAAATAGTTAAGATAAGACAAAATAAAAGCTCATAGATAGTAGCACTGGTGTGGTGTTTGACCCGTTTTACTCTCCATACTGATATACCCGTTTTAAGAAAGACCAATTATTTGAGGTTATTGTCAACAATTTTCTTCCTTGTTTTTACCAATCGGGCTTCTCTTTTTCACCAAAGTGACTGTTTGCCATAGTTTTGCTCATTGAACAATGGAAAGACATTTTGGCGCCAACTCTCTTTCATTTCCTGCGTGTTCCTCTTCAATGGCGACCGAAATCATAAAAGGTTCTATCCTAATTTCCATCGCCTTGATTAATTATTTCAATTTAATTAAATGTTTCGATAGAAATTCAGTTCTACTGTTTCGCATTGCGAGGTCGATTGCAATTAATTTATTAGGGTTCATACTCAGAGTTTTAAAATTCTTGAGCAGTAATTTAGGGTTTCCTGTTGTAATTGTGAGTGGTAAGGTTTTGATTATGATTTGATTACAAACCCTAATTTTAGACACTGAAAAGAGGTCAAATCATCTGTGATATTCAGCTTTAAGAAAGATGTTCATCATATTGTTAAGATAGTAAGATATATGTGTCGTTAACACAAGAGTAAGGCTATGTGCATCCGAGTATCCGACCTCCCCTTTCCCCGCTTTTTGCGGGAGTCCTTGGGGCACTGTTATAATATATCACCATGGAGAAGAGGTGCAAGTTGTTAGCTTTCCAATTTTTTTGTCTGTCTATTTTAACACCATTTTGAAAGCTTAGTTTTTAACTTTCTGTCATGGTTCCAAAATCGCTGAGACGGCTTTGAGTGCAGGTTCCTAATTGTATGAGATGCAAATGACATTAATGAATACTCCCTCCTGTTTTCTGGAATTGATACTAGGAGAATTTTGTATTAGCAATTACGGAATAGGAGAGGAGTGTCTACGGTACCATGGAGTCACTTCGGCTGAACTGATCTCCCTGCAGCCTTGTCATTTCTGTGTATGGGTTGTGCAGGAGGAGAGATGAAAGGCTAAATGCATTAAAAGCTTCAGTTGTTGGGCACTTTTCAGTCAATTATCTGGTCATCTGTTATTTGTGATGTTGCAGTTAGCTCTCTTATAATTGTAGGACTCTCATATGATTCCCCACTTTGCTTTAAGACATGTGCCTTGTGCAATCATTTAAATCATCTTATTAGGATGTGGGGTACCCATCTAAATCAGTTGTTGATAACTCAATTACAGCCCTTATGGATCTCAAACTTGTTTAATGTCTTATGTTTTTTTCCGTTTCTGATAGGGTTAAGTCAACAAACAGCTGATAAGATTGTTCATAATCTTATAACGATAGTTGTTACAATTGTGACTGATTGGATTTTAGATGGCAAAATATCTAATGGAAGCATTCGTTTAGGCCAACTGCTATGCATTTTTCTCGTTTCAGTTTTCAACTAACGGCATTAGGATTTGTTCGTACATGTTTTGCGTACTTCATATTTTGTTTGACTGAACAGTATCAAGTTTATCAACACATCTCAAGTTAAAGGGAAAAAACAAAAATACCAGGGTACATTTCTGCTGTTAATTTTACCCCCAAAAGCGGAAGTAATAATTCACTGATTAGTAGTAACAAAGACTCTCAGGTGTCCTATGACTTAACTGTGAGACTGGACACATGCTGACTTGATTACCCTCTAAATGCCATAGTCATGAGAGGGAGGCTTATCCTCTGTTCTTTAAAGTCTTTGTTTGTTCATTTTGTTGTACGTCTCGAAGAAATTGTGTCTTTGATCACTCTATTGTATTAACTGATGTTTCTTTGAAGCCTGATATCTGTAGTAAGCTTATGTTTGGATGCATTGTACATTTGTACCCTTATAACCATAATCTTATGAGCATGAACTCAAATGGATCCAAAGTGCATATCTTAATAGTTAGGTTTACACAGTTGTATGTTCGCTGTTTATGCTTATGGCCATTATGGACATTGCAAACCCCATTTAGGAGCTTAAGACTGTCAAACTGTGTGAGTAATGTGACAATTGTATATCTGCGTAAAGTTTAGCTCTGAAATGGGTTTTGCAATGTCCATAATGACCATAAACATCCCAATAGAGCCTAGAATGTTTAAAATTTTGAATTCTGTTACAAATACGAAGAACATGATCTGCTTTCAGATATGATGAATGCCAACCTTTTTTAAAACTTTAAACTATGGCTTAGTTTAAAAAAGTGTGCCTTGGGTGCGCCTTGGATGAGGCACTAGCCAAAACGCCTCGGTCCATTTTACGTGCACCTTTTAGGCAAGGATCACCTAACAAAGCGAACTAGTAGTACGCACTTTCTATATCTTGTAGACAAAGCTCGCTGTTCCTTCTCTCCATTACTCCTAACTTTACTCCTTGACATGTTAGCCTACTTGAAAACTCCTAAAATGGCTATTGTTGCGAAAATTTTATTTGGAAATTAAAAATTTGTTATCAAAAATAGGGAGCCTTGCGTAAAAAAGGCCGCTTAGCACCTTCGCCTTGCGCTTTTGCGCCTTGTGCATTTTTAAACTAAGAACTATGGTTCGGTTAAAATTCATCTTTTATAAAGGATCAAAGATATGAAAGCAAGCACTTATGCACATATGAAGCCAAGATCCAATTCCAAGAGTCAGCCTAGGCAGGGAAAGAGTTTGCCGAGATTTGAGAGGTACGTTTACTAGAAATGCTTTATTCCTCCTCCAATTCTTCATGTTCTTCCCATTTTCAAAATATCCCTTGCATATTTTTAAGAGTGGTAAAATCACAGTAAAAGGAAGTTAGTATAGAGTATATGATTATTTGACTGTATGCTGCTTGTTTTTGTTTATCCTTGGTGTATGATCCATGTTTCTTTATTTTACACTATCAACCTAGATTGTAGAGCAAGCAAGCAATAGCGTTGTTGAATTTTATTTGTCAATATGTCATACTTCAAACAACCATGACATATTTTTACAGAATTTTTTTTATAATAACTTAGAAGTTAACATTAAATTTATATTTTATGAAGGCATTGTTTGTTTTGTGTATCCTTTACTTTTACCACTTAGAAAGCTTTCCTTTAAGAAGAAACAATAAAAACATTTTATTAGTTTTCGACGCAATTTTCATGAGGGTCATTCGGAAACAGTCTGTTTGTGTAGCTAACACATGGGTAGGACTGCGTACATCCGACCCCCCTTACCCCGCAATTTGCGGGAGCCATTGATGCACCTTTTCCTATTTACTTCTTATCAAGATTCTCTTCAAGTATTGACTTCACATGGTCTTTCATTTGAGTTGAAATTCATGGCCTCATAAAGGTATACGACCTCAAAAAAAAAAAACATTCTACAACTAACCTTATGTTATGTTCCTATCTCCGTAGATTTCTTGTTGCATGGATAAGAAGGTCACTTAGATCTCCTCCTTGAAATTGTTTTAAGTCACTTTCTTTTTAATGGTCCTCTTCTAAAGGCTTGGCCACTGTTCCTCTCTTTACTGGACAACTAGGGGGACCCCTGTCTGCTGATTTTGGTGTTCTAGGTTGTCTTCGATTACAAATAAAATAAAAGCCATGTTACTTAGACTGGCTTTAAATGCGAACACGGGTGCATATCAAAGTGTTAGACTTGGCAATTTTTTTATAAAAAAAATATCAGCGTCTTTGGCGTAAAATGAAAAGTCAATGCATGATACGCAGACAAGGTGAAGTGTTGAAGTAAATAGTAAACGTATTCTCTTCCTTCATTCTTTTTATATTATGTAGTCTTCTGGAATCTAGACTGAGTCTCAGATTTAGAAGGAAATTTAGAACCACACAAACAGCTTTGTGGATGGTAAAATAAAAGCATCTCTTGCAAAGACAAAAATTGATATTTCTTCCTTTACCTTTCTCATATTGTTTTGTACATATTCTGGGCCTGCAGCTGCATAATCAATGCCTATGCAATACAGAATATTATCATGTTGGATTTTTATTTTTCATTCAGCATTTGGGTGGCACCATGTTCTTAGTTTTTACTTCCAAAATTAGTCCATTCACCTTTGTCTCATTCGAAAGCCTGTTGGCTTTCAATCTTGCAGTATGAATTAACCATATTTGAGCTTGAAACTCTGGGTTGTTAATGAGATGATCACCAGCACGCCACAATTACACTGAATTATATTTGTTTTGAAGTTATAGGCCTAATCTAATTCTTAATCTTCAATATCTTTCTAAGATGAATGCATATGCCACAAAATGAACATGAACTTATATTACCTTAAGATTATGCTGCTAAGTAACAAGTGACTTAATCTTCATTTTCTGTCTAAGATGAATGCATATGTTGGAGACTCTTTGAGGTTCTGTTTGGATAAAAACAAACATAAGTTAAGTTGATATAGTTGACTATTTCTCTCCGCATTAGGTGAATTTTATTAACTAGCTTAGGTTGAACACTGAATCACCTTAACCCAGGAAAATAGTACGAAGCAAGATGAACAAGCACCTTTACCATTGTTAATCTATGTTCTCCTCAAACCAAAGATACCTTAATATTAGCCGAGTTAGTTGATGTTGAACATTCTTTCTCAGTAAATGTCTAAATAGTTGTAGTTACTGCACAATTTTTCTTATACTTATATTTCTTATATGCAAGATTGGAAGGTTGAGTTGATAACAAGAATATTATTCAAATGCATGCCAGCATCAAGCTTCATTCTTAAAATTATTCCACCTAGACCACCACTAGTTGCTGCACATTATCTTTTGACATATTTAGGGAGACAATCAATCACGGTAGATCATTATCATTTATCAAATGAGGTGATGGACTTGTGGTAGATACTTGGTGTATATATGTATGTAACGAATGAAAAGTTAAGTGAACATGTTATATGTATAATGTATGTATGCATGTTATATATGATGACTGATGAGGGATGTAAGTTCATCTTATCAACCTCCCTCGTTTCTATGTCCTGGATTCGGCTATTTAATTGAGCCACAGTTTGACGAACCATATCAAAAACTAAACAATGCTACAGTGTAGATAAGTTCATCTTATTAACTGCACTACAACGACTGTGTTTTATAATTTTTTTAACTATGAGAAACCTTCCTCGTTGATGCTACCATCTATAAATCTATAATGACTTTCTTGTGCACCATCTTCTAATACTTATTAATATATGCCTTGCTCGTAGACATTTTTATTAATGGATATCCCTATATAATTACACTATCATTCTCCTGGTTATTAATTCAACACTCCCAGCCTCCACTCAAGCATCAGCCACTATATTAAGTTAAGTTTAAGGAAGTGCTAGTACAATTTCACGTACCACAAGTTCCACTCTTTCAATGTCCTGGACCTGTTTTGAAGCTGTCAGACGCTTTTTTGTGATGTAAAATGATGTTTAGAGGCTGCGAATTGATGCCGGGCAGTTTTTTATTGTGAAATAAATTGATGTTTAAAGGTTATAATGAAATGGTTCTATGCTGTTCGACATCCTTTTGTGATGTAATAGCTGTTTTTGAGGTAGCAAATTGATGATTGTACAATGTAAGACGATGTTTGGGCTGAAAATTGCTATTTTACAGGCACAACGTGAGAAAAATGAGAAGAATGCAGCCAAGAAGAAAGCAAAATACCATGGGTCTCCAGAAGGATATCGAGGAATTGAAAAGTTGTAAGTTATGTTTTAATTGTTTATTTTGCTTGATAAACGTTCTAAATATTTGAGCGAACTCAAGTTATTTATAAGTTACTCCATATGATTTAATTGTTTTAAGTCTTTTGCAATCACAGTTATTTGATATTTTAGCTTACTTAGTTAAATATTTTTTTTAGAATGCGGACTTTGTCGCAAAGGGATGTCCATTGGAGAAAATTGATCGATATTTAACTTGTGTAAGGGCTCACAAGTCTGAGAATGGAGATATGGCTGATTGTGTTAAGGGAGACGCTTTGAAAATTGTAAGTGAGGATGACAATTTATTTGTTATTTGAAATGTTGAAACTAGTACTATGTGTAGCTAATATTGTATACAACTTTTTCATTTTTTTATGAAATGGTGTAGGAAGCGCTAAGCAAAGGCATGAAGGCGGGTGTATTTATTTTCAAAGGACGGGAAGGCTGAACATCGCTACGAAGCTTGGAAAGGCTGAACATCGCTAAGGAGCTTAGTGTTAGTGTTAGTGTGAGTGTTTGTGTTTGTTAAACGATCAATTGTCGCTAGTTTGTATTTTGCGGGTTGAAACTTATTCCATTTTGTTTGGTTTGATCATTAATGAAAATTTTGCTGGATTTCTGAAATGTAACAGGATATATACGGTTGTTTATGTATAACCGTATAGGGCATAATGAAACTATTTTTATTTTTAAAAAAATCTAGTGGTGAAAGACCACAGATTTGTGTCAAAATCGTGCTAGAAATATTCATAAATTACGCGCTAAATTGATTTCAAAGTAAATGCAAAGATGACGGTTCCTCAATAAAGCGTGATAAAGATGCGGAGAAATTAGGCGCGCTATGTTAACAAAACAAGACGGTTTAGACACAGAACCGTCCTCTTAGATTATTAGAAGAAGACGGTTTAGAACAACAACCATCCTCTTATAAATTCCAAAAGAAGACGGTTTGACTTTTCGCCAACCGTCCTCCTAGGCAACGAGGACGGGTAATTTAAGGATGGTTCATATAAGCTTTAAAGACGGTTTTTAACCGTTCTCTTTGTTGGTTTTTGTAGTAGTGATTGTTAATGAATTCCGATGGAGGTTTGCTTCTCCTCAAGCTATTCTCTCTTGTACCATAAATTGCCTCCGAATCAACCATTTTCTTAATAAGAACCGATCCACCCTCTTCTCCAAGGTGGTCAAAACCATCTCCCGCCGATGCGTTGACCATCTCTTTGGTCCTTGGTAGAAGGGTTTGGAAAAAAAATTGGGTCACATACCACCCCGGAATGCCATGATGAGGACATCTAGCAAGAAAGTCTTGGAAACGATCTCATACCTCTCCAAAGGACTCTCTATCCTCTTGTTGGAATGTAGTGATTTGATTTCGGAGCATTGCAGTCTTGGAGGACGAGTAATACTTTTCTAGAAAAACCTTTGAAAGGTCATCCCAAGTGGTAAAGGTATTGGGTGCGTGATTGTTCAACCACCTATCAGCCTTATCCGCCAAAGTAAACGAAAAGAGCATAAGGCGCAACGTGTTCTCCGACACTCTTTTCCTTTTCATGAGCCCCACCTTGTTTTTGAACTTTCTCAAGTGGGCATGAGCATCCTCATTTGGGTTTTCGTGTAAGCAATCCCTCTCAATCACTCTTAATTGGGCCGGGTGTATTTCAATGTTGTTCGGTTGTAAAGTTCCAAAATTGATGGGGGATAAAGAATCATCCGGATTCGGTATGTTGTGTGATCTCAATGATGCCTTTGGTGATGTTGTATTTGGTGGTGTAGTTGTAGGTGTTTGTGTGGTATGTAAAGGGTTTTCTAAAAATGGATCAATTGTGGTGGTTTGTTGTTCTTGAGTTGTGATTTCAAGGTGAGTTGGAGATGAGGTGCTAGCTTGGTCTACTATGCTCGATGTAGAATCTCGAACTCTTGCTAGTGTTCTTGCCCTTAAAACTCGGAAAAGTCTCTCGGGGTCGGAATTATAGAACAAGGCGTCTCTCTTTCCTCTAGGCATGCATTTAAACAAACCGTTAGACTCCTAGTGCTTTTTGGGCACTAGGGATAAGCAATAACACACTCACTCTACAAGAAACAAGTCATTACTCAAACATGTAACAAACAATTAAACTAAGACTAAGCCTAAGACTCTAACTAACTAAGTATAACCTAACATCATCCCCGACAACGGTGTAATTTTGATGCGGTTTTAGAAGTCATCACAACCGACCAAAAACAATTTGTAAAAACCCAATTAAAGTAGTATAATCGGGGTCGAACCACGAGGATGGTGGGGTCTATATTTAGCGAATCGAGTCAAAGTTTAGTCGGAAAAAAAGGAAGCGATATGATCTAACAACTAAATAGAAATGCAAGCGAATGGTAAACGAGATTAAACTAACACAAGATTGTAGAGATAATAAGGAATGTTAGGGCTTTCGAGTTCACCCAAGTAGGACGGGTGATAACATGGGGTAAACGAGTAATGGGTAGTCGATTGGTAAAGGCTTAGTCGCAATTCTCTTAGCAACCTAAAGTCTAACACAAAATCATCACTTTGTCTCAAACTCAACATATACGCACTATCAAACATCTCCTATCATTTTCAATCTAGGAAACATTAAGCAAATTCAATGAAAGGTAAGAATTTTCACACAAACATTTCATCAAACACCTTTTGTGCACATGTATGAAGACCAAACAATTACACAAAACCCATATGTTAACTAACCATAATCATCACCCTAATCCTACCCAAGGCCCCCCTAAACCCTAGAAGGACACTACTCACTCATGATAGGATGAGACATAGTTGAACTCAAAGTAAATGAACAATAACAAGCAATAAACATAGTCAGTAATGAAAATAACAATAAGTTGAACAATGAATGTAAACAATTGAAAAATGAGATAACTTGGAAGAGGAAATGATACCAAAACTTCAATCGTGGATTAATAATGGAAGAATTCTTCAACAATCTTCTCTTACAACCCACAATCAAAGTCAATAACAAAGAACAACTAATTTTTAAGCTAATTTAAGGAGTAATTAAGTGTTTGATTAAGGAAAGATTAAGCTAAAATTAAGTAAATTTCAGATTTAGGGTTGTGTGCATAAATGAATTAAGAAAGGGGTATTTATAGGTTTTACAAAATTAGGTCAAAATTAAAAAAGAGTTGGAAATGCGAAAATATCGTCCCAACCGGCCCACTGGCCGTCGGTAGTCTGACCGGTTGGGAAGCTTCTGTCTTCTTTTCTCTTCAAAATCGGTCTCCAGGTATTATCAGCCGGTGGACCGGCTGCCGGTTGGTCCACCGGCTGGGAGGCTCCTGTTGATTTTCTTCATTCTTCCTCATTTCCTAATGCTAACAGCCAGCTTACCAGCTGCCGGTGGCAACACCGGCTGGGACATGGGAGTCTACTATAATGTTTTCTTCATTTGCCTTGGCTCAAAGAGGAAAAGGTGTTGGAGCTGGTGTCCTCCACAATAGTGCATTTACGTAATAAATCTCATTAAGGAATATACTTAGGATATTTAGTATTTTGATACTCCATGTCAGTTGATCAACGTATATCGGTAACGCTCAGCTGACTAGAGTTAGACGT
>JAOWBH010000048.1:748172-764252 GCA_028566215.1 Silene coronaria
CTTTCATTGCTCCTCCATCGTCCCCTCTACCCCAATCAGATCCTCCTACTGGGACTCACTCACCCGTAGGATTACTTGCCCTTACCCCACTATCTGCAAACGGGTTCTCCTCTTTCAAAGAAGCCCATATTTTCACCGTTGGCCCGTATGCGAATGAATCACAGCTTGTCTCTCCTCCGGTATTTTCTGCCTATCCCACGGAACCATCTACTGCAGCTATCACCCCACCTCCTGAGCCTGTTCAGTTCACCACTCCCTCATCGCCTGAAGTTCCATTTGCTCAATTGCTCACTTCATCACTCAACCATGCTCGGAGGAATAGTGGAACCCATCAGAAATATGCACTTTCTTGCTACGAGGTCCATCATCTCATATCCCCTGGCTCTGCAAATTCAGCATCTGGGACATCTTCACCTTACCTTGACAGGCGCCCAGTTCTTGAATTCCGCATGGTAGATGCTTCCAAGTTATTTGACTCGAAGAATATGTACACTTGCAAGTGGGTTTCTAGACTTGATTCTGGCTCTGTGACTCCGGATGGGCCCATGGAGAACCAAATCTGTGAGACGACATCTCAGGCCAACTTAGAAATTGGCTCACAAATTGACGAGACTCTGGTTGCTCAAAGAGTCTCATTTGAGCTAATCCATGAAGATGCTCCAAAATTTCTCGAGAAGAGGAACGTGGGGAATCTAGACAGGCAGCAAGAAATTGAATTACCAGAGGGACAGGAAACCCTAGAGAAAAAATCAGGAGAAATGGAATATTGGCAAGATAAGCGGTCTTCTTTGTCTCTTGGATCAGTCAAAGAATTCAATTTTGACAGTAGCCAAGAAACACCTGCTAAATCGAACTCGGGATCACAATGGTGGGCTGATGAGACAATTGTTAGGGATATTGAACCTGAGGACGATTGGAGTTTCTTTCCGCTGCTTCAACCGGGTGTCAGCTGATGGCTTCTCGTAGTAGTAGCTCCTGGCACTTCTGGTGCCCCTTGAATACTGTGAGCCCAATGTACAATGTACAATGCACAAATGTTTATACAAACATTGACCAGTAAGAGGTTTATATTTTCTTTTCTGTTTGAGTCCATATGCTGGCCGATAGGGCTCCAAGATCGGCAAACTTCTCACTCTGGAACTTGAGATCTGAATCAACTATCGCCTCAATAGTTGTTCTAATTGTTTGGAGGTAAGCAAGATGTTACACTACACAACAAAACTAATTTCTGTCCTGTACTGATACATTATTTTACAGCCCGGTGAAGGCTGTGTCGCTCTGAACTGGGTATAGCTGGCCAGGTTCTATTTACGGATGCCAGTCACTTCCTACTTTGTATCTTCTGCTAATGTTGTACTGAATATAACATACTGTTGTTAGTTGTAACGTGTAAGTTATAAGCATGAGTGCTTGACTGAATGATTCATTGTAATTCCTACTCAGTGAGTATTATTTTCGGTCACTAATAATGCTTCTTATTTCCTAGGATTGTATATTATGTATTGGCAGTATGTCAATCCAATTCTTGATGCAATTCTTATTGTCGGTCATCCATAAACTTTTTGACGTTTCAACAAATGGGTAAGATTGTGTACATTTGATCCTCTATTCTACCCCCTTTAAATTGAAGCTAGACGAGCCTTTTTCGTATGTTACTTTGGCTGTTCACTTCTGGGGACTGACCTTCATTGGATACGACATTCTAGGTTACGAATGTGAAAAACATATGTAACCTTGTTTTTTCTCACTTCAAAAAAGGAAACTGATACTGCTTTCACAAGTAACAAATTCGACAGACGTTTCATAAATGGGAGTGTCAAATTAAGTTTTTTTCCTTTTCTGAGACAAATGAGATACAATGCCAATACATTATAAAGGGCATCATGAATAGAACTCGATAGCTTTCGTCGAAAGTACCTCTTTCTTAACCGTTATAGCCACACACCGGGTGTGTCAAATTAGGGATTTTCAAGGGATGGCTTTTAAGCTGAGCATATAAGCAGATAGCCAGTTACCTAATTTATACTGAGATGTAATCTTTAACTTGACAATATCTATTGAACCCAAAAAGTTATATTGAGCCTGAAAACTTATACGAGATCGCTTACATTTACATGTAATGACATAAGTGATATTTGAGCAATTTACAACGTACCCAATGATCGGGAGATTTATAATTAACTGAAATGGTAAAGTCACTGAATGTTGGTCCTTGTGACCCCAATTAGAACAACACGATGTGGCTTTCACTTGACAAGGTTTGAGCTGAATTCCCACAATTTCCGGGCCACATCTGCATCATTACTCAGCGGGCTTGCTTCGGCTAAATCACAGTCTGCAAAATATTTGCCGCTAGTTCCTTCCACATTTGGGTGTAATGCAACATAGCATGTTGTTGCTGCACCCTGCAACATACCCATATATAGAGTTAACAATTGGTGTCACGGTTTCCTCCTTCAAAATACAGTCGCGTAGAACTGTACAAGTAATAACTCAAACTTCAGCATTTACCTGTTGAGTATTCTTGATAAAATGACGACCAACGAGACTCATGAAACCTGCACCGGAAAAGGAACATGAATGAAAGAAGAGTGATGCCTAGCATTTTGAAGTTCTGATGCTTCCATTTACATGACTCAATTCAAACGAGACTTAAATTTGATACCACTAAAACGAGAATTTAAATTTAATACCACTAAAAATGCTGAAATGGCGGAAAAGATCTGTGGCAACAGCTCCTGGATGAACTGAATTAGCAGTTATACAAACACCATCCTCCTAGACATAGTAGTACAACTCCATATCACATCACTTCGTCAACGTAAGAATAAATTTATAATTACCAGCAAATTTTACAACGATGAAGAACAAAATAACAGCTGCCGTAGAGAAACAGTTCCCCGAAAAGCTGAAAGCATCCAATTCACCTAAGGACATTCCGTCAAGCACACATAGAAAACATCAAGTCCCCAAAGTTTTCTTTAGCCCTAACGAACTTATCCATGGGGACTGGAAGATAGATAGTTTACGAGAGGCTCAACATCTTTGTTTCAAACAGGTTACGACAACAGTGAAGGTTTATTAACCAGAAGTAGAGATAGACAGCATATTCTAAGGAAAGACCAAAATAGTATACAGGGTTATGAACATTAAATAAGTAATCTACCTTTAAACGTCTTGCTAGTTCGTTAGAATGTAGAACATTTGCAAGTTTTGACTGACCATAGGCTGATAGGCTATTATACCTGGGAATGATCAGAAGAGACGTTAATATTTCTAGATACAGATATATACATTTAGTTGGTCCTAGGTAAAACTGTTGGATGGTAAAACATAGTTATATTACTATCATTAACAGAGATGCATACGTACTATGAGATGACTGATGACGTCAGTTGTACACCGTACATTACAACGGTCTTACTCAAGTTTTGGGATATACATGAACTTCTGTACATGCCTCTGTTATAGCCGGTTTTAAAGACAATTTTTAAAGGAGCCAACATGCAATATAAGTATGCACACGCGGTAAAGTTATCAGTAGATCTTTGGTTACCTAATTAATTTAGATCAGAATGCACTTAGAAACAGTGTAACTGCTGCTGATAAAAGTTTCATTATTACCCTAAAGGATCATTGATCTTGTCAAACCGGATTCCTTCAGGATATGAGAGCTTGTGTCGTCTAGATGAGACATTTACTATCCTTCCTTGTCTACTGCTTTCATCGACAGTCTTTTTCATCTTCTCTAGCAACAAATTTGTTAAAAGAAAGTGACCTAGAATATGTAATTTGCAAAGATAACCAAAGTTAAAGAAATTACTAAAAGGTAATAAACAAATATCTAAAAATAACTAGCTGGGAGATAGAAAGGAACATAGCAGTAACTAAACTCGGACTTGACACGCTGAATGTTTCCATAATCTACCATTTCTTAGAGGTTATCACTTAGCACTCGCCTCTTTTCCGATTAAATATTATCATTTTCAGACGCCAAGACACATAAAGCAATCAGCTTACAAGATTTAAAATCGACAATTATTGCAGAAATATGCCAATGCAACTCACCTATGTGATTGATCGCAAATTGTAGCTCAATATTGTCTTTGGAAAGTGTGAAAGGTGTGGCCATTACACCGGCATTGTTACTGAAAGAGGAAGAGGAGGAGGATTGTTAGTGTTGGCCTCGACTATAAAACATATATAAATGATTGAAAAATTTGTGTGGCCCGACATGTAATATACAGAGTACTTCTGAGTTCTGACCTACGCAGTGTAAACCATCAGCATTAGGCTTTCTAATTGGACCGGCGGGTATGGGCCAGTTTATCGGCTCTACTATATATACACACAAAAGTAACAAGTAAACTAGGGGTGAAGAAGGCTACGGATTGAGAATGACTTGAAATGCACCTTTCAAAGCGTGTTCTGAGGCAGAATTCTAGTCAGCGTTGCTGTTAAAGAGTACAGACCTTGCATTTTCACTGGCAAAAAGTAAAGGAGCTATCTCTTAAACTGCATCATAAGCCAAACTTACATGAGTATATTAAGAGGAAAGCCCGAGGAATTGAATTCGGAAGCAAACTTCCTCACTGAAGCCATAGAGCTAAGGTCTAGCTCCATGGCATCAATTTTAGCAGATGGGATATCTCTTGATATAGCTTCCTTGACATCTTTGCCAGCAGCCATATTCCTTACTCCCATAACAACATGTACACCTCGCAATGCAAGCACACGGGCTGTTTCAGATCCAATACCACTTGTTGCTCCTGAGAATAAGTCAGGGTTTGGAGGATGATTGAGATTAAAAAAATAGAAACGTCAAACATGTACTTCAAAACAAACAGATACTCAATAAATCAAATAACAATTCATCACAACTCGTCAAATAGAACATAATATACCATTTCGAACATTACAAGACATTCAACCAGATAAGATAGAAAAGATACTGTTACCAGACAGTATTTGTGATGGTCTCGGGGAAATTTTAATTTTCAGTTAAACAACATGATGTATAAGATGGAGCATTGACTGAAAATGTGTCTGCTGTCAAAATTCCTAATTATCACCTAGAAATGAAATTTAAAAGGCAGAGGGAGAATGACAGCCGAATTACATCAAATCGTGACATTTTCTGTAAATGAGACTTCTCCTTAATCAGCCCATTAAAGAATGGGAAAACAATAACAGCAACACAACCAAATGAGAGCTGAAACTTCGAAACATAGCAATATACTTTTACTCCATTCACTTGTTTTTGTTAGGCAATTTGGCATACACATACTGGTGAATTCATTTTTCCAAAAGTGTGTACAAAGTACATCAAGATTGAATCTTTACCACTATTTACAAGATTGATTACTCAAGCAACCATTTGCGGAGCCAGGATTATTCATTAGCGGGGTGGCGGAAATTTTCAGACTATCAGTACTTTTTTTCACATCAACAGTTGCATTAGAGTTTAAGACCCACATCATCATTCATCATCAAGTTAAAATTTTGAGCTCAAACATCTCAAATTCTCAACACTTAGTGCCGTGGCGGAACCAGGATTTGGGTTCACGGAGCGAAAAATTTCAGGGGACAAACAAGTAGTAATACAATAAGGTAAACTCGGAAAAACTGATATTTTAACTAAAATTTCAATAAAAAAAACTCACGAAAGAAACATAGTAATGAAAAAAACACAAGTTCACATTTGTGAGGGGTGGCAAGCTCACAATCGGTATAAATAAATAATGATAAAAAGAAAAGCGGTTGTAGGAGAGGAAGAATAACCAACCGGTGACAATTGCAGTGAGACCAGAGCCATTGAGTCCTTCAGTGACTTGTTCAGCAGTTGATACGCCTTTTGTTCCTCCTAACACCCACATCCTCTTTTCTTCACTTCTCACTTCTCACTTCTCACTTCGGTTTAGTTTTTGATGTTCTCCGTACAACTTTGCCAATTTTTGCACTATTTCAAATAAATTTATTTCTAATTCAATTAGTCTTGCTGGTGACGGGTCGGATCTTGTGACGGGTAGTTTGTGAGAGGAAATGGGCAGAAGGGACAAAGGAGAGACAAGGAGAGACCCCCATGTGCTTCTCCACTCACCCTAAATGGGTTTTTTGTGAGGGGAAACGGTATCCGCCGTCACAAGTAAGAATTTGTGTTTCTAATTCTTTTACCAATTTATACAAAATTTTGTGTAGAAATATTTGATTTACTTTTACTAGTTTTATATTTTTATATGCAACCTAGTTAGGGAGAAAAAAAAGATTATACATCATAATGTACTACCCCATACTTATATTTGAGTATATGTAATGTTTTCGAGTTATTTTGTAATTTGTTGAGTTTAATGTATAAGTGAATAAACTCAAAAACTTTATAGTAAAACTCATAATCTTTAATACAAAACTCGAAAACTTCATTATAGAGCTCATAAACTATACAATTGGTGGTAACACATCAGCTGTATAATCCACTTATTGTTAAGAATGAGTAGAATATCCGGTTATATGAGCCGATAGAAATTCGATTTGAGCCGATCTGAAAAGGCGGTATTTTGATTGGGAAATTTTAATTAGTACCTAGTTTTATAATTTTAGTATCTCATTTTGACATATTAGTACCTCATTTTGTATCTTTTCTATACACAGTACTAAATAGTTTCACAACAATTTATTAACCGTCTTAGAAGTAAAAGATAATTCTTTTCAGTAAGTCTTACTTGCGACGGGTCGCGGATTACGACGGGTAGTTTGTGAGAGGAAATGGATAGAGGGGACAAAGGAGGGTCCCCCCATGTGCTTCCCCACTCAAAGCAAATGAGTTATTTGTGAGGGAATATGGTATCCGTCACAAATAAGTGACGGATACCTTCCGTCACAAATAAGAATTTGTGAATTCTTTTACTTCAATGTACAAAATCGATGCACAGAAATAAGGTGATTGTTTCTTTCTGCAAGTACATCGTCTCATTATAGTTCAAATAAATCAAACTATTACGGTAAATTTTAATCGGTCCGAATTCTCTTCATTTCTTCAAAAGAAATAGAGAGACAAGTACCTATTAACGGTCCAGATTGCATTTTGATAACATCTAACAGTTCTAAATTTACGTATAAAAATAAAGAAAAAATAGAGGTGAAATGAGAAATTATTATTTAAAGTGATTGAGAGAGGAAAGGGAGACATTTTAATATTTTCTAAATTTGACATGAACTAATGCAAACTAATATCCATTGTAGCCAAACTAAAATTTGCAACAATAAATCTCATACTCGTATAAAACCGATCTTGGATATGCGACTTCACATTACCTGAATTATGGACATTTGGAGGGAAAAGAAACGGAGGGAGACTAGAGGATTTAAAATCTCTTGTTTGGTTAGCAAATGAAGGTGGAGGGAAATGAAGGGGGAGGGATTTGGAGGGATCTATTTTCCCTTCTCATTCCCCCTCCCCTCCCTTTCCCTCCATTTTGTTATCCAAACACACCCTTACATTCCAAAGGAGACAAAAATAAAATAAAATAAAAATGTCTCCTGTTGCACTTAATCAATTACCAATAAAATTCCACCTGATAATATCCGCGGTAACTACTAAAAAGGCCCAGTTTATTGCATAAGATAGTTAACCTATTTTTTTCGCAACATGCAAGAAAAGGGTAAGAGCGTCTATGACCACAAAAGAATGAGTGTAGAATTACTACCCCCAAAAAAAAAAACCACCTTCCCCAAAAACTTCAGGACAGAAGACCTCTGCTAAAACTGGAACCCTTCTGCTAAGAATGTAAAGTTACCATGTACCAAAAATCTGCACATTTCCTATACCATTACCTATAAATGTCTCTCATATTTCAAAAACCGCTTCTTTGCTTCTGGATGTACTTGACTTTACTGCCCTTCTCAGGCTTCGCTTTGATCTTACATTTTGTTGGTGGTGAAGAATTGGCAGTCGGACAAACAGGTAAACGATTCTCTGAACTACGAAGGATGCTATGCTCGTCCACCTTGGAAGATAAATCAGCTTCATTACTAACATCTTGTGACTCGAAATGTCCTGGAGGTTCTTCCGCGAACAAGACTAGTTCGACATGGTCTCCCATGATGGCCTCTTTCCACCCTATATGAGCAAGTAAATATGTTGTAACAAATAGAAAAAATCTTTGATAAAATAACATTTATTTTTTTAAATCACACCTTGAGATGACTATAAGACTTGCATTAGTGTTTTCTGTCCCAGCAAAATCATTCACCTTAAATTAAAATTCTTTTTTTTTTTTTTTGGAAATGAATAAGAGATAAGATATGCTCCGAATCTCAATCCCATCTGACCATTTCCATCAAACCTAAAGTTTGTGCTCATCCATCCCCTTCCAACTCACTCGTTTTAGCCAACGGCAATGTATATGAATCTTATTTTGGGTAAAACCCAAGGAGGTTGTCATCATTTCTTGAGGAACGTTTAGTTAAGAAAAGCATGCAGAGCCATATTCTCAGTTATTGGGAAGGAGAAATCATTTTAGAAAAGAGAACTTACTCTCGGATAGAAATGCTTCAGCCTCATGGCTGGAGAACTCCATGTCTCCTTGATGCCCAGCTTCCAAAGGTGAAGTACATTCATCTTTGCAACCATTTAAAGCACTCTCAACTACGAGTGTCGGATGGACCACATTGTCATCATTGCCAAGGACGCCACCTACTTCGGAATCACCACTGCTATTATGGGTGGGAAGCTGGCCTCCATTTCCATGTCGATTGAAGGCTCTCAACAACATGATAGGATTGACAACCGAGCTATTTGTAGTACCCCCATTTCCCTCACCTTCAACAGACCTCTCACTGGTAACATTTCCAGAAGATCCACCAAAATTACCATCCTGTCTCTGGAGAATGTGATTTCCAAGAGGAATGGTTATAGAACCTATTAAAAGCTTTGTTTCTGAACAAGGTAGCTTTGCTTCATCAACAAGTAGCCTAATTTCTGAACTCTCCTCGTGAGATTCTGATTTTGGTTTAGGTGTCCAGACTTTGGTGGTATTGGCAGCTGTATGGAAGTTTCTTGAAGACGCACGTTTCTGACTGACTACAGGTTTTAGAGCCTGATGATTGTGACTGGTGTGAAAGCCATTGGGATTTCTATGTGATTTTGGTGCCTGGGAGTAAGAATTATCCACTTGTCTTCGACCGCCTTGAGTTCTATACTCAATTTTTTTGTGAGCTCCATAATCAGGATGTCTATTTTCCTGATCTTTATCAGTGTCCTCCACATTGACTAGTTGAGAAGGCTGGAGAGAAGGGGTTGCTGCATTAAGAGGTATGTCCAACATTTCTCGAGTAGATTCATAGTCATCGACATTTACTAGTTGAAAAGGCTGAGGAGAAGGGGTTGCTGAATTAAGAGGTATGTCCAACATTTCTCGAGTAGACTCACAGTCGTCGACATTGACTAGTTGAGAAGGCTGAGGAGAAGGGGTTGCTGCATTAAGAGGTATGTCCAACATTTCTCGAGTAGACTCACAGTCATCGACATTGACTACTTGAGAAGGCTGAGGAGAAGGGGTTGCTGCATGAAGAGGTATGTCCAACATTTCTCGAGTAGACTCACAGTCATCGGCATTGACTACTTGAGAAGGCTGAGGAGAAGGGGTTGCTGCATTAAGAGGTATAGCCAACATTTCTCGAGTAGACTCATAATCATCGACAAGGAAAGAGCTTGGAGGAGATGGAGAACTTTCTACTATGGAATCACCGTTTTCATCGATTGGTAGCTCTTTTGCCCTTTGCTCTTTCTGCCGGAGTTTCTTCTGTCTCTTTTTCTCTAAAAGAACAGTTTGCCTACATAGATATACATCAGAGTGTAAATCAGCTTCACTACACAAACATTGAAACAAAGCTACTGCAGAAGTCAAAGAAAAGTCGTTCGAAGGCAGTGCCCACAATCCCACATCCACAAGTCAACTTTCTCAGTATGACAAAACACTATTCGTTAGCCTCTACATAATCCAATAGCTAATAAAGAAGCTTTCCGCAATCAAGATTTATAATAACAACATTACCCAAGTGCCTCAAAGGCTCCCGCAAATTGTGGGGTAAGGAGGGATCGGATGTACGAAGCCTTACTCTAGTGTTAGCAATACAATGAAACTGTTTCCGAATGACCCAAGATGGAATGCGTCACAATAAAAGGAAGTGGAGCCACTTTAGTGATTCATATTGTTTTATTCCATCATAAATCATAATCCAGAACCAATGAGCAATGCGTCTTTGGCTCCATTAGAAATGGAAACAAGATTCGCATATATGAAAGATGCATGTAATGGATTCATACTGGGTAACGGAGAAGAAAGCTAGGCATGACTTGGCTCAACTGGCCAAAAACACAATGTTTAAACACGGACACCACAACAAGAACAACACCCCTAACCTTAAGGCCCCACGGCCCGAATGCCTCAAGGAAGGTTCCAAACAAACCCATAACAAAAATCGTTTGCATTAACTCAAAATATGCAGCATGACATAAAACTATAAAATTTGATAACCTGGGAAATGAAAAGCTTGCAGCAAAAATACTTGGCAAAATACCTCTTCTGAGCAGCTTCCTCCTCCTCGACAAGCAGTTTCTGATATCTTAAAGCCTCAGCATCTTTATCAGCAAGGCATGCCTTGACCTGCTCTAACCAGATAATACTTTTAACTAAGTAACATTGGTGAAAATAAAGGGAAGAAAAAAATGGAAGGCAACATCTTCATATAGAATGTTAAACTACAAGTCTGAAGATTAGTCAAGTACCAGTTTCTGCTCAACAAGGAAACTAGTACAGGCAACCACATTCCTCATTTCAAGACCGATCTTTCCGGCATCACCATCAAATACAAACTTCTGCAATGATTCCGCAGTGCCAGCACATAAAAATGTATTCTCGCTTGCACCGTCTAAAATACTGAACAATTCCTGAGATGAAATCGGGAACCTCGGAGGTCTACCTTGAACAATATCCTGTCAGAGTCAATTATCCATGTTAAAACTACGATTAGCCCATTAAGGAGCAGAGGACAAAGAGCCAATTAGATCCTTACCAGGAGTACAGAGCCAGATTTCACATAACTAGGCGGCAGAGAAGTGTATCCAAGTTTCCGAATAAATGATGCCAATGCCTTTATGATTGCAGGACCGGCAACTCCCTGTGAAGAGAACAATGGAAAGGATAATAAGAGTAATAAACAGCAATATACATTATCCCCATGTTTCAATATATACTAAGCCGTTGTTATGTTGTGCTAGAGATAACAACCATATATAAACAGAACATGCGAGATAACAAATACTTTGATGTGGCACATAATAACCTATATATCAATTTGACAAAAATTAAAGCATCAGCACATAACTTTATCAAATATACGAAATACAAGATAATAAAGTAATCGTGGTTATTCCACATCTCCAATATCATCAATTCCAACGAGTATGTTAATATGCCCATTACTCAAATTGATTACTATACATCTTTCATCAGTGCTACTACAGGCAACTAGATTAGTTGTGTGAAATTTTCCAATCGAACACAAGTGACAGTCACAAACGAATGTTAACCAGGAACAAATCTAAATAGTCATCACTATAGCAGCTATCCATTTGACATTTTGACCATTAGTCCAAGACCACAGATGAGAAACAAAATCTTACCGCTAGGGACACATCGTCAAATGACATTAACTCCATGGCCTCCTCGACAGTTAGCTGCACCAAAGGATCAAGCATATCAAACTTTGTGAAAAATTCAAATGTGGAAAACCCAAGAGGTGCAAGTTAGCAAATAGAAAAATTATAGGTACCTTATCCCAAAAAGCTTCCAACGAACCTCTAATTTTTGTAGCTGAATCCTAGAAAAATACATTACTTTAATGTCAGTCATAGCCAAGAAGATCACTCACTCACAGGCTATATACAAAAGGTTTTAAATTTACATGATACTCAAAAATTAAAATCAGCAATGTAATCATCTGATAGTTACTCCAAGAGGGAATTCGTATAACTTATGAATGATGATCTCAGGCTCTCAGGTACCTTATCAAGGTTCAATTTACGCCTATGTAGCCTCAGATGTCTTCGATAACTGATAGTCGAACAAAATTCACGAGAGCACTTTTCACACTTCAGCATCTGAATGTTCATGGGAGCAAGAAGAGACCACCCAGGAAGTTCTGCTACAACAAACATGGATAAGATTTAGAAAATCTACTTGTTAGGGACGAACATAGCTAGATCCTCACCTAAACCTCTGCTCATACAGACTAACTCTTTGCCGTATAGCCTAGATACCCATTTGGGCCGTTTCCAAATTCTTTGTTGCTTAAGGGAGATCACCACATATTACATGGTGCAAATATTCCTCTGAGTCCTCTGACCCAGTGGCCAATACCCTTTAGAGACATATGAACTGAACGGCTGTACCTATTGACATGTAATACAAGTTGCTGTTCAACTTATCCTATAATAAGCCTAGGCCAATCATTTATTTGCTAGTACCTTGTTGGTCTAAGGCGTTCAGTAGCTGGATCCACTGGACTGGATTTTCGTTCGCCCTGGAAAAGGAAATATATGGCTCCTTTCCCATTGCTTGTCTGACAAAGGTATCTATAGAGTCATTGCCACTGTCAGACTTCACTAGATCTGCTGGCTTGATCTTCAGAAGTGGCATCTTTCCTCCAACAAGAAGCTCAGATGAACAAAACCTAATCAAATTATGCATGAAATATTCATTTTAAGAAAATGTGGCATGAAAAGGCAGAGGCTCAATGAAATAGAGTTTAAAAAATGTACTGAGTAGTGACACCAATACAAGCATAGAAACAACTCTTCGGGAAAGATACTTGAAAATTTAAATTGTAACCATACTAACCAAGCAACACAGACTCGTTTCACCAATTTACACTGCAAATGGAGAAATATCTTCAGAAAATGACAAAGGAAATATTCCATTCACAGTGACAACCAAGAAACTTGACACGAAGATGGATGGATATACAGTCAGCAAGCCACAAACAGCAAATGATTGGTTCCAATAACTATAAGAAGTCCCTCGGTCTAATTAGCATTATATAACAAACATGATTTATCCAATAGAACAGACTAGAAAATTTTCCGTTTCCCCTTGTAAAACTCGGGGCAACAATGTAACAAATTCACCTAAAAGTCCCAATGCTACCTGCAACCCAGCTGCGGTGTATGAGCTGATCAGTTATTTGCTAGCATTTTGAAAAGTCTTCAATGACGTAGAAATTTAAAATTAATAACGCAACAAAGGACATTTACACTCAATATTATCAACCAGTATCGAAACACCAACTTCAATAGGCTAGAAGTCTATAACATCTCAGAATTTATTCATTTATTCATTAAAGGGGTTCTGTTTTTTCCACCTTAAAGAGCTTAATAAACCGTTAGCAGCATGACAATCTGAAAATAAAGTTATCTTCTGTTTCGGAACACAACACTAAGCAGCATTGCTGCAACAAACCCAATTCTCAACTTCATATACTTTAAATTCACAGCCTTCCAGCTAGACCTAAAGAATAACTACTCGCCTTTTCAAATTTATTTTGTGATCTTCACCACAACATCAAAAGGCAAAATATCAATAGCAAGACCATTAAATCTATATGTAGAAACTACCGATTCAATCATCAACAACGACAATAATATTACCCAGTGCCTCCAAATTTGCTTGAAATGGTAGGGTAAGGACTAAGGAGGCTTGGATGTACTCAGCCTTATCCCTACGCTAACAATAGAGAGAGGCTGTTTCCAAACGACTCACATTGAATTTGTATCGTAAGTCCTAACCTCCTAATTACACCAACATAATTTATAAATAAAATCTCCTGACTATGTAACAAGTCAAATTGCTTTATTCCATCATAACGAAAAAACAAAACATAGTGACTCTTTAGCTACATTGCAAACAGAAATATGATTCAATCAAGAACATCCTTGAAGTATGTCCAAATGATTCACATGCTCTACAACAAAAATTCAGTACAATTAGAGAGTAAAATGTCCATTATAACAGAAAATTAAATATTCCAAATCACTCAATGACATTAATATACGTCTTTCGGATGAAACGGGTCTACGCAACAGCCAAAATCCCAACAAATGTCACCAAATTTAGTTAAATTTTCGAACTTTGTTCACATTTCCTTATAGCATTACTTGTTCATCCGACTAAAATTTTACGCCCCTCCGAAATGCAAATCCTGGCTCCGTCACTGAATGTCACACATTCAAATTACAAATCCCAAGAGTATTACACTAAAACCCACATGGAAATTATCGAATTATCAAACAAAAATCACACTAAACGACAAATATTGGATCCAACATAACCCAAACAAAAAAAAATCAAATTTTTACTATAAAAACAAACGAGAAAACGGGCAGATCAAAATCATTAAAACATAGATCACATTATCAATCAAAAAATGAAACAAAGAAGTGAACTTTACAACGTAAACTGATCTTGGTCAACATATAAACAAATTAAATATATGAAATTAAAATCAAAGAACGAAAAAAAATGGGTAATTTGAAGAAAGTGTAACGTACCCAGTATTCAGTTGAGACTTGTGATTTGATACATGAAAAGAAATTGAAGAACAAAGAAAGAAATTTCTGAGAATTAAGATTATTGAAGATTTTAATGTAAAGTAGAAAAAAAAATGGGAAAATGAATGAAATTGGAGAAATAAAAGGTATGTTTTTATGAGAAAATCGTAGGCAGTGATGTGTTTGTAAGAAGAATGAAAGTAAGTCGGCGAAAACCTTCTAAGAGACCGTGAGGCACAAGACTCTCCCTAGAAATGGAAACATGAGTTACTATACTTCCTTTTTTGACAAAAGAGTTACTATACTTCCTACACAAAAGGTATATTACAACTTACAAGTAGGACCGATATGTGAGTTATGAATATATATATATATATGGAGAAATCGACCCGATCCGATAAGTTTGATCCGAGATTTGAAGTCACCCGAAAAGTGTAACTTGAATTTGATTTGGTAGACCTGAACTGACTTTGTAAACACGAAATAACTTAAGAAAATGTCCTAACTCGAAATGACACACAAGAAATGACTCGATCCAAGGTGACACGAGTTGAATGACCTGTTAGGCTGCTACTTTCTTTGTATTATGGTTAAATCTACTTGACTCGTAAATCCTATTCAGTACATTCTTTTTGGCTACTGTTTTACAAAAGAGTTACTCTACATTTATTTTATAGTTTGACCATGTTCGCAAGAACTAGAACTGTGCTAGGTCGGGCAGGTGCAGATTGGGCCGGACTGAATGCTAGAAGCAAAGGTATGTCACTAAATGAGGATCGGGTTGAGTGGGCCAGTGATGGCTGATGGGTTGGTTTGGTCAGGCAGACCCATTGAGTAGCGGATTGGGCTGGCCCTTCGTATGTTTTTCTTAGAATCTATGTTGTAACCCTGGATTTTTGTGTTTTCGATGTTGTATGTTGTACCCCGACTTTTTTTTATTACATTGTATATCACTGAACTGTTTACTATATTTGTATAATGACCTTTTTCAACTCTTTCTTCACTCATTATTTATCCAATAAGCTTTCTTTAAAGAAGAAAAAAAAATTCTTTAACCTCCAATCCCACTGGTTAACATCATACCATCTTCTTTTATGATAATCATTAAAAACTAAACCAAATACAAATTACCTTTAATACCTCTTTAAAGAAGCATAAATCGATAATGAAAGTTTTGTACATTTTCGGAAATGTTAATTGATTATTAAGCGAGTTATTGGACGAACTAATAAGTATGTGGATGTGTTAATGAGTAATTAGTGGCAAAATGATAATCGCTCAACTAACAAATTATGTTGACAAAGATAATCAATAAGAACACGCTATAAACTATAATATAGTATTTAGGGGTACAACATAAGATTTTAAAATGGGAGGGAGTGAGGGATACACCTTAGAAAGGGTTATTTGTGTTTTACCACCTATTGAGTGCAAAACTTTACAATTTACCACCTATTGATTCCATCTTTACTAAT
>JAOWBH010000048.1:794240-805012 GCA_028566215.1 Silene coronaria
GTTATACGTAAAATGATTGTATTAAAATTAGACAAAAAGTTAATAAGGCCGAGACCTACGACTTTATAAAACAAAGCAAAACCCCAATCTTTCATAACATGAACTATGTCATCCATTTATTTCAAACTCATACTTTATTTATAATAATTCTCACATTTTCAAAAAAATAAATAGGTGAACATAGAAACGAACCGAAGAAGAAATACTTAACTCCAAATTAATATTCAGAAAAATTGAAAATGAGAGTTAGTAATTTAGGAAACAATAAATCACACACAAGTCAAAAGTAGAGTAAGTTAAAAGCCTTAATGCATGAGGCATACTATGTGGCAAAACAAAAATAAAACTAAAGACTAGGAATTAACACCGCGTCTTCTGTGTGAAAAGGAAGTACCATACCAACTAGCCAACGCATTTTGAGTGACATTTTGCAACATGATTTGTTATATAAACTTTTTTACCCGAGAACTACTTGGGCTTTAACATGATTTGTTATATAAACTTTTTTACCCGAGAACTACTTGGGCTAAAGCCCAAGTAGCCTACGCCCAGTTCCGCCCCAGGTTACCCCCTAGGATTTTGCTCATGCGGATGCACGGGTACTAAATCAAAAATCAATCTATGCATATGATACTTCAAAAGTTTTTTTTAATTGATATATGTTTATTTCCAATTTATATTGCCTGTTTAATAAGCCTTTTTACATTTAGGTTCGTTCAATACATTTGATATCTTGTTAATAAAATTACCTCATTTTGATTAATTTTTCTCGTAAATGTTATCACCATCCCCAAACCTATCATGCGTCCACCAGATTAAGCCCAATTATACGTCTAACCACCAAACTCGTCGCAATCAACCTCATGCCCACTCAAAACAATCACTCAACCCACTATTCTTACCCTTCGGTTCAGACATAACACGGTCCAAAATCCAAACTTGTCACCTTTTAGGTTGGGGCGAGTTGCGTCATTTCGGACCTCAAGTTGTCATGATGTCAGATAGTTTCGGGTAAAGTCTTTTTCATCTATAGGTCATTTTGGGGAGTCATTTATAAGTCATTGCATAATACATTTAAATTTAAATTTGTTAGTTAATAAAGAATATTTTTATGAAGCAATAAAATTAATTAACCTTTTATTTTGAAGCATATAACATTAATATAGAGTATGAGTAATACCGGTAACTACAAATCATTTTGGATCGAGTCATTTACGGAAGTGGTGGTTTTAGGTTGGGTTACCTCGAGTCGGATCAACATTGGGTCAATCAAGGTTTAGATCGGGTCATTTCAGATCACGAGTCACATTTGTATGATTGGGTGGTTTTTAGATATTGAATCAGCTATTGAGGAGGGTATTCGGATCGGGTCAGCTTTGCCAAATTTATTTACCACCATATTTGATCCATCTCAGGGTTAAAGACGGATATACGGTCTAGAGAGAGGATATTCAAAAAAGCAAAGCATCCACGCCCCCGTTGCCAAAGTTTGGCGCGCCATAGTCCTCAATAGTGAAAAATCGATTTTTAATTCGAATTATTGAAAATCGTTTCATCTTCATCACAATCGCACATTCTTCATCGTTTGTTCTCTCACTCGATCTCTTTCTCTCTCGAACACTTCTTCCGCCGTTTCAATCATTCCAACCTGCTACTTTCAATTTGGTAAGCAATTGCTCTTACATATTCCATCAAAAATTTCAATTAATTTTGTACATTTTTGTCCGCAATTTCGCGTATCATTTGTTCTTCATGTTAATTTTGAAGCCGAAACTTCGCAATATTTTCTTTAATTGGAGTATTTTACTGTATTGTTTATGTATCTATAGCTGTTGCGATGATCACTTCTATGTTAGGTTGAATATTAGGTTTTGCGATGAACTCTTTCGTGTGTTCAAACGATGAAATTGTGCGAACGTTTTAGTCGAGAGCGATGTTTAGGATTTCGAAAAGTGATATAATTCGGTTTCTGATGTTTCTTTTCGATTTTCGTGTGTTGATCTAGTTTGGTAGCTTTGATTGATTTAGCGTAATTTTCGCATTGTATGATTGTATCTAAGGTTTTACATCTCGAAGCTGTGTATGCGCCTATGTTGATTCGTGTTATAATACCGAGCTTTGCGTCTCTTGCTTGCATAATCTCGAGTGATACGAGGTTTTTTATGCTTAAATTCATCTATTTTTGTTGTGTTTGAATTTTTCATGAGATGAAGATTGTGTATTAAGGCATTAAACTTGATCGACTTAGTAGGTTCGAGTTTGTTGAAGACCTATGCATCGTGGTTCGATCATCATTTCAGATGGCTTTGTTAAAGATCTATATGATCTTCATCATTATCTTATGCATGTCCATTTGTCCACAGTTTCGACAAAATTCTGAATCGTGTTTTGCTCATCATTTCAGATACACTCATACACACACAGAAGACTTCCTAAAAGTTCTGGTTCCAGATTATTGAGGCTGTAACACAGGGACATAGTTGAGTCTGTGAAGATAATTAGAGCTTCAGATATGTTGATTTGTTACGGCCTTTGTGAAGGTGCCTGAATTGATCTTATCTCGTCTGCCGTTCATGAATGCATATATAGATGTTAGATGGTGTTATCACCGACATAACTGTTTACTATCTTATACATTAAATTTCACTTTAGCAAGGTGATTTACTGAGTAGTTGTCTCATACGAGTATCAGTTTCTTTTTATCATGTTAGATGACATAGTTAATTGGTGTTTTGCCTTTGTTTTCATGCATGCTCTATTTAACTAGGTTTCAGAATGCGGCATTATTTATTAATCAAAACTTTTCTCAGATATTTAGTGGTTATAGTTCAAACAGGATTTGTTATTGACATTTCATTCATTCGTAAAACAATGAATAATATAATGAATGAATGATACATTAATTCATATGTTGTGATCCTTGCACCTGTCTTTTGTGTTGCCAAATTCCGGCTTGATTGCTTTTCCCATTTATCAGGCCTCAATCCCGTCAAAGTGTACAAAATTATTTCCTTTGGCCATTCCTTAAGTTGCGTATGGTCATTACTAGCTGTTGCCTCTCACCTTCCACCTCGGCAAACTTTAGGCTTACCTCTGAATACTTCTCCTGCAATTCTTTGAGCTCATCTTCTGTTGATTTGTTTTTCTTCATCAGTAACGCGAGTTCTGATAGTAGGTCACTAGTTCGAGAATCTGTGACTTTCTTCTCTATGCAGGTTTCTCTCCGACTGCATATGAAATTGTAGCAATCAAACTTCCATAATGCTAAAGATGTATTGGTAAAACAAGACACTAGTCATAAACTCATAATCAGTAATCAGTATAGTGAACTGACCTTTCAGCAGCTGTTTTACTGCTTCCGTTCTGCAAGGGTTTCCCTAAGGATGCTACTTGTTGTGCCTTTTTTACTGTGCCGAGTTTTTTCTCCTCCACCTTGTTACCATTCTCAGAAGATATTCCGACTGGTCTTACTGCCTGTAAATTTTCAAAATATGCTTGGTTTTACTTCCTATAGTTTGAATGAATAATTATTCACCCTACCCAAATAACTTATGAGAGAGGTAGAAAATTTGTAAATAATTTGCTGTTTAAAACTAGATAGTTCTAAGAACCCATTATACATCAGGTTGGGATTTTTTTGGTTTGTGTTAATCCGCACTTTACACATACAAGTTGACTGTTTAAATTCCAATGAAATGATAATGCCACAATGGTAGATGTCTATTCCTTTTTGCTGACTTCCAGTGCAACACTTCAGGACCAGACTTATTCTTTTCAACTTATTGTTGGCTTGTTGCATGTATTGAGAATGTTCATATTTTTCAGAAAACCAAAACTAAGAAACACCTTAATTCATGTACAGGAAAACAGCGTCCAGGACAGCTAATGAGTAGAGAATAGACTCTTAATGATGAAGAACAAATATATTGTGACCGTTTACTCTGGCCCTGAAATCCCAAGTTAAAGTTAAAACTATTTTTTCCCTATTGCACTCTTACCCGACAAAGGTTTTTGTTAGCTATATTGGACAGTAATAAACCCTAGTCATTGTGTTCAAACTTGTGTTTTCACCTCTATGCTTAATTAATGATTAAGAGGAGTTGATGAAACAGGGAAATGACTAGTAATCAGTTGATGTAGTAATATAATAAAGAA
This sequence comes from Silene coronaria, assembly GCA_028566215.1. NCBI lineage: Eukaryota > Viridiplantae > Streptophyta > Magnoliopsida > Caryophyllales > Caryophyllaceae > Silene > Silene coronaria. The sequence goes on from JAOWBH010000048.1 coordinate 798,396, forward strand.
AATTCACCTTGAGCTGCTTGACTTTGTCCTTGAGGGACAATATCTCTTTAGAGCTGCTATCCTTGAACTTTTCAAGATGGGCTATTTCAGTGTCCTTCTTCAGTATATTTTCCTTATGTCTACCGACTTGCTTCCGTAGATTCTCATTATCTGATTTTATCTCAGACAATCGAGTTTTCAATTCATTGTGCTGAGATTGAAGGTTTTCCAACTGTGCTTGCGCTCCTGCTAATTCATCTACTTTTTTCGTTAAGTTTCTTAAACCTTTCAGCTCTTCTTGACTTTGCTTAATTTCTGTCAATGCTGAGCAATACTTGCTTTCAAACTCATATCTGTTTCTTTTTATTTCTTCAAGGGCTGTCTTTGTTTCATCAACCAATGTCTTCGCTTCTTCTAACTGCTTTGTGAAGAAGTAATTTTCTTCTGTAAGTCTTTCTACTTCCATTCTGAGTGTTTGATTCTCATCTGATAAAGCTTCGCATTTATCTTCCAATTTCTTATGGGATCTTGATAGTTGTGCACTCTCGCCTTTGTGGGAATGTAATAGTTGCTCAAGTTCGATGTCTTTCTCTCTCAGCTGGCTTGAAATCTTTTCCACCTCAGCTGCACATTGATGTTGGACTGACTCAAGCTCCTGAGTAGTATTTTGAAGATGCTCTTCCAAAATGGCTATATGATCTCGTAATTCCCCAGCCTCTGCCTCTGCCTTTATAGTTAATTCTTCATTTTCATTGAATTTAGATGCCAATTCCTCAGAGAGTTCCCGGAACTCCTCTTGTAGCTTCTGGGCTGCAGAAGCATTATCGAGTTTAGTCCTTCGTAGTTTTTCCTCTGCACGAAGGGCTCTTTCCTCTAGATCTACTTTGTCATCACTCATTACTTTGAGCTCATCTTCAAATTCTGTGGCCTGCCTTTTCAGCTCATCCTTCAAACTACTTACTTCAGTTTCAAGGTCAATAATTGTAGCTGAATTTTCTGAAAACTCTTCAGCCTGCTTCCTTATTACATTTTCCAACCTTGACATCTGAGACTCAAGTTCTTCCATTTTACGTAGATTATGAGTACATTCTCTTTCTTTCTTGATTAATTCTAGCTGCTTCTGATTAAACTTTGAAGATAGATCGTTATTATCCTTCTTTGCCATCTCATAATCGTGACCATACTGTTCTATTTCTTCCTCTAGCTGTCTCTTTTCTTTAATATGGCTCTCCAATTCATTTTGGAGATCCTTGATTGGCTCTTGCAGGGTAACTGTTTCTTTCAAGTCTATGCAAGGAGCTCGTTCATGTACTTCTTCATCGCTGTTCAGTCCATTCTCAGAATCTCTATCGGTAATCTCGCCTCCTTTCTTACCATCTTGCAGTTTCTTGGAAATATTTGCTAGCTCCTTCTCCCTCTTATCTAGCTTTTCTTCTAGGTCTCTCACCACTAGAATTAATTCTGAGTTTGAATCTTGCGTTTTTCTTAGCTGTGAACGCAAGGCCCTGTTCACGCCCTTTGCATGATTGAGGTCTTCTTCAACTTCATTTGGAGAATGACTTGATTTCTTATTTTTTATCCCCATCTCCTGTGGATACGAAGCACCATTATTGACTTTTTGCTGTGACCTGAGTTTTTCAGATTCCATTCTCCATGCTTCTCTTTCTTCTTTTAGCTTAACTAGTTGCCCTGATAACTCCTGTCCCCTCTTGGTTTCCTTCACCACCTGTCTCCTTAATGATTGTAACTCTATATCAGTTACATCTGCTTTTCTCTGTAATGCAAGAATCTCCCTCTGTAATTGTTCAACTAAAGTCTTGGGAGGTTCTTGCTCCTGTGCTCTTGGAAAATCACCTTTGGTATTTTCTATGAAGTTAACAACTTCATCTTCTGAAGTCCAATAGAGATCGTCTATATCTTGTGTTTGTTCTATTTTCTGAGCTTCTGGTACAGTGTTCTTCCTGTAGGGTGATTCAACCACATCCTCCTGTTGTACTTCTATTTTACTATCCTTTTGCTTAAACAAAGAATCCAACGTGCTAGCATTACTTAAGCTTTCTCTTCCATCAATATCTGAAGATACCATCGTATTGTTGTTCCCACCCTACAATAGAAGTCAAGTGTCAGAGGTTTAAAAGTGTACAACAAAGCAAAGCCTCAAGTGCGCTTAAACTCTTGACCCAGTTTGATGCTAATTAAAGCTCCTTGGGCGGCTTTTTCAATAAGGTGCAACTAGAAACAGTGTGACACCCCCTCCCACTTTCCTCATTATTCGAATATTTCATATCAGCCAGTTTACAATAGGAAAAAGGTCATTGTTGCCCCATTTTTTTTTTCCTAAAAAAATTATTTTGGAAAAAAATGCTTCTCGTGTGCAGGAGCCATGCCCATGAGGAGCATGCATTCATTTCGCACTCATAAATCTATTTCTTTGTTTGGCTAAGGGATTCAGATAGTAAGGGAGGGAAGAGAAGGGAAACTTTTTCCTTTGTTTGGATAGCTATTTAGGCTGTAGGGAGGGGGGTGTTTCCAACTTCCATTTCAGCGCCTACAAGACAAATTAAAATCTCTCATACATAAGAAAGATTTTGGAATGAAAATGCCGAGTCTCTATTTTCCCCCATCTCTGTCCATTCCCTTTCCCAACTACTTCTGTATCCAAACAAGTCATAAGCCTTGATATGGTAACCGTTCATTCTTGAACCTATCAAATTATATCTGGTGACATCTAAGCAAGCTCAAATTGAACATTTAAGATGCAATGTAACTTTACCTGGTGTGTGCTATAATTTAATCCTCCATCATCAAATTCAGAATTGCTAAGTTGACCTCTTAAGCTGACTTCAGGGGTCTTTGCTGTCGAATTAACATTTACTTCATTCTCTCTCTGCAGCTCCCTGGAAATTATAAAAGTCAGACACATCTTCCTGAACAGTCACAGTCACAGATCACTGACAAATAGCCAAGTGTAAGTCAATTATATTTTGCTCATTTCCAAGTTACCTTAAATCATCTGCTCCTTGTGTATTCTGAATTATAACCTGTCTTAAGCATAATTTTCAATCAGAATTAAGATATTGGGGCTATAATTCAAGAAAACATCACTGATAATAAGGATTTTCTTTCATAAGGAAAATTCAAAGTTCTCGTAGATTCATGTGAAGTTATGTGGATAGCCGTATTCGCCCAAAGTCGTATGTACTGCCTGTAGGGAGATATTTTCATATGTTTCGAGATCCAGCCTAACAAATTTCTTTTTAGGGATGAATTAGCTATTTTCTACGTGACGAATCTTCATTCCAATTCATTCCAAAGTGTTTGCTAGCAACCTTAGTTGTCCTACACTCTTAGGTAAGATTCTCACACCTCTAACATCACATTTTATTTGATGGAATTACTTGAGAGCACACAAGTGCAACTCTTTAGATCCTGGCCTAAAATTGATCCTTTTATTTTAAATCTCCTTTCTGATCTCTTAGTACATAGGGGGGAGGGGAGTTACATAGGCAACTTACATGTAAAATTGCTCCGGCAAAAGAAGACTTGATTGGAATAGAGAGGGTAAATGGCGATGTCGCATCAACATAGTCTGCCATGTTGATAAATACTTCTCCAAAGAAATTAGATTTTGACGAGCCCTGAAATTAAAGTATGGACAATCTGGTTTAAAAAAATCTAGTGCAGTTATCAGTAAAATCATTAAAACAATGTGGAGAATTTGGTATTTTTTCTTACTGTTGAAATTATAAACTGGTAAAACTTGTCTTGCAGTATTCCAGTTTTTGTATCCCTTGTGAATTTTACTGTTTCATAGACAGGATTTTTCCATGTGCAGATCCCATTCTGAACTAGAGCCTTGCCTAATCTCACTGTCGGTTGGCCAACATCCACAGGAACAACAGATATCATGAGCCTTGATTTCGATAACGGTACCTGTTAACGCAGAAGGGTCATGATCAATTCACTAGGTAAGACCCCCTGAATTTTTTGTTATTGGATCACATTTTCTCTACTGCGTGCATGATTTTAAATCTCGGTTAGAGACTTGATTTTGAAATTGGTCATCATGGCTTGATCTCAGTTGTTGTGGTATAAATGTGAGAAAAGTAATTGCGTCCTCCCGGTGTATGTCCTCCCTACACCCAAAGGAGGATTTTATAATATATAATTTTCATTTTGGTCATCCTCCTTTGGGTCATCCTCCTTTGGGTGTAAGAAGGATGTACACCGGAGGACGCAAGTATTTCTCTAAATGTGATCCGTGCCACCACATAATACAGCCTCCATAGTATAAAAACATCGATAACCGGTTGCAAAAATTATACTTAAATGCAAATAATATATAATCTTTGTCATTATAAGGTATGAGAATTCACAATCTGTTACCTGAGTTGCTTGAAAGTTTAACATGAAGACAACCTTGATCTTCTCGTTTCGCCATCGCCCCACCTTGAACATTTTGTCTTCTGATTGTTTTTCTCATTCAATAACCACTCTTGCTTTGAAGATCATTCAAAATTGTTTTACAATTTGTTCTCCCTGCTTTTAGTTACTTTTCTTGAATATTGTTTGAAGTAACTGAGCAAATAAGGTAAATACAATGTTAAGAAACTTCTCTTACAAACTTACACTCAACTTTCTCATAAAGCTTCTGTATGTGGGAAAACAAAAATGTAAGGAGTTTTAGGAGAGTGAAGTAACAACTTTAGTGCAATCAAATGGAAAATTAGTTGGCATTTTGCTTTTATTTGGGATTATAATCGTGGCATTGAATTCGTGTGGTATTATTGGCCCTGTTTAATATTTTTGCAGACCTGTACCAGCACTATTTTTCCACTTCGAGACCTGTAATTTGCAATGTAGGCCCCAACCTTTTGAAATGATTAGATATTCCACTTAACTCCAATAAATAATAAATAAGTAGATATTTAATCCAAATTATTGGAAAAATGAATAAGGTCTCACACCCTCACTCATTTATGTAGTAATTAGACAATATTAGTCAATAGTAGCGGAGTCGTCAATAATAGTTTTGTAATACCATCTGGTTTTGAGATTGTATCAAAAGATTAGGTAAATGATAGAAAACCACTACCATCTGATGATGAAGGAACAACTGAAGAAAGAAACTTCTACTGTATGTTATTATCTCTGAATCTCCGATGCGAGCTGTCTGTGATCTGTGAGAACAGCGGCTCCAAACCACGTGAGGTTCAAAGGTTTAGCACTTAGCTGTATTGAACACGTGCAGGGAGTTTTAATAGAATTCTTCCTCTGTCCTATTTTATCAGACACTTATGTTCACAAGGTTAATAACTAAAATGAAATATACTAATCTCCTTTGTTTTAATTTTAAGTAAATTTAATGCACTTTCCTAATGTTAATTTTTAATACTTGTAGGCTATAGCGAGGGCCGTAAATAAGCTGAGTTGGTGCATTAAGCACTTAAGCCCTTGAAATCAACAAATTTGTGTGTTTTTTTAACCAAATTATCCTACTATTAAAAAAAACACAAATTCTCACTTGTGACGGAAGGTATCCGTCACTATCTTGTGACGGATACCGTTTTCTCTCATAAAATACCCATTTAGGGGTGAGTGGAAAGTACATAGGAGGTGCCCCACCTTGTCTGCTCTTTCCCTTTTGTGAGAGGTCATTTGCGACGCTTTGTAAAAAAAATAGCAACATTCTCTTATACTCCACATATTTCAGCTTTATCACCCCACCCCACCCCACCCCACCCCCATTTATTTAGCCTAACCCATTCAATGCTCTACTTACAACCCACTTAATTTCTCCAACCCTAACCAAATTAATTTAAGATCTCCGTTTGAATTACCCCTATTTTCAATTTTTTTGATAGAAGTGGTTTTGCAATTTGGTGTAGATTCCGCCAATCTGCCACAATTATCATTTTTTGATCTTTTTGAGACAACATATCTATGTTGTTTATTTAGTGTTATATCCATAAAATTAGGGTGCCCATAAATTCACGGACCCTATCAACAAAAACACGGGAATCTTTGAGCATTTGACCATTATAGCCTCCGTTACTAGTGCAGTTACACTTGTCCTCAATTTTCTTTGTACCTTTTAATAAATGTACCGAGTCATACTTTCTTATTTAATCACACAAAATTGTTACGGAATACGGAGCATATGACATACACATGGACCTCTTAAACGGGTTGAATGAGCGGGTTACGGGTTCGATTATTTTGAGTTCGAGTAAAATGCGGGTTGGGTTAATATCGGGTATGTAGTTTATACAGGTTTTTGGTTGGTTTTTGAGTAAGAAACCACGGGTATAATTAACGCCTTTTTACTAATGAATTTACTTGCTTTTTACAAATGAGTTTATTTGCTTATTTGTTTTATATTTTTTATATTAGTTTTATTTGCTTTACCTACATTATTTTTTATAAATTTACCTATTTTCGGGTGGACGAGCTTTGACCCTACATGTGCGGGTTATTATCGGGTCAAGTCGTTTTCGGGTTGAAAAACAGATTATTTTTGGGTGGGTTTCGGTCGATTATTCGTGTCGGACATCTTTTGAAAGGTCTACCTACATAGGAATAGGGCGTAAGTGTAACCAAGCAAGCTGATTAACCGATATCAAGCTCACCTATGAATT
>JAOWBH010000048.1:805112-817023 GCA_028566215.1 Silene coronaria
ATAATGGACATGTTGTGTGACACATGACCTAACATAATACAAATGACAAATTGACAAAAATAAAATGGACTCCACATTATCTATAGGACCGGTTTTAGAGGGTAGTAGTTGTTTTGTTTTTATTAATTTTGAATTAATGGGAAACAAAATGATTAAGGACCTAATTAGTAGGCCTAAACCTATGTTGTATGGGTAAGACAAAAGTCACCCATTGGTCCCTTTTGCCAACCCCAAAACCGGCCCTTTCCATTAGTAAGAGACTTGTTCTCTCAATTCATTCATTCTAATTTATCACAAAATGAAGGCATGCAAAAAGATGAGGCATGTTCTTCCTTCTCTCATTCTCTCTTCTTTTCTTCATAAAAACTTAGTTTTATGAATCAAATTTTGTTTATAAGATTACTAATAATACTAGTAGTAGTATATGAGTATTAGTAACCAAAATTAAGGTAAACTACTCACTAAACATCTAGCATATGTTAGTATGTGGGGATGAGGGCTAGTCTTGGGTGCAACGAGAGGAGGTTTCCTACACTTGGAAACTCGAATATGGAGGATCATCCTAAGGATATTTTCGGCTCAAGAACTATTTTGGTAGGAGACCAAATAGTGCCCATAATGTGCCATATCTCTTTGTGAGGAAATTTTCTTCCTTCTTCTCTTCTTTATTTTATCATGCATGCTAAGATCCTACATATATAAATGTTAATATGCTAAATATGATTTAGATAGTGTTTAAGAAACCCAACAGGTCGTAGGTTGAATGCGGATCGATTATGGCCTCTGTATACCATATAAGACTTGGTATAAGGCTAGGTAATTGTATGTTAATATTATGAGAGGGAGTACATATTTATAGGTATACAATGTAGGAGGTAGCTAGAGTATTGTTTTTAATTACAGTGATATGAAAATATAAATTTCCTATTTTACAATATGAACACAATCAATTTTCCTTGATTGTAGGAGATGATTGATATGAGGATTGATATGATAATTGCTCAATGGTATTTGCCTTCTTTGGATTAATATGATTGATACAACATGCCTATTTTATTGTGCAAAATACATTGGGAAGTTTACTGCTCAATACTTCAACGGAGGAAGTACTATAATACGTCACCCTGAACATGTCACTTTATGTGGCGGGCACCAAGTTAAATAAATGGCTCTCTTCTTATGAATCTATGTTTCAGTTGCCTTCAGATTCCAAAGTACCTTCCAATTGGGTGAAACTAAATAGTACCAAGAAAACTGTTCGTTATCATCCTCCAGAAGTTTTGAGTGCCTTGGACCAATTATCATTGGCAAGTGAGGAACTCGCTATTGGTTGTCGTGCTGCTTGGGATAAATTCTTGGGGGACTTTGCCAAACATTATGCAGAGTTTCAAGCTGCCGTGCAGGCACTTGCTATATTAGATTGTTTGCGTTCACTGGCACTTCTGTCAAGAACAAAGGTTTGAGAAAAAAGTGAGAATATCCTCTCGTTTGTACACAAAAACTTGTTTTTACATTTTATCTAAGTGGATAAAATTACTAATCTGATGGCACTTTTGTGATTTAGAATTACGTCCGTCCAGTTTTCGTGGACGAGAAAGAACCAGCTCAAATACAGATTATCTCTGGCCGCCATCCGTTATGTTCAATCTTTTAATCGATTTGACCTATTTGTGAGATCACTTTCGCATATTTTGGGCCTGAAAAACAGTAGTAAGAGTATCATACATAATTTCTGCTTTACTGTTGAATAATTCTGCTGTCAAAAGTATTTGATAAAGAAAATAAACTGTCTTTTTTCACCTTCAATGCTACCACTTACCATAGTCCATGAGCGCAAGCCTTCATCTGTTACAGTCCTTTTCTAGGTTCACAATCTTACACTGTCCGAACTCATGAGGACTGAAGATGCAGACATGGCTTTGTGAACTAGGGTCTAGGGATATGAAAAGTTTATTATTTGATCTCCCAAAATAAATTAAGTTTTCTTGAGCAATTTGTACAGGCTTAAGCTCTTGTTAGTTGTTACCCTAGATAACTAGGATTTCGCATTGTGAAACTCCGGTGAATCTACAAGAGTTTGGCCTCTACTAATTTAGTGGGTCAAGTGTCTAATCACATTCTACCTAATTTCTTCCTTCAAATAGTTCATGGACTGGTTTTGAGTCTTCCGGATTAATTGATTAGGCTTTGTAGGTCTTGGAGAATATTCTGGAAGACAATTTTGTGCCGAAAGACACTCATTTACACGGAGATAAGACGTACTCCCAGTTTGTTACGGGGCCAAACATGCACGGCAAGAGTTGCTACATTTGCCAAGTTGCTCTCATTGAATAATGGCTCAGGTACATCGCAAGTGTATCTTTTACCGAGTGGCAAACTCTTCTACTTTGATGAATAACTTGGTGATTTCCAATTTAATGATTTTTCCAGTTGCCTTACCTGCACCCTTACTGTTTTGGCAGGTTGATTCTTTCGTAGCAGCTTCCTTGGCTAAACTTCAGGTTTTGGATGCAGTTTATACCCGAATGGGTGCTTCCGACAATATTCATCAAGGAAGGAGCACCTTTCTGGAAGAACTTAGTGAAGCTTCTAACATACTCCACCACTGTACGCCACATTCCCTTGTAATTCTAGATGAATTAGGGAGGGGCACGAGTACTCACGATGGTGTCGCAATTGCTTATGCTACTTTGCACCTTCTTCTACAGCAGAAGAGATGCTTGGTACTATTCGTCACTCACTATCCTAAAATTGATGATATCCAAAAAGAATTTCCTGGTGTGGTCAGATCATACCATGTCTCATATTTGACAACACAAGAAAATAATCACAGAAGTCCAGAATGTGGTCAAAATGAGAGCAAGATGGGCCAAGAAGATGTTACATACCTATATAAGCTTGTAACCGGTGTCTCTCAGAGAAGCTTCGGTTTTAAAGTCGCACAGCTTGCTCAGGTTAGTTATTGTCGATCTTATGCGACATTGCATCATTGTGACATGTCAACTACTCCTTAAATCAATGCCTCTTACTACCCCTTAAACTAATTCCCCCATGGTCTCATCTTAAAAGGTGAGTGAAAAGATGACAGTTAAAAACTACGGTAGTACCATAGGGGCATGATAATACAAACATATTTTGGATTGGCTTACATGTTTAATATTTGAACTGTCACTAAAATAATAGAAAATTTAAAAAGAAGAAACGAAGGAAAAAAAAACTTATCTAGAAGTATAGCTTAAAAAAGTCGTAAAAATGTGTAAAACTAATACAAATTTCGTTCTGACTTAGAGAAATGAACAACAAAGTAGCCTCATTATGTTAGTAATAGAATATGTAAATATTCTAGTGTATATATTTAGTCAAAGTTGTTATTATTAGTTTGATATTATAATCTTGTAATTTAGGAAGGTAGGTTAACTCTCATTGTATTTATACTGACTTGAGTATTGAATGCAAAGGAAGGGATTACATCTTTTATGGTATCAGAGCCATTTTCACAAAAACCCTACCTCTCCTTTCTCTCAACCTAATCTCGGCCTTGTCTTGCCGCCATCCCTACGCCTTCCTCTCCTTCTATGACACCTTCCACAACTGACAAGACACCGTTCCATCCCGTCTTTGGCGTCAACTCTATCAAAAATCATGTCGCCTTGGTTCTTGAATTGGAAAACGTCCAATATGACGTTTGGACCGAACTTTTTCTCAATGCCGCTAAGGCGTTTGAAGTCCATCATCACCTTGTGGACCCATCCAAAGATGAACCACTCGTGGTGGTTGACAAGGATCTATGGGGTCGCCTTGATGCGATCGTCAAACAGTGGCTCTATGCCACGATCTCTGACAACATTCTCCAGACGGTCGTAGAGAGTGGTTCCAATGCAAAGCAAACATGGGAACGCATTCATGCCTTCTTCAATGACAACAAACATTCCCGCGTCGTGCTTCTGGAACAACAGTTCTCGGCCACCCATATGGATGATTTTCCCAACGTCTCGTCCTACTGTCAAGCATTGAAGCGTTTATCCGATCAACTGAAGAATGTCGGAGCGCCTATCACTTCTGACCGTCTCGTTCTCCATATGGTCACAAATTTGTCAGTGGGTTACGATGGCATCGCGACCGTTATTCAGTAGAGGGACCCCCTGCCCTCCTTTTTCCAAGCCCGTTCCATGCTTACCCTTGAAGAGCTTCAGAAAGCTAAAGCCTCGGGTTCCTCCTCAGCCATTTCCCTCGCCGTCACTGTCGATGGGGAGGCTGCTGAACAGGCCGCTCCTGCTCGTACTACCCAGTAGCATTCTCGCCATCACTCTGGCAAGGGACGTGGGAATTATCAGAACTCTAACAATCGGGGCCGTTCCAACCGTGACCGTGGTGGTCGCAACTCCTCCTCCAGCAACCAACGACATACTCAATCCACGGCACCCACGGGCTCCATTCCTGCCGGGAGTTGGGTCTGGGTTTCTGCCTCTGCCCTACCCTCACCGTGGACTACTGCACCCCAATGGCAGCCACCACCATGTCCTTACCCGACACAGGGGTGGGTCCCCTCCTCGACCCCTGGAGCTGGTGTTCTCAGTCCAAGACCATAGCAGGCCTATGTGGTTCAGGCACAGGCGCCCTCATATCCCCCTCCTAGCCAGCAGCCACCACCTGCTTACTACCTGACGGACCTCGCAGCTGCTGTCTAGTCCGTCTCTCTTCAGGAACCAGATGACCCATGGTATATGGACATGGGTGCGTTCGCTCATATGACTTTCGATTCAGGTACCCTCGTATCTTATTTTAATTTGAGCACTTCGCGTCATATTATTGTTGGTAATGGTCATCATGTTCCAATTTTGGGTTACGGTCACACTAAATTACCCCAACCCCTGCCTCCTCTAAAATTAAATAACGTCCTTCATGCTCCCGGTCTTGTTAAAAACCTCGTGTCTGTCCGCAAATTTACTACTGATAATAGAGTCTCTGTGGAATTTGACCCGTTCGGTTTTACTGTGAAGGACCTCATGATGGGGACCCCTCTTACGAGATGCAGTAGAAGCGGTGATCTATACCTCGTCCCTACCTCCAAAACCGCCGCACCTCATTCTTTTCTGGCCCTTTCCGCTGTCACTCCGAGCACCTGGCATCCATTTTCACCTCGGTCATCCGGGGCCTGAGATTTTTAATTTACTACGTTCTTATTCTACTATTGCTTGTAATAATGTGCCTCACACAAAACTATGTCATGCGTGTGAACTCGGAAAACATATTCGTCTCCCTTTTTATCCGTCTAACTCTACTACTATTTTACCTTTTGATATTGTCCACAGTGATTTGTGGACCTCCCCCATCCTCAGTAATTTAGGACACCGTTACTATTTGTTATTTTTCGATGACTACACTAATTATTTATAGACTTACCCAATTAAAAATAAAACCCAAGTCTTCTCCCTTTTCTCACAATTCCACACTCTCATACATACTCAATTTAATCTAAAAATTAAAAATTTTCAATGTGATAACGGACGCGAATTTCACAACTCAACTTATCACACATTTTTCACTTCTCAGGGAAACCAATTCCGTTTCTCTTGTCCCCACACCTCTAGTCAAAACGAAAAAGCAGAACGCAAAATACATACTATCAACAATACTGTCCGCACACTCCTCGCTCACTCTCACGCCCCTCCTAACCTCTGGCCCTACGCCCTTGCTATGGCCACATACCTCCACAACATAACTCCTAGCAAAGCTAATCGTCTCCTCTCTCCCACCGAACGCCTTTACCTCAAAACTCCGTCTTATTCCCATCTCCGTGTCTTCGGTTGTCTATGTTATCCCCACATTCCCTCCTCATCTATAAACAAACTCGAGCCCCGCTCCCTCCCCTGCGTATTCCTAGGCTACCCTTCCGCTCACCGCTGCTACCTGTGTCTCGACTTAAATTCCCGTAAGGTCCTCATCAACCGTCATGTCATATTCCACGAGTCTATATTTCCCTTCCACGATAAAATACCCATGTCTCCCTCCTCCTACCAATTTTTAAACTCTGACCCCTCCCCCTACATTCAGCATCATCTCCAAACCAAGCCCCCACCTTTACTCGTCTACTCCCGCCGTCCCAAACCTGCTGCTACTGCCACTACCTAGCCCTCCCCTGCCTCCAACGTACCACCAGCCACCACACCTCCTAGCCCTCACCAACCCGTTACCCAACCCTCTGCTTCCGCCCCCTCTTCCCCACTCATACAAACCCGCAGCAAACACGGGATTTTTAAGCATCGGGTCATCACCAGCCTTTGCACCACCACTTCCCTATCCCCACCTCCCCGTGACCCCATCACTGCCCTTCGTGACCCTATTTGGAAACAGGCCATGACCGATGAATACGATGCTCTTATTAAAAATAATACGTGGGTCTTGGTTCTTAAGCCGTCTGATGCGAACATTACTCGTTGTATGTGGTTGTTTAAACATAAATTTAAATCTAACGGTGATTTAGACGGTACAAAGCCCGTCTTGTTGTTAATGGCAGGTCTCAACAGGTTGGCATTGATTGTGAAGAAACATTTAGTCCTGTCGTCAAGCCTGCCACCATTCGGACCGTGCTTAGCATTGCTGTCTCTCGAAATTGGTCCATTCACCAACTTGATGTGAAAAACGCTTTCCTTCACGGGCATTTGGCTGAGACCGTATACATGTACCAGCCACCGGGTTTCCGTGATGCTGCCCATCCTGACCACGTCTGTTTGTTGAAAAAGTCCCTCTATGGTTTGAAACAGGCGCCCCGAGCTTGGTATCACCGCTTTGCAACTTTTGTCAGCTCTATTGGGTTTGCACATAGCCGTGTTGATCACTCTCTTTTTGTGCTACACACCTCTCATCACACGGCTTTCTTGCTACTATATGTGGATGACATTGTTTTGGTCTCTTCTTCCGACTCCTTACAGCAAAAAATTATTACTAGTCTTCGGTCGGAATTTTCTATGACAGACCTGGGTCCTCTCAGCTATTTTCTGGGCATATCAGTTACTCGCCTCAAGGACGGGTTATTCCTTTCTCAATCAAAGTATGCTGAAGACATCTTGGCTCGTGCTCACATGACAAATTGTAAGCCGTCTCAGACTCCGGTTGACACCAAGGCCAAACTCAGCGCTAATTCTGGTCCTCCTGTCACCGACTCCACTCTTTACCGCAGCCTTGCAGGAGCCCTCCAATATCTCACATTTACTCGGCCTGACATTGCTTATGCGGTACAGCAGGTATGCTTATATATGCACGCTCCCCGGGAACCTCATTTTGCAGCCCTAAAACGTATTTTACGATACATCCGTGGCACCATTACCCACGGCTTGTCCATTCGGCCATCTACTACGGGGTCCCTTATTGCCTACTCCGATGCGGATTGGGGAGGCTGCCCTGACACCCGCCGTTCCACCTCCGGTTATTGTGTCTATTTGGGTGATAACATTGTCTCATGGTCCTCCAAAAGGCAACCCACTATGTCCCGTTCCAGTGCTGAAGCTGAATACCGTGGAGTTGCTAACGCTGTTGCTGAGACATGTTGGTTGCGGAATCTATTGCTTGAACTTCATTGTCCCATGACCCAGGCAACACTAGTTTATTGTGACAATGTAAGTGCGGTCTATCTTTCGGGTAACCCCGTCAACCATCAACGAACAAAGCACATTGAAATGGATATTCACTTCGTTCGTGAAAAGGTAGCTCTTGGTCAAGTTCACGTCCTTCATGTTCCGTCTCGCTACCAATATGCTGACATCTTTACTAAAGGCCTTCCTAAGGCTCTCTTTGATGACTTCCGTTCCAGTCTCAACATCTGCTCTCCTCCCATTTTGACTGCGGGGTGTGTAATAGAATATGTAAATATTCTAGTGTATATATTTAGTCAAAGTTATTATTAGTTTGATATTATGATCCTGTAATTTAGGAAGGTAGGTTAACTCTCATTGTATTTATACTGACTTGATTATTGAATGCAAAGCAAGGGATTACATCTTTCATCATCTCCTCTAACGAAAGACGGAAAGGGCTACAAATGACCTCTTCATGCCGGTTATAAACAGAAGGCTTAGAAATAGCCTAATATTTTACCCATGAAAGATGAATGTAGTCAAGATGACTAATGACCAAAGACATACAAAGCTACAAATGACCTGACCTGTCCACATTTTTGCAACTTTGTTAATGCTATTTTGATTTTTCAAAACGTGATTTCCTTTGTTTTTGCTTTTCGTTATTTGATCTCTTATTGATGTAGTAGGTTGCATATACATCAATGATTTAACATAAAATCAAATGATCCATCTGTACTCGTCCTCGCACATCCATTTCATTATATGCTGAGACTAAAGATGAAGGATTCTCAATTTTTTCCTTGTACATTTGATATATATGTAGCTATTATTGATATCTACTTTCTGCTCTTGTTGTTGCTGCTGTACATAATTCTTTTGCTGCGTTTTATTGGTAAAACACTAACACCCAACTGACATTTTGCAGGAGCCTTCTGGATTCCTTAACTTGAATAGAGCCATGAGCCTTGACAGGTATAGTCTTATCCATTGTCATCCTTCCATTTAATATCCATCTTTATTGTGTTGGTGTAGTCGGCAATGATATTTTTGTCAATTATGCTAGTTTGGAAGTCGATCTGAGCGCTTCTCTAAAAGCCACTCCCAAACCAGCAGAACAGCTTAATGCTAAAGTAGTAGAGGTATGCCGATTGATCTGTATCATTATATCCAGTAATTTGTTTTTCTTTTTTGCTGTAAAGGGAGGCACAAGGGAGGTTTTGGCGCTGATGGGGTTTTCGAACACAGGCCATGAGGACCTTTCTTTGTTTCTTCTCCGAATATTTCGAACACTAGCTAAACTAGATTTACATTTTTCAATAATTTGTCGAGCATACTGCTTAAAACATAAAAATCCTGTTTTCAGAAAATAGAAATTCCTAGGCGAAGATGGAAACTGGCTCCTACAAAACGCGAACAAGAGAAATGGGATAGAGCTACCAAGGCTGCAACTGGAGGCAGTGTAAGTCTGCTATTTTTGTTACTTACAAACTGGTAGAAGTTCTGACATGAATTACATAGATTGATTTATATATATAGTTTTGTTTGGTAAGTTTCTTAGTTTGTTTGTACATTGGTAAAATAATGGGTATTTTGCAAGGGAATTGCTATGCGGTGGAACTAATTTTTTTTGTCTGAAATGGTGGCTGTAGATGGTATGGAACTATTTTTTTAATACAGTAAACTTTTTTGACGTAGGATGTTATGCTTCGTGAAACAAAGAAGCCTCGCGGAGATCCAGAAGTTTTAGCTGCTCAGTCAAGGGAGCAATATTATAAGGTGAAAAAAGGATTACCACTGATAGGAAATCTTAAATGTTAAAATGCTCTTTCTCTTCCATTGTTTTATTGAGAAAAATGGTAATGAATTACAATCAACTTAACAACTATACAAAAGTGAGCTATTAATTGAACAATATTTATTTTCATCTGCAGCTTAAGAACAAATTGCAGTTGCTAACTGTGGGGATAGGCAGCATTGGTTTTGTTTCAGCTTATATTTCATATACTCCTGAAATTGCGATCAGGTAGCATGTTCTATGATTTGTTCTTTATTTTCTGTGAAACTTGGCATCAACCTTTTTGATTTTATGGAATTATTCCGTTTATCATGTTTTACACATCTTTTACGGTGTGTTTGGATAACAAAATTGGAGGAAAAGGGAAGGGAGGGGGATGGAGGGGAGGAAAAGTAAGGGAAGGGGAGGGGGAATGGAGTATGGGTATTTGGTTACAATTTCCCTCCAAATCTTTCTTATGGTGGAAGAATTTTGGTTTGACTTGGAGGGAAAATGCTTAGTGTTTCATGCTGTCGCTAAGTGTAGATACATTTTACTACGCAACCTTCTTCGGGTCATTCGGAAACAACCTTTTTGCATTTTAAACATATTGATAAGACTGCGTACATCCGTCCCCCTTACATGGCAGTAACCTTTGAGGCACTAAGGTCATGGTGTTGTCTTATAGCTTGTAGAATGTATGGCAGGAACCTTTGAGGCACTAAGGTCATGGTGTTGTCTAAAGGTTTAACATACATAGATACAGAGTACATTTTTCCTTCAACTTCTCAAGGTCAATGATATGCTCTTTGTTGCATTCAGTTTTGGTGTTGGGTTTCTCGGATCACTAGCTTACATACGAATGCTAGGCAACAGCATCGACTCTATGGCATCAACTGGAGCTACGAGAGTAATGAAGTGTGTGCCATTCTTCTCATTTAAATATTTATTTTATTTTCGTTCTAATTTCTGTTTCACCTATTGTTCATGTACTGTCTAATGGCTCATCACAGCTTTTATGTGTGAAAATCTGTCGTAACTTTTGAAAACTTCAAATGTGTTTCGTGGCGTTCTACATATTGAGCGTAATGGTGAGGGGATTGACAATGTCTTGCTTATACTTGTATGGGAGGTGTTCAAATGTTGTGGATGTAAAATAATCAGAGCAAGAGCAAAATATACACTAGTATTTAAAAAGTTTTTCTGATGAGAAAGTTGAAAAAGTAGATAGTATGACTCTTAAACTTGGTTTCACTTCTTCACCTCCTATTTTCAAATTGTGTATTCATTTCGGTGATGGTGTCATTGCTAATGCAGGGGGGCAGCTAACCAGCCAAGGCTATTGGTTCCAGTTGCCTTGGTCATGATTTACAATCGGTGGAATGAGTAAGTATTTAAGCAACAAGATGCTTACAAGAGCACACTTATAAATTTCTTGATAAATTATTGAATGGGCTCGAGAGTGGGTTGGGTGGTGGCTGCAGGAGGGTCGGACGGTGGCCGGTTGTTGAGGTTAGTGGCTGATGGTTCAAGGCGGTGGAGAATTAAGGTGGGGGCATAGATGAGGATGTGATATGTTGAGGAGAGTGCACTTATAATTTTCTTGACAAATTCTTGCATATGGGTTCAGGAGGGAGGTGGCCAATAGAGATGGAAGTGAGCAAGCGAGCCATGGCCCAGTTTAGCACGACACGAGATTGTCACGGCTAACCACGGTACAGCACACCATGGGTTGCGTGCCGCGCCAACGCCTTTATATAGTAAAAATCAGCGTTTCTTTTCAGGTGTCTTACCTATCCACTTTAAATTGACATAGGGCTACAGGGGTGCGATTGAAGCCAAAACATCATTTGAGAATTTCCGTGTATTGTGAAATTTGACGTTTGACATGGGATTTAAGGTGTTTTGAACATTTGATATGGGTAGTTTTTACTTTTTAGGGTAAGTATTCTGTCTCGACATTTGCTAGTGCTTGATTTATACATCGATGACGACATTTCTCCTGTGTGGGTGCAGAATTGGAGTTCCTCAATATGGACTGATGCATCTGGAATTGATTCCAATGCTTGTAGGATTCTTCACCTACAAAATTGCTACATTTGCCCAAGCAATCGAAGAAGCATTACCTGATGTGGGAAAGAACTCAGAAATCTGACCCTCTTACTATTCTTTAACTTTCGTAGTAAACCTTTTTTTTTTTTTTAAAAAAAAAAAAAAAAAAAAAAAAAACTTTCGTAGCAAACTACTTTTTGATTTTGTACAGGTTCTTGTTGATTTCATAGTTTTGTTCATTGGTACTGCAGCCTGCAGGGTTTTATTTCATAGTTCATACAAACTACCTGATACAAAAATGATTTTCCTTTTATTCCATGAATCTTATTGAAATATGAGTAGCATCTTGCGCCCAATGTACTAGATCAGTATTAAATTCAATAGGATTCAAGGAAAACAGTAAACTGGGCTGTCGAAGACATTTTATTGTACCCCACTAATATATGACAATTGAAAAGTTCCAAGTACCCGGTGTATTACATCGTTACACACCATTTACTAATAAAGA
>JAOWBH010000048.1:817123-832856 GCA_028566215.1 Silene coronaria
CCAAATACGTAAATCATATTAATCGCTTACTAACTCGATTGCCATATGAATTATTAACATAATTTATATTACTCATTACCTAATTAAATATATACTAATTATATTAAATAATTAAATCTCGATTCCGTAATAATCCAACAAACCCAACACTAAATCCCATTCCACCACTCGGCTAAACCGAGTCCAAGACACAATGCTTTACGACGCAACCTCACGCACTCTCCAACACCATGCCACCACCACACTACGACCTCCTGCCTCTAATACCATCCACCAGACCCGTCCACCAACCGCCCTGAACAGTTCCCTGAGCAAACACGTCAAACCAGCCAAAACACTCCCCAATAAACCGTACAAGGCACCCAAAGTCAAGCCCCTAAACAACTCCTAAGACCACCACGACACGACACTATCACCACCCTGACCCACCTGACTCCTTGCTCGACATCCCTGAACCAACACCGACTCATTGACTCAATAATCAGCCCCAAACAATCTACCCTAAGTCACCTATCTCAAAACGCAACATCTTGCCTATGAGTCTCCTGAAACCGACACACCACCGCACCAACCACCAACCTACGTCGTGGCCAACCCCAACTCCGGGCCGATTCTACGACCCCAACTTCCAGTACCCTTCGACGCTCCTGAATTCGACATAAATCGAGTCCTAAAGGTACCTCTACCAAACACGAGCACCAACAAAAGAACCCTACCACCTAGCCCCATGGTGGTCAACGGCCGGTCAACGACCAAGGTACGGTCACGGTCAGTCTAGTCGAGGTCAAGGTCAGATACACCAACAATAGTGCGACAATTATTAAATTTACATTAACTTGTTATAATTATCAAAGATTGTTACCTTTTCCCTGTGAAGGAAGTTTTGCTAGATTTCTGATCTGTTTCCCCCAATATAATTCTATCATTCAGATTTAATGTGAGTTTAAGAATGCTGAAAAGTGTCTAGGTTGAGCCCTAATTATGTATTTATACTAGGTTAGGTGTATCTGGAAGTTTCTAGAAGACTATTATATTAATGTTATTATTCTCATTATTATAATGCAAATCAACCCACACTAGAAATCACTTGGGCTCACATCATTCCACACGCCCATTCCCAAAATCACGGCCCAAACCCATGTTACGAAACCGTTATGCGTTCACTCATATTATTATCATATCGTCTAATTAATAATCTATAATCTCAATATTCGCAATTGTTAATATTAGTAATCTATAAACTGTTCGATGATTCATATGAATTACCTAACCAAAATACGAGGTATTACATATTATGACCTAAAGCTTACTAAAATATTATTATCCGTGTCTTTAGTTTTTGTTCTTTAAAAAATTGTAAATTTATAAATTTATATCAGATATTTGGGCTATATTAGCTTGGCTCAACTGGTTGCTTATGGCGGCGGCACAACCCATAAATAGTAGGAGGCATCGTGTACGATCGTACGGGTAATGACACTTTCTAAAAAATTCTACATGGCATGACACGGTGGTCCAACCGGTGGACACCATCCATTTTTTGTATTAGTAGATACCACTCACGAGGCACGACTGACTAAGAATCGCATCGAGTCTGGAAAATTAATTCATATACTATGCATTTAAACTCCATTGTCATCCTTATTTCTTAGGTACTTAGTCCATTACCAATATACTTGACAAAATTAACCCGGTTCAATTTACTCAAAATCTCAAATCGTACCCAACCCAACACATAAACTGAATATTAGAGTATGACTGGCCTAATATGATTAGGCCTGAATGTCAACTTACACTGATAAGTGATAATCACTCCTTAATAACTTCAAACTTGATAATAACATGCTCACAAAGTCAAATAATTCAAACAAATTAGTCTACTCCAAATCTATACCGTATATACCGAAATAACCCGATCCGAACCGTCAATTTTGGAGACCCTCATTTAACACTAGTGTGCTGTGTGCAAGGCTCGCAAGGAGCAACACAAAGTGCGCGCCAAATCACCTACCAATACCATCCCAATACCCAATAACCACCTCTTCATCATATCACTCTTCTTCTTCCCCAAACATTCTTCATTTCTTCCCCAAAAAAACCACTCAAAAACCTCACCAATCCACCATTTCACCATACATACATCAAAAATGGTGAAGCAAAAACAACAGGTAATCTCTCGTTTCTTTGCACCAAAACCCAAACAACCACCTTCATCACCACCTCCCAAATCCCCACCTCCTTCATCTTCATCTCCAAAAATCACTTCAACAGTCACTTTTTCCCCTGCAAAACGCCTCAAAACCTCTGAATTCCTCTCTTCCAACACTCCATCAAAAAGATCCAAACTCTCTCTTCAGAAGAAGCTTCTAGAACCTTCTGATGATGTTCTAGAGCCTTCCTCTGAAAAACCCCATGTTAATTTATCAGAAAGTTCCAAACTTTCATCTTCTATACCAAATTCCAATCCTACCCTTCATCAAAAATTTCTTCAGAAGCTTCTAGAACCATCTGATAATGTTCTAGAACCTTCCCCTAAAAATATCCATGTGGGTTTTAGTGGTAACTCTGGTAAGGTTAAGTATACACCACTTGAGGAACAAGTAATTGAATTAAAAAAGAAATATAATGATGTTTTATTAATGATTGAAGTTGGTTACAGATTTAGGTTTTTTGGTAAAGATGCCGAGGTGGCAGCTAGGGTTTTAGGTATTTATGCACATGTTGATCATAATTTTTTAACTGCTAGTATTCCTACATTTAGGCTGAATGTTCATGTTAGGAGGCTTGTTAGTCAAGGTTATAAGGTAGGTGTGGTTAAACAGACTGAGACTGCAAGTATTAAGGCACATGGGTCGAATCGGGTTGGACCGTTTACCCGTGGGTTATCTGCATTGTACACTAAGGCTACTATTGAGGCGGCCGAGGATTTAGGGGGTGGGGGTGGGGAGGAGGGCTGTGGTGAGGTTAATAGTTATTTGTGTTGTGTGGTTGAGAAGGAGGTGGGGGTGGAGGGGAGTGTGGGTGGGTTTGGGGTCGAAAACGGGGTTGAGGTGAGAATTGGGGTTGTGGGTGTTGAAATATCAACTGGGGATGTTGTGTATGGAGAGTTTAATGATGGATTTTTGAGGAGTGGACTTGAGGCTATTGTTTTGAATTTGTCTCCTGCTGAATTGCTTCTTGGGGAGCCTTTGTCTAAAAGGACCGAAAAGGTAGCTTTCTCGACTTGACTTGTTTTAAGTTTAAGATGACATCTTTTTTATGTTTTGCGTTCATGAATGATATTTGTAGTGACTATGTTGTAAGCTTAAGACGGTCTAGCGTTTGTCTAAAGGACTGTAAGTTGACATCTGTTTCTCTTTTGGGGTTCCATATATGGTACTCGTAGTGACTATGTTGTAAGCTTAAGACGGTCTTAAACATGTCCAACTTAAAAGGTTAAAAGTAATTTGCTTTTGTTTAGTTCCCATGTTATGGATTTAGGCATTGTGTATGGTAAGGCACACATTTGGTAGTTAAATTATGAGAGTGGGTTAAGTATTCTAGTTGCTGTATTATAAGGACCAACGGTCTTACACGTGATAAAAGGGCTTGGTTCACTGTCTCATACAAGACCCACTAAGATTCCATTTAGTTTAGCCAATGTATAGCTAATCTGCTGATCCAGAACCGCCAAAATTAGCTTTCGAAATTTTAAGATGGTGAATATCAAGGATGTAAAGACATAGGTAGAACTTCCTTTGTTATGAATGATAAAGTTCCAATGGAGATGTCTTTGATTGATTAAGCTCTGACAATATATGTCATTTAACACTGTTTCATAGTTGCTATTGGCATACGCTGGGCCTACATCTAATGTCCGAGTGGAGCGAGCTTCACGTGATTGTTTTAAAGACGGTGGTGCCCTGGCTGAACTGATGACTTTGTTTGAGGATACAACTGAAGGCATTTCAGAGCTTAAGCATGACCAAGATAAAAATGGTGAAGATGCAAGTGAAGGATTCCGCGAGCTAGCTATTAAGGTAATTGATTGCATTTAAAGTTTTAAACTGCTCTTGGTGTCTTTGTGGCTAAATACTAGAAGCTTATTCCCTTGTTGATGCTCATCACAGTTAGTTGGGAATACTGAGCTAAGATCTTCTCTTTTGATGCTGATTCACTTGTATAATGCAAATTAGTTTTGATTGATAGGGTATCATGGACATGCCGCCACTGGCTGTGCAAGCATTGGCTATAACTGCACGACATCTCAAACAATTTGGACTTGAAAAGATTTTCTCTCATCATGCTTCATTTCGGCCGTACTCAAGCAACAGCGAGATGAGTATCTCAGCTAACACACTTCAACAACTAGAGGTACTGGTCCACGTTTTACGTTAATGATGAAATCAATCAAGGAGGAAAAAGAAAATGATAATAGTAACTTTAAAAAAATCGGAAGTAAGGTTTTATAGGTTTAGCTGAACCCTAGAGGCATGATTATTGCTTTCAAGGCTGTTTGTGATTTTATTGATCACGTGTAATTTGTGCAGCATATGCTTGAACCATTAGTGGTAATTTCCTTAAACTCGTCACAATTTTAATTTTATTCTTCTTGGGTGGATGGAGCTTGGCAGCTATTTGAGGGCCTGGTTTTCTGGGAAAATGTTTTTTTTTTGTGGCTCGTTGATTAGGATATTACAGTTGCGGGTTTCTCCATTCTCTGGTGATTTGACTTCGAAGTTAATATTCCCTCCCACCCTATTAAATATTTGGGAGGATTCAGAATTGCATATTAAATATTAAATGTGACATTATCTCTTTGCTACTTGTACTGATCAGATTTTATATATGCTTTTGAAGATATTGAAGAATAACAGCAATGGCTCCGACTCTGGTTCCTTGCTGCAGACTATGAATCATACGCTTACAATTTTTGGCCAAAGGCTTCTAAGGCATTGGGTATGTCTCATCTGAACTATGGCTCTAAATAGTTCAATTTGGTAATTTGGTTCACTTTAGTCTACAAATTTCCATTCCCTTATCCAGGTAACTCACCCATTATGTGATATAAACATGATAGCTGCTCGGCTTGATGCTGTTGCTGAGATTGCAGAATCTATGGGTTGCTCTAACACTAACAGTTCAGCCAGCCACCAACATGTTGATGACGATGACATAGATATAGCAGCTACTCGAAGTGACATAAACAACGTGCTTTCTTCAGTTTTGAGTACTTTGGGACAATCCCCTGATATTCAACGTGGAATTACAAGAATATTCCATAAGACAGCTACCCCTTCTGAGGTAATGAATATTTCAGAAGTCTTCTTGTGTCTGTTTAGCAATAGTGTCACGCGTATTTGTCAATCCAGGTCATTTTCTGTGGATAGTGTCTGATATCAGGCATAAATGTAACTTTAGTGATGGCCAAGTTTTTTTGGTACAGTAGTATGTTCACATAGATGAAGTCATAAACTATGATGAACATTGACATGTGTTTATACTTTATAAAGGCGCTTGGTTTGCACATATCATTTTGCAGTAAATTTCTGTTCATTTCTGCTCACTTTGAACTGCAAGAGAGAGAGAATAAAAACAGATTGATTTTAGTGGTAATGTTCACTGATTGTTTCTGTATTTTGACCAATGAATCGCACAGTTCATCGCTGTTGTTCAAGCAATTTTAACGGCTGCAAAACAGCTCCAGCAACTTGAAAATCGAGCAGTTCGCTCTGCATTATTGAGAAACGTAGTTCAGACTGCTTGTTCAGCTAACTTGATAAGCTATTGTACTAAATTGTTATCACCGCTAAATAAAGAGGCAGCTGATAAGCAAGATCTTCTGAATCTTATTTCATCCACTGATGGCCATTTTGCGGAGGTTTGCTGCAAATATTCACTGTCAACTACGTCATTTTACATTACGTCTCTGATTTATTTATTTAATTATTTTAACTGTCATGTCAGGTTTCCGAAGCTCGTCTGAAGGTTCAAGTGGCAAATGAGAAGTTGGATTCATTGATCTGTTTGTACCGCAAGCAACTTAAGATGCACAGATTGAATTTCATGAGTGTTTCTGGAACAACTCATTTGATAGAGGTAATATGTTTGGCACATCTTCCCAATATATGTAGTATTGTCTCTGTCCATAAATCATGAATGAACTTCCTACTTCCCATTTTGGGATGTCCATAAATAAACATCCTGATTAAAATCTTTCCATTTTGGTTTGCAATTTGTGGTGGTTGTTTGTGACTGCTCTTTTTCATCAACTTACATCGCAATCAAGTCTTTTATTTTGTTTGTTTTTTGTTGTGCAAAATACATCAGTAAGTTTATTGTTCAATGGAAGAAGTACTATTATACGTCGCCCTGAGCATGTCACTTCATGTGGCAGGCACCAAGTTGAATGAATGGCTCTCTTCTCATGAATCTATTATTTCAGTTGCCTTCAGATTCCAAGGTTCCTTCAGATTGGGTGAAAGTAAATAGTACCAAGAAAACTGTTCGTTATCATCCTCCAGAAGTTTTGAGTGCCTTGGACCAATTATCATTGGCAAGTGAGGAACTCACTATTGGTTGTCGTGCTGCTTGGGATAAATTCTTGGGGGACTTCGCCAAACGTTATGCAGAGTTTCAAGCTGCCGTGCAGGCACTTGCTACATTAGATTGTTTGCGTTCACTGGCAATTCTGTCAAGAACAAAGGTATGAGAAAAAAGCGAGAATGTCCTCTCGTTTGTACACAAAAACTTGTTTTTACATTTTATCTAAGTGAATAAAATTACTAATCTGATGGCACTTTTGTGATTTAGAATTACGTCCGTCCAGTTTTCGTGGACGACAAAGAACCAGCTCAAATACAGATAATCTCTGGCCGTCATCCGGTATGTTCAATTTTTTAATCGATTTGACCTATTTGTGAGATCGCTTTCGCATATTTTGGACCTGAAAAACAGTAGCAAGAGTATCATACATAATGTTTCTGATTTATTGTTGAATAATTCTGCTGTCAAAAATTTTGAGAAAGAAAACAAAGTTTGTGTGTCGTTTTACACCCTCAATGTTACCATAGTCCATGAGCGCAAGCCTTCATCTGTTACAATCCTTCTAGGTCACACTCTTACACTGTCTGAACTCTGAGGACTGAAGATGCAGACATGGGTTTGTGAACTAGGGATATGAAGAGTTCAGTTATTTGATCTCCTAAAATGGATAAAGTTTTCTTGAGCAATTTGTACAGGCTCAGCTCTTGTTAGCTGTTACCCTAGATAATTAGGATTTTGAATTGTGAAACTCCGGTAGTTCCACAAGAGTTTGGCCTCTACTGATTTAGTGGGTCAAGTGTCTAGTCACATTCTAACTTATTTCTTCCTTCAAATAGTTCATGGACTGGTTTTGAGTCTTCTGTATTAATCAGTTAGGCTTTGTAGGTCTTGGAGAATATTCTGGAAGACAATTTTGTGCCGAATGACACTCATTTACACGGAGATAAGCAGTACTGCCAGATTGTTACGGGACCAAACATGGGCGGCAAGAGTTGCTACATTCGCCAAGTTGCTCTCATTACAATCATGGCTCAGGTAAGTGAATTTTACCGAGTGGCAAACTCTTCTCTACTTTGATGAATAAACTTTGTGATTTCCAATTCCAGTTGGCAAGTCTTAAAATGCACCTTTACTGTTTTGGCAGGTTGGTTCTTTTGTACCAGCTTCCTTGGCCAAACTTCAGGTCTTGGATGCAGTTTATACCCGAATGGGTGCATCCGACAATATTCATCAAGGGAGGAGCACCTTTCTGGAAGAACTTAGTGAAGCTTCTAACATACTCCACCACTGTACCCCACGCTCCCTTGTAATTCTAGATGAATTAGGGAGGGGCACGAGTACTCACGATGGTGTCGCAATTGCTTATGCTACTTTGCACCATCTTCTACAGCAGAAGAGATGCTTGGTACTATTTGTCACTCATTATCCTAAAATTGCTGATATCCAAAAAGAATTTCCTGGTGTGGTCGGATCATACCATGTCTCGTATTTGACAACACAAGAAAATGATCATAGGAGCCCAGAATGTGGTCAAAATGAGAGCAAGATGGATCAAGATGTCACGTACCTATATAAGCTTGTACCGGGTGTCTCTCAGAGAAGCTTCGGTTTTAAAGTCGCACAGCTTGCTCAGGTCAGTTATCATTGATCCTATGCGACATGTCAACTACCCCTTAAATCAATGTCTCTAATTACCCCTTAAACCAATGCCCCCACAGTCTCATCTTAAAAAGTTGGGTGAAAGATAAACAAGTTAAAATTACGGTAGTACACAGTGGCATGATAATACAAAAACACTAGAGCCTTAATCCTAACATAATTTGGGTTGGCTTACGTGTATAACATTTGAATCTGTCATTAAAAATTGAAAAATTAGAAAAGAAGATAAAATCTAAATCTAGAAATATAGCTTAAAGAAGTCGTAAAATGTGGAAAACTAATACAAACTCCGTCCTGATTCAGAAAAATGAACAAAGTAGCCTCTTTACTTTACTTTTAACTCCCATTTTTACATATTTTTGAAAGAGAGGTGGTGTATTATGCAGCTTCCCCCAACGTGTATTCAGAAGGCAATGGTGATGTCTACTGAGCTCGAGGCATTGATCCAAAAGAGAACAGCAAAGAATATAAAGAATAATATTACAGAGGGACATCAGGGTGCTGATGAAAGTGATTCATCAGATTATGCTTTAGAAGATACTGGCTTGTTGGTTAAAGAAGACAGTGATCGCATTGCTCATCTGACTCTTGCGTGTTTAAATTTCTTTCCGAAATTGTGGTCTGCCTTGGAGAACAATGACATCGTAAATTGTCACGAGCTTTTAAAGAGTGCTCACATTCTCGCAACAGAATCAACAACTGAACAGGTTTGTGACTAGTTCTCTTCCCCCCGTCCCCCTCATAAGATAAACACCGATTATAAAAAAGCTAGTTTTAGATCCATTGTTTTTTTTTGGCAGCCGATAAAAAAGATCCATTGTTTTCGTCATGTTGATTTTTTAATTTTTTTTTTTTCTGTACTTGCACTCCTGTAGATTAAACACGATAACGTAATTATCCTTGCTAAAGCTCAAGCACAGCATTTATCATGCTTCACCTTAAACCCCATTCAGTTTGATTTCAATATTTCTTCTGTTTTTTTGCAGATGAGGTAACTGTGATGTTCGTATATTCAAGTGGATTGATTGCGGCAAGGTTCTGCACTACATCTTCCTCCTCCATTTGTTGATATTTTTGGTCATCCTCGACGTCAAGCCCTACATTTTGTTTGCTTCATTTTGTAACTTAAAGAGCCAATAGGATCATTTTTTACATTATGTATCCTTACATTGAGTTGAGTCATAGGCTTACGGGCTTATGTCTAACCATGTACAATGGCGCAACTGTGCAAACAAACCAAAGTGAATTTATTAATATAACAAAAAGTTGGTTTTATTGATATGGAACAATAAATAATGAAAGTAATGTACATCTTTTTAGTCTCGACCTCACATTTTACATAACCAAATTAAAAGGAAAGTAGCAACTTTCTCGATACTAATTGCTCGGCACAAATACACCTTGGGGATTATTTAACCTTCGAAAGATAAATATAAACAATAAAGCATTTCACTCTTCAAAATCAGTCAGAAGAGGACAATGAATCTCTTCTCGAGACTTGCAACGGGAAAATACCGAGCCTAGTTCTCTTCACTGCAGAACCACGGCAACAAAAAAACGAATAGCACAAATGCAGATCTACAGGTATTCTACATGATTGTCTGGAATCAACCCAGTTGGAGAAGACAGCGGAAATCAACCTAAACAAGGTTGATTGTGAATGACACATAGGGATGGGTGTCAGCTTCACCTCCTAAACCAGCCATTGGTCCAACTTCCTCCTCTGCTTTCCAGTGCACACTGCACCCAAGTAAGATTCACACAAGAGTAATTGGTAAATGCAGCGGGAAGAACGCCAACACAAAAGTAAATGGTTTTGTTAGGGTGATCTAGAACAAAAGGAGGGTATCAACAATATTATTCTACATCGTGGAATTTAACAACCAAACGATACAATTCAGACCACTTTGCAAGAGGTTGTCTCTTGCAAGACCCGCAATCAATAACAATTTGGGTTGAATGTAATAATGAGAAGTGGGTGTATCTTACTGCAGTCTCACAAAAAATAATCTGAGACAGTCTGGTAGAACGTACAAGTATTTGTGCTTAGTAAGTAATTACAATCAGTTCAATTCATTGACACAGATGATATGATAGTTTTAAAGTGGTTACCTGGTAGCACTGCCACAGTGTCGTTCAAGAATTGAGCGTACTTTCTTCTCACTTTTCTGGGACGGAGCTAAAACACATGCCTTTAACATACACGAGATTGTCAGTACTAGATCAAGGGCAACCAGTATTAGATTGCAGTGAGAAATAAAGTCAAAGGTATAGGTACCAGAAAAGATGGTGGCAAGCCATATCTCAATATGCTCTCAGTGAAGACCCGTACCGCACAAAAGTGCATCCATGAGCTAAAAACCTGTTAAAAAATTTTTGTTAGCTTCTTTACACACTGTTTCTAAATAAACCAATCAAGAACTAAATGTGCAACTCGATAACTCAACCATAAAGTATGAAATTTTTCAGAAAGATGGCTAAACGTAACAGTTTTCAGACAGTTACCTCTCCATAGCTAGAATAGCACCACTGTAAAAGAGAGCTTCTCATTGCTTCCTGGTCGTGCACAAGTTTTTCCAACTCTTGCTTCCTTGAATCCTGTGTTTCTGAGTTGTATTCAAAATCTCGAACCTGATTAACATCACAAGAACAGATACAATGAAAACAATATAATCAAGGTTCCAACCATCATGACCAATATGCTGGCTCTGATAACACCAGCATGCCTAATCTAACAAGCTTGGAAGAAGAGCCCCAAAAATCTCAGATTCCCACATGTGAGGGTTTTTCCAACAAGGAAAACAACATGACAGAAGGAATATAAATATAAGCATGTAAACAAAATCACCTGAAACCCTCGTTCACGCGCCTTTATCCTGAAGTTATCTGCAACACGATTGAACAAAGTAACTGTGTAGAGGGCATATTCATTGTCCTCATGAAGCTTTTTAGATGACCTAGGGACCTGAAAAGGCTAAACTTTAGTACCAGGAAAGTCAGTAGCAAGGAAGGCTTCGAAATGTAATAGAAGACCGTGAATCCGTGATACATAATGCACACATATGTATTCATGAGGCATATTCACAATCCATGTCCACATCGACCACATGGCAATACTATATGTTACTTCCCCCATTCCATATGATTCTATTCAATTTCCAATTTGAGTCATTCCACTTGATTCTATACACTTCCTACTTATAGGTAAGAAGGTAACATGTGACAGCACAAGACCATATTGACCTTATTTTTTCAGACTTTGACCAGCCTATTTCCTCCCAGCACCCAGCCATCCCTACACCATCACTTGACCTCCCCTCCACCACCACTCATCCCAACCACCACCCAACCCCAGCCACAACCTTAACTCCATCACCACTATTCAATTCCAACCCCCTTTACCAACTGACCCCACCTCTGTCACCATTTGTCTCGCACATCATCACCGTTGCACCACACCAAAAAAACAACACTTTTGCACCCCACCACGCCTCTGACATCTCACCCATACCGAAGGCCTCCAACACCAACACTACAGCCACCAAGTCATGTAACGCGTCCGACCCATCACTATCAATGGCAACTACCACCAACCCCAACTCAGATATCTCTCTCCAGTGATTGTAAAGGAGGCGGCCATGATGGGTAGTTGGATCATGGATGGCGCGACTAGTGATGATTGTCTCCAGTAAATTTGGGTTTAGTCGAGATTCGGGCAATCTATTCTAGCCATTAATTATTAAGTGGAGATCCAAAGTGGTCCGGTGGTAATGATGGTGATTGGTGTGAGGGGAATAGTGTGTCAGGAGATTAGGCTTCACGGGGAGGATAAATAACAAATTATGGCAGTTGATAACATATGTGCAAAAAAAATGTATAGAATCATATGAATGGAGCAACATTTTTCACAAAGATTGTCCTTACCACATACTCGGTCAATGTCTCATAGCTAGACAGCCAGTCCTTTTGTGAATACTTAGAAACAACCGCCAAAAGTGTTACCAAATGCTCTGATGAAACAATATCCTCTGGCTTTACAATATTTGAAAGATCTTTAACGGCTAAGCTGAGAAAGTTAAAAGGCTTGTCAGAAAAAACCTCCAGAAATGTCACTGGAGAGAGAGAGTGCAACTAGGGATTAAGAACCAAACCTGCCAGTTTGTTTGCGGTTGATTGCACTAAGTTGACTACGCACATTGTTATACTCAGCAACACGAACCTAGAAAAAAAGAGATATTTACAAGTTTAAATGATCATTTATTATTGTCAAACTAGCAAAGTAAACCAGCGAGACACACGTATCAAAAACTAGGATATAGAAACAATGTAAGTATACAAAGCTAAAATCATTGTAACTTCCTCGTTCGTCAGCCAATGTGAAAACAAAAAAAAAAATCCAAGGTACAGATCATGAGTTAGAAACTGTTTGAGCTTCGCAAACATGTAACACAACTGGCTTGGTTGGTTTCCGATGATTATAGCAACAAATCAAAAGGGGTGAAAGAGACAGGAAAAGAAATTCAAGGGATTCTCTCACTGAGTTTATTGATAAGAATTGGGAGATATAGTGGAATACAAAGAAGAAACTAATGAGATTTTGTAAAAGAAACTCTCAAGTCCCTACAAATGACCTTCTATTTCTTCCAAATCCTCCCACCTCCCAAAGATTTATAAAAAAATCATTGTTGTCATCTTTTCCTGCCCCCAGCAATCCCTCCAAACAAACGCATTTCAACATAGTGAGACACTTATCATTAGCTAAACTAAGAGGGTCCCTATACAAAACAGAGTGTTCTGCTACACAAGGCTTCAGCTCAGCGTAGTGAACCCAAAGCTTCAACTCAGAGTCAACATCACATATAAATTGAGTGTTTTCCCTTTCTTAGCTTTGTAGTAGTATATAGACAATTAGGTTTCAAAGAAAAACAATTCCCTATTTCCCTTCAATAAATAAAACAACAGTCCGTCTTGCTTGTGACGGTCACAAGCTTATGACCTCTCACAAGCCTCTCCCACTTGCCCTTTTGTCTCACGTCACAAGGTTGTGATGGATTTTTGTCCGTCACAAATGAGAATTTGTGATAAAACAAATTGGCCAATAATTAAAAATTCAATTCTTAAAAAGAACTAGAACCTCATCTCCCCAACCTTCAGATAATGAAATAAAGCAAATTCCCTGTATCACCCAATTTTATCTTGAAAAGTTTTAAAATCTGAATTACGCAATTTGAGAACACTCTGGGTTGATAACAAGTACTCAGCAAGTCTTTTAACCCTTTCTTAGCAGGTTCTCTCATAAGATTTCGATGTAGTAACGTCAATTACGTATAAGGACAACCCTTACCCCACAATTTGCGTAAATCTGACACCTCTTACCCCCAAAATTTACTGGAGACCTTTCGGCATTGGGTTAATAGATTAGAGTTTTTGTTATTGTTGTATAAGGGACTCGGTCACCAATTTGCCCAACTATACCGATACTAGAGAGTGGTCACCGATCTAGTGCCAGATTTTCTTCAATATTTTGTCAGAACTTCTACAACCCATTGCCAAAACTTCTAAAACTTTACAAAAGTGTAGGAACTCAATCACCAATCTACCTAAAGTCCTAAACTATGTTAACACTGGCAAGTGATCGCTCATCCATTGCCAGAACTTCTAAACTTTAACTTGAAAAGTTTAGTTTGCTAGAATTCATCTGAAAGTTATTTATTCAGAAGTTGTCAACTCAACCCTCGCAACTAAGCCAATATACCTAAGCACCCAGCTCGTATTGCAAGTTGCAACAAGTCGAATTCTTTGCTGCATATTCTCACACAACTATCTTAAAATTCAGAGAGATGATATTTGGGCAGCAGAAAAATTTGCAAAGTCACAACTTTACAAAAAAAAAAGTAAGAAACTAGCTCTGCAATACCTTGAGATCATCTTCAACCTTAGCAACAAAGCTATGAATGCCATCAACAGTCTCCTTCAAAGGCGACATTGTCGGATACTTAGCCTCATCCCAAACAAACCTACCATAAACACGAACCCCAACATTAAAATCCCAGCTAAACTCAAATTCAGTCAAATCAATCAATCAACCAAACATCGAAATCACTCAAAATAAAAAGACCTCACCTTGTAAGGTAAGAATCAATTGGAACTCCATCAACGTTCAAAGAACCGGCATTGACACCCGATGATTTCTCCAATTCATCGATCTGACGCCTGATCTTTTGCGTCGCTCCCTCAACAAACGCATTTGACTACACAATTCATCAATTCAAATCGTATATTCAAACTTCCACAATAATTCAATCACATTGCACACCAATCATCAACACAAATTACTCAAATAAATCGAAACAATCAATCAAATTATCACCTTTAATAGATCATCGGCGAGGGAAAGAAGAGAATCGAGGGTTCCGACACGAAGATTAGGCACATTAAACTGAAAAATTCAAACAATAACAAATTCAAAACCCCAGATCAAAACTCATAACAAAAAAAAATTGAAAAAATTGAATAATGCGATTAAATTGAAGGGATTAATTACGCGGTAAAAAGGAGTATCGAAGGATTGCTTGGACATGGAGTCTTGTAATTGGCCCCACACAGTTGAAGCAGATGATTGAACAGGTAACGATGCCATCCAATATCGTGTCGCCATTGTTTCTCTCTCCTTTGGTTTGATCAAGCACTAATTTCAGACTTGGAAGCTAAAATTGATTACCAAGTTGTGTCACTATACTATTTCATATTTACAAATTCTCATTTAAGGCGGACCGATCTGTATCTATAGTATTCTGTATTTACGAATTCTTATTTAAGACAAATCCGGGTTTTATTACGGGAAGTCCGTATCAGGTTCTTTTTTTTTGTTTGTTTGTTTTGACAGCAGTTCTTTTGATGAAGTCTCAGGCTGGTTTAAATCGGTTTAGTATATTCGAGCTACCCTCGCCCCCCAGAATTTTCGCCCGTAAGTTAAAATTCTGGCTTCGTCATTGTTTTTAATATTTTGGCTCCGTCACTGTTTTTAATACAATTACATCGATTCAATTACTATGATCAATGTATATTTAAGTTTGGATATCTTTCGAGTATATCGAATTTGGATCAAATTTGGTCCGTTTCAAATTAAATTAGATTTTGAGTATTATAATAAAGAGATTTTGAGTATTATAATTTGAGTATGATTATTGGTTAGACTCGCTCAAATTTTAGGAGTCTACATCACAATTTTTATTACTCCGTCTCTCCTCGAACTCACCTCAAACTTTATAAATTATCCTCAAAACTCAACTTAGACTCTACTTTTCAGTTTCCACAACGCTTTTTTGTGAAGTTTTTAAATAAAAAGGAGAAAAATATTTGCTCCGTCCTAGTAAATAGTTTACATTTGCTTAATTTTCACCTCACAAAAATAAAACAAATTTATATTATTCACTTAAACACAGAGTAATAGTTTAACGCATGAAAGTCATTTAGGGGGCGTTTGGTTCGTGCATGGGTATGAGTTTGGAATCAGGAATCATAATTGGGTGGTATGGGGTTGGAACTT
>JAOWBH010000048.1:839277-849417 GCA_028566215.1 Silene coronaria
ACTACAGCAGTGGGCAACCTGCACCAGAGTCCATCACTGACAAGATTTATGGAAACACGCTCTCGGTAAGTTTCAAATCCCGTATCAGTTCTGGCTGTCTACATTTTGACCCCCTAAAATCAGCATCAAGTCATTTACAATATGATCTGTTATT
Organism: Silene coronaria; assembly: GCA_028566215.1. Classification (NCBI taxonomy): domain Eukaryota; kingdom Viridiplantae; phylum Streptophyta; class Magnoliopsida; order Caryophyllales; family Caryophyllaceae; genus Silene; species Silene coronaria. The sequence continues at coordinate 839,432 of JAOWBH010000048.1, forward strand.
TAAGTTTCCTTTGTGTTCCTTGTTATTCAATGTCGAGTTCAGCATTTGGTGGTTGAACATGGTTATAACATAGGGAAATTGTGGGTCTTCACAAAGGAGGTGTCCTTGTTTGTGAAGCCTGTAACTTAAATGTGGATTCAGATTTGAGTTATGACTTATGACTTATACCTATAAGTCTATAACCTATAATTTAATTTCACATGGAAGTCATATATGTGCTTATTTTGTATTCTTAAATGCTTATATTACCCGTAAGCCTAACTTTCGTGTTTATTAGCATTAACTTGCCTAGGTGAAAAATCGGTTTGCTTCAATGTACTGTGTCTTATATTAGATAAATTGTAAATTGTCAATCACTCAAAGCCAGTATAGCCGTAAATCTATTGTGGCCTCTAATTGATGAATGACCTATACATATTTCTCAATTTCTCACTACAATTAGTTACTACCTACTACCTCATGCATCAATATAGTAATGGAGTTTTTATTTATATTTTTCCCCCGGCCCCAATCTGACTTGTGGATCTTCTCTGCAGATATCTGAAATTAAGATGGCAAACATCCCTGATGTTGATCTTTCTAGGGTTGGAGTAACAAAGTTTGGCAATTTTATTGTTGAAGTAGTTGACCCGGTTGCTGACTACATTGAACTGATGGAGGTATATATGCTCAGTGAAGTGTTTTGTGTACCTCCTACACCTTATCTTAATCTAGTCAAGACCAAGAAAATACTTGATTACTTAAATGTAAATATCGTCCCTGTATGCAGAATGTTTTTGATTTCGAGCTAATCAGAAGTCTGCTGTCACGGTCAGATTACAGGTGCGTGCATATGATCCGAGCCCCTACCTCGACTCTCACCTCTTTCCCATTTCTTTTGGCTTTGTATGTTTTTCTTTGGTTTGTGCTGTGGATAATCGCTGCTAGAATTTCATCTGATTAGTGAGGATCAAACGACAACAACCTGATAGGCCTATGAGTTTGAAAATAGGACTGTAAATCAAGATGTATTCCATATATCAAGTGTTTTTCTGTATTTCTTTGTCACAATACCCATATTGAATAGATTTGTATCTATGCTTATCAGATTCACATTTGATGCAATGCATGCTGTCACCGGTGCCTATGCAAGCCCAATCTTTGTGGAAAAGCTGGGTGCTCGTCCGGTATGTTACTTAGTGACTGAATTAATGAGTTATTGGTAGCTGTTTGTGAAGCAATTGTTTTCATTTCCTTAGTCTGATATTTAGGAATCAATAACAAATGGGGTTCCTCTAGAAGACTTCGGGCATGGTCATCCTGATCCTAATCTCACGTGAGTCAGTCTTCCCACAGTTTCACACTTGCCTTTCTTTATTATCTGTTCTAAGTGGTTTTGATACAGTTATGCTAAGGATTTGGTCGAGATAATGTACGCTGAGAATGGACCAGATTTTGGAGCAGCAAGCGATGGTAATACTTTCTTTTCCTGCACCACTCTTCCGATAGTTAGTAAGGAACAATGACACTCATGCGCTGTATCACAGAACAGTTTAACACAAGGAAATAGATGGTTCTTGATTCAAACGGTCGATTGGAGGAAACTTAAGTTTCTTTCATGTGAATGCTGCTGTTTCTGCAGTTATTTCTCTGTGACAGTGTATTCATAGTCTTCCTGATGCTGTGAGCTTATTAATTTTCTGAATTTGTTTGACAATGGGCCTTTCTGTTGTCAACTATATGTGAAGCTGGGAAATGTCTTCCAGTTTCGTGGGTTCACAGAGATGGACCTAGTCCAACAGACCTTATTAACCCTAAGAATTAGAAATAATCCATTCATGTAACCTCAGTCCAACACTCATAATAATCTATGTTACTCAGACTCGGTTCGAAGTATCGGACACGGGCGTGTACCCAAGTGTCAGACTCGGCTATTTTATGAAAAATTGTCATAAAGTTTTTGGTCTAAATGATGTGTCGGAGTGGCATACCAATGTCCAAGTGTCTAAGTGTCGGACACGGGTACGTGAGCTCATATGCAGTGTCAGAAGTAACATAGATTAATAAAGAAATAGAGGAGAGGAAAACGTAGTAATCTGTTATCTTCTGTGTAGTAGTTATTCACTTTTTCCCCGAGTTGTCACTTTATAGGATTCAGGCTGTTTTTTTATTGATATATGAGCTTAAATGTGTGGGGAAGAAATTTTTAAGATTAAATGCTACTCTTCTTCATGATCTAGGTGATGGTGACAGAAATATGGTCTTGGGTAGTAGTTTCTTTGTTACACCATCGGATTCAGTCGCTATAATAGCAGCCAATGCTCAAGAAGCAATTCCGTATTTCCGTGACGGGATCAAGGTAGCATTCCACTCATCTAGTCGTCTTTTGTTCTGTCTTATTTTGTTCCTGTAAACCTTAGCAACTATTCGCTTCCGTTTTATTGTGTAGGGGTTGGCTCGATCTATGCCAACAAGTGGTGCACTTGATCGTGTTGCTGAAAAACTAAAGCTTCCTTTTTTTGAGGTTTTTGTTGTTTTGGATTATAATTTTTCAGTTGGACAGAAAGTTGCTCGTATGATATCATACTTTACTGACAAAAGATTGTCTTGGTGTAGGTTCCTACTGGCTGGAAATTCTTTGGGAATCTCATGGACTCTGGAAAGCTGTCAATTTGTGGAGAAGAAAGCTTTGGTACTGGTTCAGATCACATCCGTGAAAAAGATGGCATATGGTAAAAATATGTTTGCTTTGTTGCTTGAAATAATGAAGGGCCTTTCCCTTGTTATATCAAAATAAGGTTGATCTTTCTAGACACAAAATATAAGTCCCCATATCGGGTTGCAAATTCTTGTTTTGTATATGCCCTCCTGTTCTAGTTCCCATTTCCTTGTAGCCAAGATCATCAAAAAACATGCCATGCCTAGTACCTGTTCTACCTGTAAAGGGGAATGCACAATTGGTTTTTCTAATTTCTAGGTATTGGAGTTTCTTGATAAGCTTATGCCTTATCCTATATTCAAGTCGATAAGCTTTATTCCATTCAGTGTCCTGCGACTCTTTGCTCATCATGGGAAGAATCCATCTTGTTTCTCTGTTCGAGTTCTAATTAGTTAGAAAATATCAATCTGAATAATGCCAGGTAATTATTTATTAGAATTAGTATCCCTCTATGTCCACATTTTGGGCTTATTCACTCATTCACTGTCTACTCTAGATGAACTATGTTGGGTTCTACCAAAGACATTTAACTAGAATCATTACTTTCATGGGCAGAGAGAGGATAGTAAGAATGTAAGATCACTTGTACAGTTGTACATACTTGAACACTTAAAAAGTAGCTCATAGGAGATTTTGAAACCTTCAATTTGCGTAGTAGTTAGTTTGTTCTCTGCTCTCTCTGAATTCAACTAGTCTCAACATGAAAGCATATTTTACATGTTAGACAGACTTCAATTTCTTATTGCGTACTTACCAGGTGCCAGAAATATTAAGGTTTTTTACATTTCTAATTTCTTTTCTCATATATGCGTGCCGTTCTTGATGTAAAGTGAATCTTTGCATCTTATACTTGGGTTTTTGTATTTCTTTGTGGGTATTGTAGGGCTGTTTTAGCTTGGCTGTCAATCATTGCCTATCGAAACAAGGAGAAGAAAGTTGGAGAAAGATTAGTTTCTGTAGCTGACGTTGTAAAAGAATATTGGGCAACTTACGGAAGGAACTTCTTCTCGAGATATGATTATGAAGTGAGCAACAATTTCATCCTTTTCCAACTCAATCGAGACAAGATTAAACTGTACTATTTTATATATTGTCCCTGTACAACATGGCCTAAGGGAAAGGAGGGGGCTGCTGGTGATGGTTATATGGTCTCCTGACATTATTGCTTTTCTTGACAGGAATGTGAATCTGATGGAGCCAACAAAATGGTGGAATATCTCAGGGATTTGATCTCTAAGAGCAAGAAAGGAGATACTTACGGTAAACATTATAGATTGGAATATGATTTTGCGCCACATAGTGGTAGTGACTACCACTCACAAGGATTATTATATTAATATGATACGACCTTTGCACTTTCTTAATATTATATTTCTTCTAAATTCATGAGAATACAGATCCGTAATTCTGTTTGAACTTTAAAGCTGGGTTCTAATCTGTCGTTTGGAATAGGTGACTATGTCCTTCAGTTTGCAGACGACTTTTATTATGAAGATCCTGTAAGCTCTTGCTATTGCAACTATTCTCTTTTCATCTCTGACCATAATCGACGCTGCTACCATTTCCTTACACATATTTGGTGTTTGCTTAGGTTGACGGAAGTGTGGCATCAAAGCAAGGCATTCGTTTTGTGTTCACTGATGGGTCACGGATAATATATCGTCTATCTGTACGTGTGACACTGATCGTGCCATTGGCCTTTTCCATTAACTTAGTTCATTGATAAAAGAGAGTATTTCCTTGTTTTTGCAGGGTACTGGTTCTGCAGGTGCAACTGTTAGGATTTACATTGAGCAATTTGAGCCTGATGTTTCGAACCATGCTTTGGATGCTCAAATAGGATTAAAACCCCTGATAGGTTGCGCGCATGATTCTTCTCTAAATTTTTAATCTCGTAAAATCCTAGTTTTATTCTGAATTTTAATTTCATTTATTGGTTGTTTAGATCTGGCATTATCCATCTCAAAGCTCAAAGATTTCACTGGAAGAGAGAAGCCTACAGTTATTACATAAGTGAAAGTCAACAATTTTGGAAATCATGTTCCTTTTCATCGTGGCGTCTCATTGGTGCTCAATCAGGTATTACCATGGGAGTCTGTCTATATATGGTAGCTTCGTTAGCAATTGCAAGTCTGATTACCCGTATACATCATGTTTGATACGGAATAATTAGCTGCAATTTTTTTAATATATCCCTCTAATTAGCGAATGCATTTTAAATTTCACAGCGAGTCATTATCTTGATAAATAAGCCGAAAGCAATTGCAATAAATTAAAATTATTCCATATTTGCAATCATAGAATTACAATAAATGAACAGTCAAATGCAATTTTTTTGTATTCCATTTAAGTGACAGTCGAAAACAACCAATGATTATTGAAATCTGTAATAATGCATTACAATTAGACAAATCCTGCTTTTTTTATTCATCTATAGAAGAAATTACAAATTCTTTAACCTTTAGCATTATTGATTCTCGTTGATTGGAGTCGAGTAACCCCATGCCATGATATCCGCCCTCGGTGAAATCTTCTTTCACAGTTACCCCCTTATGTTTTAACATACCAACCAAATCCTTCGAACGATCCGTTAATGGATCACCACTACAATGCATGACCAAAACCTGTAAACCCAACTCCTTCAACCTTTTAAGCCAGCTGGAGCCATCACCCACAATAGGGCTACAAAACTCGTGATCACGATCTGCACCAACAGGTAACCCGAGCTCCCAGAACAAATCGTTGGCCGACATGGGTAAGCTTTGGTGATTAATATGCCTAATCTCTGATTCTGTCCGTTTTACCCCGCCAAAAAAGGGTTGGTGCAAGATCAAACCTTTCAATCTCAATGGCTGGAGATCATTCACGATATCCAGTGCTCTTATCGCTGAATGGTAAGCGATATTCCCTCCCGCACTGGTCCCCATTAGAAAACAGTTACCAAAATCTCCATACTTCGACAACCACTCACTCTTCTGAGCGGTTGCTCCATCACGAATCCACTGCAGCGCCTCAACAATATCCTCATAGGCTGCAGGTAGCCTATGTTCAGGTGCAAGCCTGTAGTCAACAGATACTACAATTGCTGGCAAATGCAGTGCTAGCGCTTCGCAAAACTCGTGGTTATAATGGGAGTCAACTCGCAGAGTGACAAAACCGCCCCCATGACAGTATACAATGATGGGGAGCTTATTAATACTTTCCAATGCGAATTTTGGTATGAAAATGCGTAGGTAAGTTTTGTGAGATTGGTTTAATGGGTAGTCATTGGAAAGAACAGGAGAAAGAGAGGTGGAATCAGGTGTGGCCTTGATGCATGGAATATCGTGAAATCGAGTTATCGTGCCGTCCGAATGGAGCTTGATCTGCATGAATTGCAAAGCGTCAATGGTGCATGTTGGAATGGCGTTTTTGTGGTCGCTGGAAGACATGTTTGTGTTTGTGTTGGAGTGAGAGACTGTCAGTTTGTCCCTCAAATGAGTTGATAATATGTGGTCTAAGATCCAGAGTAAGAAGGTTAGATCTAGAGTCAATTTGACATACTATAATTTTTCAGCCTAAAAGTGACGCCATCCTAAGATCTAGAGTCAATTTGATAAAAGTGACGCCAGCCTAAAAGTGACGCCATCGATAGAGGAGAAAATGTTACGGCTAACATTTTTTAATAAAAATTTACCAGTAATATTTTTTTAATGAAAAGTGACCATTTTATTATAAAATGTTATTCGTATAAGTAAAGTTGTTAATTTTTAACATTAAAAATGTTTGTAGCATTTTATTAAGAAATATTTACATTTTATCGTAACCAGGGGCGGAACCAGGAATGCTATCCATCTTGGGCTAGATTATAGACAATTGAAACTTATTGGTTTAAGAAAAATTCAAACCGTTGCAAATCCATGTATGAGTTTTCGGGGTCTGGGACACTCAGAAAATTAAAGTTTTTTGTGTATTTTGTCCAATTTGTACGCTGAATAAAATAAAATTTATACTTTTTACACAAAAATCGCCTTAATATTTGGAACCCTATAAAAAATATTTTTCAGTTCTGCTACTGATCATGACATGATTTCTATCGAGTTATGTAAGAATTAGCAAATACTTTATAATGATAACTATATAATGATTAACAAAAAATAAGGGAGTGAAAAGAATATACTTTATTTCGGTCATATATTATTTTTTATCAATCAAATATTTTATAATGACAACTATATAACACACTCAATAAATAAGAAATTCTCCCATAGAATAAATGCTGGTATTTAAAAAAAAATTAAAAAAATAAAACCAAAAACTTGCTTTAACAGGGATCGAATCCCTGACTCCTGGAGACGAGATGAACTCAACAACCACCTATGCTACACTGTGGTTCTGCTTTTCTAATGCACTAAATTATATTTATAATTCATCTTGGGCTACAGCCCAAGTAGCCAACGGCTAAATCCGCCCCTGCATGCAATGCAAACTTCTGTTTTCAAACCCCTCATTTCTGATTTCTTGTTTTCACCTAATTGTCTTATCAAACAATTCTCATCCGCTCGTTCACTTCATTGACGATCTCATTTTCGCCCATGATCACTCTATTGACGATCTCTTCATAGTTTCTCATCCGCTTGTTAGTTTGATCTACATGCATGAAGTGAAGATTATCTAAGTATGTATAATTATGCACATCAAATTATTTTCAATGACCATTTTTTTTTATGAGAAAAGAGTAATTTTTTATCAATTTTTTTTCCAATTTAAATTACTTCTTCACTCTTGTTTAATATTTTGTCGTACAAAATGATTTCCCAAATTTTTCCAAGCAAATATTCTGTATTTTTTTCACCATTTTATTATTTTAATTTTTGTAAATATTATCAATAATCTGCTAGTGATGTAATCGAATATCAAGTCTTAATATATTTATTTTTCGTTTATTCATTGTCTAAGTCATTTTTCCTATATTAATACGATCTGAAAAAAAAAACTTTTGATGATTTTTTTTAGAATGTATAAGTATCATTTATACCGAAGTATCAGTTATCATCTTCTAACTATATAAAACTCAACATAGAAGTAGTGAATATTTTTTCTGGCATTTAATATAACTAATGAAATTCGTTGTAATTTTATTATATTAAATATTATTTTTCTTACTTATTTCGGGAGAGGTCAATTAATCCTATAAAATGAACCCTATAGAATTGTTAATCTATTTAATTTGTGTAATTTATGGACAAAGTAGAAAGCAGATAGATTTTATCATTTATGGTTTTCAATCAATAACTCGTACTTATTAAATTTGTAAACTAGTGTTTTATATTGAAGCAAGCAATTTTTTTACGTAGTATACCTCAAGCAAATTAAATTCAGGAGAGATAGTGGGTTCCATAAATTCAGGAAAAAAAAGTTGGATCTTCGAATATTTGACTTTCAACCACAGAGCGACACCTCAGCTCTGTGGTTGTACGTTTAAAAAAGAAGATCGGAAAACCACTCAACCTCATCACGGAATACCGGATATCTAATAAGATAAAAATAAAATAAAATAGATCTATTAATTTTTTTCTCACATAACTCCATGTTTCAGAAATGGATCATCTCCATTTTCTTTCTCTCCATTTTCTCTTACAATCTCTTTAAATAATAATTTCTCATTCCACCCATATTTTTCTTTTATTTTTATACGTAAATTTAGAATCGTTAGATGTTCTCAAAATGTGATCCGAACCATTGATGAGAACTTGCCTCTCCATTTCCTCAAAGGAAATGGAGAGAATCCGGACCGCCATGTTTCCTTAAACTGGTCGACTCGTCTAACTCCATTTTTATTGAATACTCTCTCTCCTCTAAAACCTGAGCATGTACCATGATAATCCACAATTTCATCTATAGTTAGTCTTCTTTTCTTTTCATTTTTCATAAAATTAACTTTGTATTCATTTGTTAGTTCTTAATAATTGTTCATATTACTCTTTTGAGAAGATGTTGATGTTTTCCCTGATTTCTCATTTCCTCTTAATTGTACAACCATTTGTATAAGTGGATATTTTGACATGGATGAATCAGTATTAGAGCTGAGTAAAATTATATGATACAGTTTTAATATACGTATTCGATACGCTATACGAATTTAATTATACGAATTTCCGGATATCCGATACGGTTTTTAATAAACCGTAAACCGTATCGGATAAGGATCGGTAAAAATATGAAACCGGATATACGGTATCCGATACGATTTTAAAAAAAATAATAATAAACAAACCTAAGTCACTCGATTAATTCATTCCCACACATAAACCACTCATTCACTCACAACCTCACTTCCTCCAAAAGCCAAAACCCCAGATCTCACATAAACCACTCATTCACTCACCAAACACCGGCGACCTCGACGACGTCATATCTCTTTCATTCTCTTTTCCTCATCTTACTTTCAGGTTTTGTTCCCTATCTCTTTCGTTCTCCTTTTTTTTATTGTTGATATCTTCATCTTAATTTAATCACAATGTTACAAGTTGTAGTTTATATTTTAACCCAACAAGGTACGAATTTTAAAGTCGATTTTGTTATTTATTATTGTTTATTTTGTTTGATTTCGATTTCTTTAATATTGTCGGGTAATTAAATTTGAACCTGGAATATATTGTTTATGTCGTTTAAAAATCAATTTCGATTTCTTATTATTGTTTATTACTGTTTATTTTGTTCAAAAATCGATTTCTTTAATATTGTCGATTTCTCCTCTTTTAATATTGTTAATTAAATTTGAACCCGCGAATTCAGATTTCGATTTCTTTATTATTGTTTATTTTGTTTAAAAATCGATTTCCTTAATATTGTCGATTTCTCCTTCTTCTTTTTATTGTTGTTTATATATATTGACCCAACAAGTTGTTGTTTGATTTTGATTTCTTTAAATTTCTCCTGTTATATATTGTTGACATCTTTGATTTCTTTAAATTTCTCCTGTAATTTATTTCAGGTAGATGGCTTCAAGTTAGGACGACAACACACATAATGCTAATGACGAAAGAGTTGTTGATGTATACAATGACATGAGTGAAGGTGATCCTATTGACATTGAAGAAGAGGTTTCAACTAAGAAATTAAAGAGAGCGAGACCGCCAAAAGTACCAAATGAAAGCACTGTAAGTAAGGTTTGGTGCCCTGGTGCACCATATGTTAGAAATAGGAAAAATGCATCTCCACATTGGGCTCATTTTGTGCAAGCCGATGAAGTAGAATTTGCTAAGTATGTACATTGTGGTGATGTTCTTAGTTGTAAATCTTCTAA
>JAOWBH010000048.1:852794-863926 GCA_028566215.1 Silene coronaria
TTTTTAGCCGTACCGCGTGTCCGTGTCGTGTCCGTGTCCGTTTTCGTGCAACCTAGACCATCATTAACAACCCCAATAATTAGAACATCATCACTCTTCATTAAACCAGCCTCATAAATTTAGTAGTAAATTAGGGAATAACCCAAAGCGTTAAATTAGTATCAAGAGAATGAAGATTAATTGATTTTTTCGGGTTTACCACCCTTTGATTTGCCTTTGTAAATGCACAATTAATATCAAGAGAATAAAGATCAATTTAAAACGTATGAAGTGTTCAAGTGTATGTATCCTTAGTGCATATATTGTATATAAAGATGAATTGTCGACTTAAAAAGTTCAACAGTGAAATTGTCTGATATCCATGTTTTTGTTATTGAGTAAACTAGTTTAGACCCCGTGTAATAAATGCACGGTATTTAGAGTTTTTATTTTTATTTTTAATAAATTACTTATCTAATAGGGGTATCTCATCAATTGTTCATATTTCTCATCATTATATTTTGCTTTGAGGAAAAAAAGTTGTAATTGACAAATTGACAATTAATCAAGATAACTTAGTAATGTGCTGAAATGTATTTTAAACAAAATATTTTTATACCACAAAGTTAATGCTTTTAATTCTTTAATTCTCTTAATTTTCTTTTTTTGTCACGAAAGTAATAATAGCGATTTATAGTTTTGTTTTATATGTAATATGAGTCAAGTCATTCTGAAATAGTAGCATCAATAAATGATTTAGCAATTTATAAATTTTATTTATATTTTAATTAAGAGATTATAATTTATATTTTTGTGAAAATAATATAATTTGATGCGAATATTAATTATGCGAATATTAATTTTAATGAAAAGATAATAATTTAATGAAATAAAATATAATTAATTAATTATAAGTTTCCTTATTTAGTGAATGAATTTAATTGTGATTACCTTTCTTATTTAAGAAGATACTTTTTTGAGGGAAAAACTGTGAGAATACGTATTCTTTTAGTAGATAGGAGATGACAATAATGAGAATACAAGTATAGGCAAAAGGAGAAAACAAAAAAAAACAATCCCGTGCATTTGCATGGGTATAAAAACTAGTTTATATTAAAATTAAAATGGTTATTAAAATGGTCATCAATTATTGAACATGTGGATCAATGAAAAAATACAAAAGAAACATACCCCAAGATACAAATGGTAACATATCGACCAAGTTATTGCTAGCATATAATTCTCGATTTCATACCGTTTTTCTAATATGTGCCATAACTTTTTTTTTAAAAAAAAAAACTAATAACAAATATTCTCAAGAATAAGCAAGTCTAGTATAATATCGTCTCAATCTACCAATTAAAATACTTGCTAATATATCATATTATTTCACACATATAATGAGTGTATTTTAAATAAATAAAAACTAAGCATTATTAAGAGGAGGGACAAACTCTTTAACAGTAAAGTTGGGTGCAAAAAGCCATAGTTCATCATATGGCTAAGGTATGGATTCTAGTGTTGATAGCACTAAATATCATACACTCATTATGCAATGCCATTCACATAAAATCCAAACAATTATCATATGATGCAACTCCACCACCATTACCAATCCTTCCACTTCCAACTTACTCTCAATTAAAATGGCAACAAAGAGAAATCATCATGTTCTTCCACTTTGGTGTCAACACTTTCTCCGATTCCGAATGGGGGACGGGTCTCGAATCCCCGTCCATATTCAACCCGACCGGCCTTAACACGAGCCAATGGCTAGACGTGGCGGTCCAAGCCGGGATATCTTTGGCAATTCTCACGGCTAAGCATCATGATGGGTTTTGTTTATGGCCTTCTAAGTACACTCGTCACTCTGTGGTTAGTAGTACATGGAAAGATGGGCATGGAGATGTTGTACAAGAGTTTGTGACGGCGGCCAAGGCCCGAGGTGTTGATGTTGGGTTGTATCTTTCACCATGGGATAGACATGATGTTAGATATGGTCGTGAAAAGGAGTATAATGAGTATTATCTTGCTCAATTACAAGAACTCTTAAAAAGGTAAACAATTATCTTAGCTAATCATTTTTATTCATCATCATGTTAAATGTAAATATTTATTGCTTAATGTGGTCATTTCCAAGCAATTTGAAGCGATTATTTTGACTCATCATGAATAATAGAAATGTTTTTGAAGCGATTTCGTTCATTTATGGTTTTCAAAGGTAAGATTGCACACACATTTGGCCTCTTTTACGGCACCATCTGGCTTCTCCTATCTCGAACCATGTTCACTATTTCAGTGGCGGATCCAGACGGGGGCTAACAGGGGTGGGCCTTTGAACAACGAAAATTTTGAAGTTTTTAGATGAAATTTCATCTTTTTCCTAGTTTTTTCTAATAATTCGTCCAACTAAAATTTCTCGCCCCTACCCCCTCACATGACACCACCCAAACGTCACATCCTGCCTTTGCCACTGTTTACTAAAGTGTGTTTTTCCTCTACTCCATTTTTCATTGTTTTACCTTCACATCGACACATTTGTACGACAAGTAAAACTAATCGACCTGAATCATTATTTGTAAGCGAGAAATGTTGATTTAATTACTGGTTATGTAGGTATGGAAATGTAAGTGAGATTTGGTTCGATGGAGCCAAAGGCGCAAATGCACCAAACATGTCCTACTATTTTTGGGATTGGTTTGCAATGGTGAAGGAGCTACAGGGTTCAATTAACATATTTTCCGATGCCGGACCAGACGTCCGATGGGTCGGAAACGAGAAAGGATTTGCTGGAGACACATGTTGGTCTATCATTAACCGGACTTCATTATCAATTGGCGCTTCAGGCATTGAGGAGTAAGTACTAAGTACAGTTAATAGTATTATAGTCCGTCACGCCACACACACCAAAATGAATCCTGACTCGTTCACATATCACAATACCTCCTTATCTTATCTTAACTTATCTTAACTTAACTTATTGCGATATTATATCGTATTATGCCACTCATTTTCATTCGATTTATATTAGTAATATGACACAATGTACTCAACTACTCATATTTTACGCCTCACTTTTCGGGTAAAGGAATGATTTAGTTATAAATGGTTGAGAAAATATGGACTTCAAGTTAAGGTAAGAAATGACAACATTAATTAGACAAGAACACAGATCTTACTACAGTATATTAAAATTAGAACAATCGACATATTTCTTTGAGTTACTTGATTTGTTTATTGTTTATAATTAATGAGACGATAAATTACTGACAGACCGTCTTAACGTGAGAGCAATTATCTATTGATTTGAAGGTATCTTAACACTGGGGATCCTCAAGGCACAGACTGGTTACCACCAGAATGTGATGTTTCGATACGACCGGGTTGGTTTTGGCACAAAAATGAGACAGCAAAACCTCTAAGTCATCTCCTACAGATTTATTACAATTCTGTGGGAAGAAACTGTGTTTTACTCCTCAATGTGCCTCCAAATTCAACCGGTCTCATCTCCGAAATCGACATCAAGCGACTAACAGAGCTTAGGACTGCCTTAAACAAGATTTTCTCCCACAATTTGGCTTATGACTGTCTGGTTGAAGCTAGTAGCCAAAGGGGAGGCAAGAATGGGAGCGATTTTGGGCCGCGAAATGTCGTAGATGCAGACCCGTTATGGACTTATTGGGCTCCTGCCGAGGCCGACTCGATAAGCCCGTGGATAGAGATAATAAGCCCAAATGGAAGCCTTAAATTCAATGTGATAATGATCCAAGAGGCAATTGGGCTTGGTCAGAGGATCAAACAACATGAGGTGTACTTAGACGGAAAGAAAGTTGTGAGTGGGACTACTGTTGGGTATAAGAGGCTTCATTGGTTAGGGCATCAAGGTGTTGCGGCCAAGAGGGTGCTAATCAAGATAATCGAGTCGCGGGACTTGCCATTGATTTCTTCAATCGGGTTCTTTTACGATCCTTATGTGCACCCCGTCGAGGAGTTCGTTCAACAAAGCAAGTCTTAACCTGATTATTAAGACAATCGAATTGACTACATTAGATCTCATCTTCGTTAGGAACATATTAAAATTGTAATCCACAAATCTATATTGAAATGAATAATAAATGACAATAGTGAGTGAATTTTATAACAAAATCATCTGATGAATTGAAATAGACTAACTGCCAGGGGACTGCCTGTAACCAAAGTACCATAGAGTCATAGACTAAATACATACCTTTCTTTCCCTTCTTCGTAATCCTTTCGCCTGAGTACGTCTTATCTGATTCACAAGGCTTAAGGCTAGAGGAGTAGATGGTGAAGTCGTTGAGCACAACAAGTTTTTAACTTCAAAACCATTGATATGAAGTTCACTAAATTTTCAAATACACGAAGAAGCGAAAAAAATAAAAGTAAAGGGCTTTATTGCAATATTGCTTCACACAGTCGCACAAATGAACCATCCTAATTTTAATCATCCTCATGGAAGCATCACATAAATCACAATCTACTGCATTTTTCGGAACCCAAAACTTCGACCACCACCATGGATTACGAAAGTGAAACTGTATTCTAACATTAGAAGTTAAAATCAATGTTAAAACTATGTTCAAGTGAAAGTGTTCTCCCCGTGGCGGCTTAACATCTCAAATTACTTCTAAGTTAAAACCCAGGGTAACAAAATTGAAATATAGCCAAAAACTTAGGCTTCATTACTTTTCTTTAGTTTGAACTTTGAAGTACAAAGAAGTAAAAAGCACTTGCTCTATTTAGAAGGCACATGAAAAAGGCAATTGAAGTTCGCATATTACAATATCTAGTACCGTAAAATCTTTGACCTATATTATGGCAATCCATTTGACCGCAAAAACAAAAATACGAGAAATATAACTTGGAAAATAATTAAACATTTATGTAGGAAAAATCTTGTAGTGAACTTGCCTACGATATATTTTCTTCATTGTCAAAAATTTTTGCAGCTTCTGCACAGGTAACTCGACAGCCATTGTATTAACACTCTAACCACGGCCTCTTCCTCTGTTGAAACCGTTAGAAAAACCGCTATTTCTTCTATCTGAAAATCCGCTGTTGCGACCACCAAATCTAGACCCCCCACCACGAGAGAACCCGCCTCCACCTCTAGCATTACCGAACCTTCCTCTTGAAGTATCTCTTTCTTGTAGCTTTGGCAAAGTTTTAACCACCTCCAGGCTTACTTGTGCAGCATTTTCTTGACCTGTAACAAAACCAAATGACAGCAATTAAGGCAAGCTTACACCATGATTATCATTTAAAAACTTAAGAATGCATAAATGAGAAGATGTTAGTGGCACACTGGCACATTGGATGGTAATGAATTGCAATACCACCACCATACTCACATACGGTGAACAAATAAGAAGGTTTTAGAAAAATGTTACTACTCCAAATCATATTTCCATTTCAACTTTGAAATTTGAGGGGCTAAATCGAAATAATAGAGGAGAGAAGAGTATATTTGATTAGTACAAGTAGATGGCAGGTACATTTTCCTAAATGAAGTGGCTACCATATTCAAACAGACGTACCGATAAGAAAGGTGTCCAAATCTTTGACGGGCACATCAAAAACAGCACCGTTCTGGTCAGCAGTAATTGAGACCCCCTGGACTGACTCCACATTTTCCTCAGGCAGAAATCTTCTCAAGACACCGAATGCAAAACTGCACAAAATCATAAACAAAATAAAACTATGAAAATGGAAACCAACAACTATCAGAAAACCAATAGCACTGAAACATTATCAACACTGTCAAGGATTTTAACTCTACGTCGTCTCTGGGCAAGGGAATTTTAGTGTCGAATAATATATGATTGTAAAATGCAAGTTGATGCCAGTAATACATATATTCACTAATCATGATGGCCTTAATATGGAAAGGGAGAATCTCAATTACATAGTTAACAACAATGCCATGCTAAAAAATTAACCACATGAAGAAATCGATGCAAAGAAACACATACAAATGCCAGCACAAGCCGAGTATGAATAAAGTAAAAGCGCAAAGGGTAGCCTTGTCATAACATAACACATCATGAAAAACGCTGTTTCTTCCAGTTCTAAAGTAACAGGCCAACACAACTTCTTGTTTAGCAACGTCGCCACATAGGGCAGAATAAATTCAGTAGAAACACAAGCGATATGATCTACTTACGATGGAGAATAGAATGGTTTCCCTGCCTCAAGGAGTAAAGTTACATAACCCTCCATGCCAGTGAGGAGTGATCTTTCCTTTATGTCTGTGTAGCCCTGCCAAAGAAGCCATATCAAATAAATTTTCCCGTTAAGCTGAAAGTAACTCGTTACACCATACACGTATACAACAACATTACCCAAGTACCTCAAAGGCTCATGCTGATTGTGCGGTAAGGGGTATTGATGTATGTAACATTACACCTATTTTTTAAGGGAGAATTGTTGTTTCCAAATAACACCCATAGTGAGAATTGTGTCAAACACATACCACTTCACTATATAAGAAGTGCTTACCGCTTACGGTTAAAGAGTCATCTTGTTTTAATTAATCATACTCCAAAGCCAAATAATAGTGAATATTGTGCTCCATTGTAAATGGAAAACAAATACTCCGTAGCTCTTTACAGTTTACACTACAAATCATAACAAATAAGTAACCAATTAGAGGCTTACAGCTGCCTTAGCAAGTGCTTTTGCTAGTAAGTCAACAGCAGATAGACCAGAAGTACTCAAAAGCTCCTCAGCAGATTTCTTGAAAGCTGGAATTACGCTGAATTTCGCAAAGAAGAAAAATGATTACTGTTTGAACATAGAGAAAAAGCAATGGGTGCCAAATCTGCAGACAAACTTCCAACATATTACCTGTCAGAAATTTGGATTATGGATGCCGCAGCGTCCACACCAGCTGCTTGAGCAACGTCAGCAGGCTGAGGTGCTGATATATGCTCAAATTTTACACCTGATTCTCTTTCAATTCTAGAGAAGTTGGACTTCTTTGGATCATAAAGCATCACAGCAACACCAGTGTTTCCTGAATAAATAATTAGGGTTATTTTCATGTGCCATTAATATATAAAGACTGAACACAACAACACCAGCATATTGCTTACCAGCTCTCCCTGTCCGGCCTGAACGATGGATGTAAGCTTCAACATCACGAGGAGGTTCACACTATATCCCAGAAACAACCACCAAGAAAAAAAGATTAACAAACCCTCACATAAGACATTCAGATAATTGCATTGTAAAATAACCAAGGCATGATACTTACTTGGATGATCAGCTGTACATCATTTATATCCAGACCTCTGGCAGCTACGTTTGTTGCAACAAGCGTCAAAAATTTCCCAGATCTAAACCCAGAAAGTGTGACCTAAAACATAGCAAATAAATGTTCAGTGAACAGATTACCAATACTCCAAGAACCAACATAAAAGCACACAGAACCCACTCACTAGACTACCAATTTACCTCACGTTGTGATTGTTGTATGTCGCCATGCAAAGCACGAGCTCCAGTCAAAGACGAAGCAAGCTGGGAAGCTGATTCTTTGGTCTCCGTGAAGATTATTGTGCGGCCTCCACTGCATAGTCATCGAAACAGAATAAGTCTATAGATACTCAACAAGTAATAACTAAAAAGGGAAAGCGGATATATTAAAAGGAGGGGAAATAGAATACCCACCTGCTATAGCAACGAATGATGTCAGGAATGAGCTCAGGCCTAGCGGAGGCAGAACAGGGCATGACAATGTGCCTAACACTAGTACTAGCCTTCATTTTCTGATCACTGACAAGATCTACAGTTTTTTTATCTGGTTTGAGAAACTTGGTGGAGATCTACACAATATAACATCTTTGTTTTAGAGACAAGCACCAAATGATAGTCCCAACTCCCTAACTAATTGTGGTGAAGTAAGCTCACGAAACCATTTTCATGCAAAAGATGTAAATCGTAATTCTAGTAGAATCTAATGGAAACTGTTTTCACAAGAATAGACAATCAAGAGAGAAGATTTAAGAGAAAATACTGACTTGTTTGACCCAAACCGGCAAGGTTGCACTAAAGAGCAGTGTCTGAACTTTTTTAACATCATCCACCTTTCCTGCACATACATACCGATACGTCAGAGAAGTAAAAAGAATATGCCAGTACTACTTTTGCCTAACTTAAGCAGCTGGACCAAAAGGGTAGCGAGGAAACGGCACAAGGTGACAATCTGTCATACAATTAGATATAATAGTAATTAATAACTAGACCTACCAACAACTTATCTCAGCATACAATAACATATTATCAAGTAGAAAAATTGCAATGAGAGACAAAACAGAAGGAAAATAATATATAGTATGATGCAACTGCCTCTTTAGGGGGAAAATGACACAGAAGTTCAATGCATCAATATAACTACATACCTAGAATCAGCTCGACATCTTCAACAAATCCCATCCTAAGCATCTCATCAGCTTCATCAAGGACTCGAAAAAGTAATGAACCAAGATGAAGAGCCCCCCTCTCTAAAAGATCCTATAAAGACATTCCATGGACATGAAGAAGCACTCTTGAGTTAAGGAGCATAAGAAGTTCATCAGACAAACCACTGACCAAGACTAAATTACAAAGACACTTAAAGATTAAAATTACATAATCTCCTATCTATAAAAGGAGTCTCTTTTTATGGCTTGTGCTTGGTTCCTTATTTTTAGGAAAGCTGGCCCCATCATAATTTCTACACACTTTAATTAATTTCTACAATACAACTCTCCTCAATATATTTCATTTTTAATTAAATATTCAATCCCTTACAAATTTGTACGGGGTTTAAAACTAATATTTCAAGCATTACCTTCACACGACCAGGGGTTCCGATGACAGCATCAACGCCTCGTTTAAGACTGTTAATCTGAGAATGCATAGGTGCTCCACCATATACACAACACGCTGAAAGGCCCACAGCGGTGCCATAAACTTGAAAATCAGCAAACACCTATATAGACAAACAATTAAGTAACTGACGTACACAAAGATAAAGGGTAAGATCTTCAACATGACTTCATGTAATTGGGAAAAAAAAGAAGGGAAGCATAATTATTCAAGACCTGAGTAGCCAACTCTCTTGTAGGTAAGAGCACCAAGACGCTTGGTGATTTCCCATAACCACTCTTCCTCAAAGCTTTTGTGCGTCCATTCACCAAGGACTCTAGTATAGGCAACACAAAAGCAAGTGTCTTTCCCTGTATATTCATGAGAATTAAAGCATGTCAACTTTAGTATGGTGAAAACTTCTCTCCAATAAATTAGTAAAAATAAAAGGAAATGCCAATTAACAAATTCGATAAAACGCCTATGAGTCTATAATATAGCACTAAATAGACTTCTTTCCGGCACAATGACAAAAATTACAATGCTTTAAATCAGCAGCTGATTTATAAATATAATTACACTGACCGTCTCAGCGACAAAGTCTGAGCGATGATACCAACTTTCTATAGTCTACCCTTCCAACAACTTTCCCTCCCTATAATAACTTAGTACTCTCTCCGTCTCAATCATTTGCTCACCTTTGATTAAAATACCCCTCTAACAATAAAAAAAAGGCAAACAAATGATTGAGACAGAAAGATTATTAATTTAACTAACTCGGGTGTCTAATGATGACGACAATATCTACGGAGTACAGCCTTCAATTTCCGTGGATAGTACAAGGTTGTTCAAAAGCGAAGGTCTTCAGCATTGCTCTAATTACACGTTACTTAACTTTACTAACAACTGCCAACCCATTCCATCAAAATCACTAAAGTTTCCGACTTCGCACAGCCAAAACATTGAATTAAGTTCTCCTAAGCTCATTAACATAAATTCCTGACTCCAAACGGAATCCCAGAAATCGTAACCAAGCTCATTAAGGACTTCAAAACAGAGCATCATATTTGACAAACATAACAAAACTTCAATTCAACTCACAATATCAAAACAGAGCATCAAATTCAATAATCAAGGAAAATTAATCACACCCCTAGCTCAATATAAACGGTAAAGCGAAAGCAAAACCGAAACCGAAAAAGAATGACACAGACCTGGCCAGTTCTAGCACGACCAACTAAATCAGCACCATCAAGAACAGCATTAAAAGTCATAGCTTGTATCGGAAACAACGCTTTAATCCCTTTATAAATCAAAGCATCCTTCAACGGTTTCGAAATCCTAAAATTCGAAAGCGAATTAGGATCATCTTCTTCATCATCATCCTCCGTTAATTTAACCTTCTTATTCGTCAATTTACTAGGCTCAACAATTTCAGAAACAGTAGTAGCATCACTACCATCTTCCAATTCTTCAGCTTTACGCTTCTTCTTCTTATCTTTATCCTTCTTTGATTTCTTCTTATGTTCGGAAGAATCTAGGGTTTCTGGGGTTTTTAGAGTTTCAGCGCCGTCAATGACGGAGGTTTTCATCTTTTTGTCCTTGGATTTGGGGGTTTTGATTAGGGTTTCTGGGGAGATGGAATCGGACATGGCGATTGAAGGCATGTGGATGGAGGCGAGGTTAGTTAATTCCTGCGTTTTTTTTTTTGCAGGAAGAAAAGAGGGAAGAATTGAAATTAGGGTTTATGGGGGTTCTAATGGCGGTTTTGAAGGTGAGGAGGGATGTGAGTGGGTTTGCAGAACGAACCCTATTTTGTTAGAGATAATAGTTTTAAACCCGTGCAAATTGCACGGCTAAGTTGTTTAAAAATTGTAACTATAAAAGGATTATTAACATTTAAGATACTTTTGATATTAATTAGATAGTTATCTCCTTTTAAATTTATCTATCTTCATAAATAGTTTTAAAATAAAGTAATTAATCACTCTACTTTATGTTAAAACAATTTTAAATTAATGTCATATTTAAGTTTTTAGAGTTATATTATAAATTTTATTTCCAATAATTAGCGTAAATGATTTAGTGGGGTCAATTGGCACAAATAGGATTATACACCAATTGTATATAAGCATTGTACAACCAATGAGGTATAAGAATATGAACTTATGTGTATTTTTTTATTTTTTAGCTAATTCAAAGTTCATATTTTAATGTGTAAATGGATGAGTTCATATATTTTCTAATAAAGTTCATATTTTTTAAAATAAAACTCGGATACATTA
>JAOWBH010000048.1:864026-875834 GCA_028566215.1 Silene coronaria
AAATTTTAAATTAATTTCAGTGTTTTAAAAAAGTTGGAGACTACCACGTCGCTCGAAAAAAGCCTCAAATATATATTAATAATAATATGATTCCTAATAATGCTAACCCTTCTCGCTCCACCATTATAATTATTTGGGGGCGACTTTTCTAATCATGGTTTTTTTTCTTCAGAAATCTTCGTTTGATGGTGGAGACAATAATGACATTTTGAACTATTATCTTTAAGCTATATATTTACAATTTAAACTTGAAATGTTTGATACAAGAAGCCTTGCAGCTGCAGGGGTTTTGAGCTTGCTTGGAGAAACAAAATCAAAAGGACTAGTGTCATGAGCTAATATATAGAGACTTAGGAGTGGCCATTAGCAAAAGAGGTTCCTTCTTGCGCATTGTGATCCCCGTAGCTTCAACCATGTCAATATCATCCCTATTCATTCCGTTGGGCAAACTCCAATCAAAACGATACAAGAGATTCGCAAGAGCAATTTCAATCAACAATACGGCAAAATTCATCCTAGGACAACTGCGTCTACCTACACCAAATGGGATTAGCTCAAAGTCGTGCCCTTTATAGTCGATTGAGCTATGCATGAATCTCTCTGGTTCAAATTTATTCGGGTTGTCCCAAACATCTGGATCCATTGCAATGGCTTTTGCATTGATGAAAACTCTTGTTTTAGCCGGGATTTCATATTCTCTAATTTTGCATGGCTCTGTTGTTTCCCTGGAGACTAGTAGTGGTGCCGGAGGGTGTAATCGTAGTACCTCCTTTATAACTAATTTCATGTACGATAGCTTAGGCATATCACTTTCTTCGACTCTTCGTTTCCCATTTATAATTCGTCTCGCCTCATCTTGAGCGTTTCTCATGACCGGGGGATTCTTGATTAGCTCCGCCATTATCCAGACTAGTGTCACGGCAGAAGTGTCTGTTCCAGCTACAAACATGTCCCTACAAAAGTGATTATAAGAAAGACAATCAGAAAGTTGAAATATTTAGAAATACACTTTGTAAAAAAATTGACTCTAAAAGGCGACTAGTATACACACCAAATCACCAATAGAATAGCAGCCTTCACTTGATTATTAGTGAGGGCAATTGCTTGATTCAGATCCTTCTGAAGCCGAAGAAGTACATCAACAATGTCCTCGTTATCAAGGGTACGCCTTGTAGAGTGACGATGTTCCTCTAAAACTACATCTAGGATGTCATTTAACTCTTTAGAATTCTTCTTTAACAAGAATCAACCCCATTAACTTTATTAAGAATTGAGCCTAACCAAGGGTAGAAATCCGCGACATTAAATTCCCCTAATAATCTTTGTGTCATGTCAAGAATCTCATGAGCATTGGACTTGTCATTGCACCCTTTTATGGCATCATACTTCTTACCAAATGCAACATGACATATAACATTATTCGTTAGGGAAAGTGTTAATTCACTCAAGTTAACATGACCAGAGGAACCCTGAACGACTAAATTGACCATATGTTCAACTTCCTCTTCCCTCATAGAATGAAAAGATTGAACCCTCTTCACACTTAGTAGCTCGAGGAGCACTATTTTCCTTACTTTTCTCCAATACTCACCATACGGAGCAAATGAGATATCGTAGCACCCGTAACTAAGCCATTTCCCGGCGTATAATTGTGGTCAACTAGAGAAAATACGATCATGGTCTTTCAAGATATCTTTAGCTACATTTGAAGAGGAAATCACTAGAGTTGGAATTGATCCTACTTGTAAGAGCATAAGAGGACCATGTTCTTTAGAAAGCTTTTGAAGGCATACATGAGGCAAGTCACCAAGTAATTGATGAAGGTTCCCTAGTAAAGGTAGTTTTTTGGGACAAGGAGGGAGCTTTTTGTGTTGCCTATTACTCCCTCCGTCCGGATCATTTGTTGTCCTTTTCTTTTGGCACAAAGATTAAGGAAAGGGGAGGGGACCATTTGAGGGTAGTGTTATTAGATGACAAGTGGACAACAATGGAATTGGATCATCAAATAACTTATAAGATGCGTGCCTAATATAGAAAGGATAACAAATGAATGAGACACCTAAAAAAGGAAAGGTACAACAAATGACCGAGACGGAGGAAGTATTTTCTAGTTTACTCCAAGTCCATAGTTTTAACATTAATAATGGTATAACAAATATGAGGATAAGCATCAAGAACCCCTCATGTTCCATAGTGTTCAATCCAAGCTTCTTCACCTATCATTATTACAAAAGAAGAATGTTAACCAAATTAGTTCAAATCCATACATTAATCTAAATATAAAATTATAATACTAAAACAAACACGTATATAATATAATGTACTGTATTTAATTCATATATTCTGAAATCATTTCAATTTTATGATCATATATTAGAACAGTCCGTGAATTTAACGGGTTTAAATCTAAAGTTACCTTTAATGTTAGTATGTTACCTTTGGACTGAGGAATCAAAGGAGTATTTTCTTATACTCTTATGTGAGAAACTATTTTAATCGAGGGTAAAAAAATGACCAACCCATTATTAAGACCTAATTAAGTCACTACTTTAAATTTTTGTTTAAAATAATTCTCTTACATATAGTTTATAGATTTCGGGTTAAAATAATTCTTTTACATGGAACAAGACCCACAATTCCACAAACCCACAATGATTTCAAGGTCTCAAATTTAAATCTTGAAAATCTATTACTCTCTCAAATATTATGATGCTTTGTGCATTTTTATTTTTTCAAAAATATAAATACACACATGTATAAATAAATGCATTATGCATGTTTATAACTTAAATCACAAAAATAATAATTGCATGTACATATACTCTTTTATACATCAATTATTATTTCAGACTATCTTAATTAACTTAAAACAACTCTTTTAAAAAATTATTATAAAAATGGAAATGAAAAAGTGTTTGCGAGACTTCTTAAGTTAAAACTGTCTTAAGCAATTCCTATTAATAAATAAGTGGACTAACCTTTTTAAATGATTAAGTATATAATCTTCCTCTTCTCAATTTCAAACCTTCCAATGGAGTATAATATATAAAAAGAACAAAAATGAAAGTTACATGCAATAAGTAATTTATGAGGGGTTGATTGATAATGCACGCGGTGCCTTTGAGGTTTGACATTTTGCCCGAAATGTCCAATTTTTTGTTTCGGAAAAGTTTAAGAGGCCATAACTCGTGTTTGCGAGTTCAGAAAGTGATAATTTTTTTCCGGATAATTCACGTGGTACCCCTGAACTTTGCTACTTTGCACAGGGTACTCAACATTTTAAGTTTATGTACATAATACCCTTTATGTTTGAATTTCATGCATAACATACCCTTTGTGTCGCTATAAAAAAATTCAATTAAGCATAACTCCTAGACCGGAAATCAGAATCGGTCAATGTTTGTTCTAAAGTGATTATCTCGTCGTAGTCTATGATTTGAGGGGGAAAAAGTGTCGACTGTTGTTTTATCGAATTGTTTTTGTACGAAAACCTCGAATCAACCATAACTTTGATCTTAAATTTCCAAATAATCATTTTCGTTTTGTTAAATTATAGATCTCGAAGAGTTAATCAATTTGAAAAAAAAGAATTGCCAAAATTCGATTTTTGGTTTATTATTTATGCTCAATTGAAAATTTCAAAAACATTAAAAAAGGTACATCATGCTTGAAAATCAAAGCTCAAGAGTACTTTGTGCACAAATTTAAAATGTTGGGTACCACGTGAAAATCGTCATTGTTTAGGAGTACCACGTGAATTTTCCGTTTTATTTATTTCTTAATTATACCGTATCTCTTAGCTATACTATCTTGAACATGATTTTCTTTTTATGGAACTACCAGTCTTATAACATGAGCGTTGACACCTAAAGGTTGAGTGGTCAGTCCATTTTATTATGTCATTAGTATTAATTACAATTTTTGCGCCCGTAAAAATATTAGGGGATACGAACGTAGAACTTTTTGTATTCACAATTCGTAATCACTATATTTAGAAAAACATTTATACTTAGGGACGACATTAATTATAAAATCATAAATTTATCTTAGTTCAATCTCATGTTATTCAAGTGAAAGGTCGTATGGTAAGACTACAAATTTGAATTATCACATTCTCATGAGTTGGGATTATCTCATTTACTTATACATATTACCATGTAATTATCAATTATCGTGATTTGAGTATTTGACCGATATCTCAATTAGTATCACCCTTTAAAAATTGATGGCTTGAATGGTTTGACACCCTCGTTGTAAATTATTCTCATTTACGATTGTAAACAATAAATTATGCTCCGTTTAATCTCTCAATTTCCTCTATTAAAACACAAACACTTTTATAGATAAGAACGGAAAGGAGAATAGATCGAATGAAAGAGATTAACTAGGACTGAGTCTTTTTTTATGAGACAATCAATCCAAAATACAAATGAATAAGAAATCCTTGCATATAACAGGTCAACCGTGTACCCTGAGGCTGATAAAGAGCCGAGCACGAGCTTTACCTTATTCAACTTGTGCTCATTGAACAAAATACGAGCTCGGACAAGTTTCGAGGTTGACCCCAACCAAAATTGAGCTCATTATCAAGCTTGTGAGCTTAAACTCGGGTATTCGTATGAATTCGAGCTTAAATGTAACCTATACATAATTCGAAATTTGAAACTTTCCAAGAAACCAATGGAATCTTTTGGGATAATCTATGTCTAGTAGTACTTGTAAAGTTGTAGAATAGTTTAGATAAACACTCGCACCAATAGAAAAACCTACCATGCATCATCCAATTTGATTTAAATTTGATTAAATAGCTTTAAAGTAAGTAAGAATCTTCCTCCCTATGGAGCTGGCAATGGCATTGTTGCATAATCACAGCTATTATGAAGCTAAAATAAATTAGTGACTTGCTTATTCTTTGATTAACATCATCAAATGCTAAGTAAATATGCATCAACGTGTTTGACAAGTGAGTGTACCATATATTTAATCAATGATACGAAAGCACACATACAGTACATTCAACTCATATAATTCGTACACAAATTCTCATTTGTAACACGCATATTCGTTGCAAGTTTTCGATGAGTCAAGTTTTTATGGATCATGTTTATCTAATATATGTGAATAGTATTATAATGAAAGGGGAACTATAGGTAGAATAGAAGGGATTAGTCATTTCTTAGTCATAAAAAGTGGTCAATTTGTACTCGTCACGGATGAGGTATGACGACCTGATAATAGAATTTGCGCAAAAATCTTAGAATACAAGAGGTGATGGAAAACAAAAAGTAACATTTGCTTGTCGGAAAAATTACGGTCAAACTATTATCTTGGAGATTGTGAAAAATCAAATGTGAAGAAAGGAAAAAAAAATGGAGGAACTAGATTATTATATAAAAAATGATTGGTAAACTAGTTGGAAATGTAACCGATATTTGGTAAAATTAGCTACTTTGCGCTATCTACCCTACGTAACTTTTTATATTCGCTAGTTTATTTGGTTCAATAAATTATTTACTAAATACTTACACAATAAATTTAGTTGAAATTTTGATCAAATGAGCTACATACTTTAATCAAATTAGCTAACTGAAATGGCGTACCGCTCCTCCGTACCTCCTTTTAGATGTTTTTTTTCCATGCCTCTTTCATTCTTAATCATGGCCAAATTGACCATTTAGTTTCGTACCTATCTTTAAAATAAGGTGTATTCATTTTACTTTGAATCATATGTAATACTTCTAATGTAAAATGATTTCACAATAAAGTTATACAAATTCTCGTTGAAGACGAGCACTATCCGTCACAAGCTGAACACGAATAATGCCTCTCACAATATGAAAGTGGGAAATCAAGTGAAAATTAAATGGAGCACCCCACTTGCCCTCTCACTTGTAATATTGTAAAAGGAGCACTATCCGTCTTCAGCTTGTCAAGTAAAACGCTTGATAAAATTATTATTGAACTGTTTTTCAGTACATTTACCCTATATTTGGTAGTAGTGATAGAGTTAGGAAAACTTAGTAAGAGCACTTACCCATTTAAAAGATGAACATTTTATGAAAAATTGAATTTCCCTTTATTTCATCCTGTTGAAATTTTTCACTTGTTCGAAGCCGGACTACTGCACGCACTATTTGAAATAAACTTATCCAAGTAGCTAGTTAATGAAATGTTTTTATGTGGTGGTTGTGGTTTGTTAATAGGCAGTTGAGGATTGCCCTACGCCCTTACACCAAGTCACCTACGACTAAGAGTATGTGTAGACAACTAGACATACATGCATATCACTTTTAATTCATAACTAGTTTTGAGTTTACGTGATAACTTAACTACAAGACTTTTGTTGACTGATAATTATTTATGGGTCGGTGGCCGGTCTAATTAAGCTTTCATTAATTTATTCCCTATTACTTTGCACATGCCGCTCCTTTAGGTCATTAAACTCAAGTAATGTAAATGTCTTCTCTACAACTCATGCCAAAATAGTGTAACATTGTACATTACAAAAATATAAGCTAGATCCCATCTTAACTTAATTATATTTAGTACACAAATTCTAACTTATAACGCGTTATACGGTTGTGACGTTTCACAATTAGTTAAAGTAATGTTATTAAGGGGAGGAGGCTGTGAGAAGTCACAAGTTACTTTCATCACAGCTAAGTAAGAATAGTTGTCGGACGAGTAATGGTTAGCAGAAATTGTTTTTATTTGGTTACGGAATACTTGAGACAAATACTCCGTATTACTTATGTAATACCGTAGAACTTTAATTAAATAAATACAGATGTTATTATCGGATTGGAGTAATTAACATGTTTGTAAATCAAGGGTCTTTTGGCAAATTATATATGATGTTGGAAGTTGGAATATCCTAGCTCAGTTCCTCGAGGTTGCGCGAACTGACTAATTGATTAAGGAGGCCATGTTTAAGAGGGTTACAATAGTGTGAAAATTAGAAATTGTAGATGATAATTAATTAGCATCACATGCATGTAGTTCAGCATCTTGTTCTTGTAGTACATAGAGCTAGAAAAAACATTATTTGTAAACACACATTATTAAGTAACTAACTACAGAAAGGGGGAAAATATTGGATTTATTCTAAAGTAAAAGCAGTAAATAACATTATAACAGTCTCTATAAGCACAATAACTCGGTAATTCAGCACCAAAATTCGATTAATTACTGCTTCTTCAACAACAAAGGTCCAACGTTGTCTCCACTAGCTTTGTTATGCTTCATGTGGCTTCCATCACACAGTGGAAATGTCCCTGATCTCCAGCACCTGTACTTTTACATATACCATTAATTCACGCAAATTATAGAACAAGACGTTTTGCATTCATTGTTCCAAACATGTACAGTATATAAAAGGAACCGTGTCACCTGAATATATAAGAATACTTCATTTTATCGATCATATTTCAAAGTCAAAGAATAATGAGTTTTAAATTCCTTCAGAAATCAGGAGTGATTCCGAAACAAGAGTGAATTAAAAGAGAAGAAGAAGAAGAAGAGAACCTGCAGTAAGCAGTAATGTTCTTAGAAAGTTCAGTAACAACAACAGAATCAACCACTTTATCCTCAGTTTTCCTGATTTCAGGGTTAATAGTTTCTGCCTTCACCACAACCATCCTACTATTTCTCCTAGTCGACCCGAATGACGGCTTGTTACCCCATACCCCATTAATGTTGCCAACAATACTAATAGCAGAAGCCATTGTTTTCACCAAATTATACTGCTGTAGTTTAACTCAAAAGTGTATTTTGTTAAATTTCACAAGAGTTCTGTTTTTTGAGAAATGGTTAGGTGGAAATATAAGAAGGGATGACAAAATTGACAAGTATTTGAACGTGTGGTTACCACACTTATCTTCCAGATCATGCTGATTTTCTGTGTAACATATCTTGTGGTTGAGTTTTTGCCACTTTTTCTTCAGGCTAAGGTTGATTTTGTTTTGTTTTTCAGTGTTTCAGGTTGAATTCAATGTTTTAGAAAGTCATAGCTAAAAATTTATGACCTTAAATTCGGGTCACGACTCACGAGTCACGACGCTATATGATAGTTAATTGCTTTGTTCATTCTCGAATGTCATCGCTGCTAGATGTCAAGACGAGTTAGATCTTACGTAACAAATTCTAGTAAAACGTAAATGATAAATCAAAATTAATACTCACTACCGAGTATTAAGGCTGGATTCCAAACCTGATTTACCATGAATATAATCACAATCAAGCTGAATATAGCATATCCAAAAGACTAATGAAATCTAACCCTATTGCAGAAATTGGAAGAGATACATTTTCTCACAAATACTCGGAAACTTTATGGCGTGGAGCATTGAACTATCAATGCCAGTAATTAGGCAACAATCCAAATCAGTGGCAACAACCGATTCCAGAATCACAACTTCAAGCAATATGTGAAGACTGAATGCATAGATCAAAGAAAATAATATACATAGTAGTAGTACATTTTATTGGCAGTGAATAACTAATTTACATGTGGATCCGTTTCTATGCAAATACAGTGAACACAACAGAAGTGTATACAAAACACAGGAGCAAACTCTAACCTAATAATAAGCCAGCATCATACAAAACTCTGAAACTGTATGCTAACAACCTGAGTACGATATAACAGTTGGTGTTACAAGAAATATTCACAAGAATGTGAGGTTTGATTGTTTGCCGTTTTGAGTCGTATGCAAAATAACATCATTAACCAACTGATCCTTCTAATTTGATGCTCATGAGTTGATTCACCTCAGCGCCAAATTCATCAGGAAGTTCGTTGAAGACATCCTTGCAAAATCCCGAGATCATGGCTGCCATCGCCCTCTCGTAATCAATACCTCTTTGCTGGAAGTAGAATAGCTGGTCTTCCCCAATCTTGCTTGTACTGGCTTCATGCTCAATTCGTGCTTTAGGGTTCTTCACCTGTAATGAATATACAATCGATTATTTACAGAACAGAAGGAACAATCTAGTTTACTTCAAGGCCTGGTAGGTTCTGACATGTGAGTCTTTGACCAACCCATTAACCTATAATTAAAGATGAATACATGATGGGTTGGTATCGCAGGTCAGATTGTCACATACAAAACACATTGTTTCCTCTAGGATAGATTCAATATTGTGCAGCTATGTCCCAAATGCTTTCATTCATTTGGAAAATTGATCATAAGGGCCACCCTTACTTTGTACAGATATGCAAAAAGAAACATATGTGCTGAAGGATTTACGCATTTGCAACAACCAGAAATCATGATTACAGATTACTGCTCAGGAGGGTAGCAGAAGCAAATGACATGAATGGGGTTATCCAAGTTCGAGTGCCCAAAAATAAGACTAATGGAGTTAAATTCATAAAATGACAAGGAACATATATTTATTGAGCTACCAAAAGTTGTAAGCTGGGTTGGGCTGGAGAAAATGATGACCACTCAGGTTCTGACGTTCCGGCATTGGAAGAAGTATCAGATATTGAGAGAGTCAGAAGTATTTTTACATGAACTCGTACACAGCAACAGGAACATGAAAGAGATAAATACAGAGAGATAATTTTCATGCTGTCAAACAAAGTATACTGCTAACCTTCAAAATGCATGAATAATGGTAGAAAATCGCAACGATTTCTACCATTCAACCCTTACCAGAGTTACCACTAATAGGGGAGATATACAAACAAGAACTGGTGCAATATTTAGCATATGCAATGTAGAGCTATTAATCCAGTTGCCAAATAAAGCAACCATACATCAAGCTACCTTTACAGTAATAAAAAACGATAAAGCTTATCATCAGCAAGAGCAAACAAACATAACTTTTAATATGAAGCTCAGACGAACGAGAGACTAATAACGCGAACTCCAGAATGTTATACTCCTAACAAAATACTCCGTACCTGAATATAAGGATATGTATTGGCAGCAGCTTTATCACCAATAAGCATAGAATCACACTGTGAGGAATTCCGAGCATTATCTGCTTTCGACATAACCTGCACCAGACCCCTATACACATTCCTTGAATTCCCAGCTGAGATACCCTTAGATATGATTCTACTTTTGGTATTCTTACCCTTATGTATCATTTTTGTACCTGTATCTGCTTGCTGATAGTTATTCGTCAAGGCAACTGAATAAAACTCACCCACCGAGTCATCCCCCTCCAAAATAACACTCGGGTACTTCCAAGTAATAGCTGATCCCGTCTCCACTTGTGTCCACGATATCTTTGACCTCGCCCCTGCACACAACCCTCTCTTTGTAACAAAATTGTAAATCCCCCCTTTGCCTTCCTCATCTCCAGCATACCAATTCTGAACAGTTGAATACTTAATCTGAGCATCAGTATCAGCATACAACTCAACCACAGCAGCGTGCAGCTGATTTGTATCATAAGAAGGCGCGGTACACCCTTCCAAATACTCCACAAAACTCCCCTCATCAGCAACAATCAATGTCCTCTCAAACTGCCCAGTCTCAAGCGCGTTAATCCTAAAATAAGTCGAAATTTGCATCGGACACTTGGTCCCCTTAGGAATATAAACAAATGACCCATCACTAAACACGGCCGAGTTCAAAGCAGCATAGTAATTATCATCAGTAGGCACAACCCTACCTAAATACTTCCTAACTAAATCAGGATACTCCCTAACCGCCTCTGAAATCGAGCAAAAAATAACTCCAACTTTCTCCAATGTTTTCCTATGAGTAGTAGCAACTGACACACTATCAAGCACAGCATCAACAGCAACATTACTAACATTCGCGAGACGGTTTCTTTCATTCAAAGGAACACCCAATTTATCAAAATACTTAAGTAATTCAGGATCAGCTTCATCTAAACTATTCAAAGTTGGTTTCTTTTTCGGGGCCGAATAATAACAAAGATGCTGAAAATCAACAGGTGGGTATCTATTATCAGACCATTTTGGTTCAACCATTTTCAGAAATTTATGATATGAATTTAACCTAAATTCAAGCATCCAATCAGGTTCTTCCTTAAGTGAAGAAATTAACCTAATTGTTTCCTCAGATAATCCTTTCGGGATCGTAAAAGAATCGATTTTTTCATTGAATCCCCATTTATACTCTCTTTTGAGGAATTTCTGAAGTGGGTCATCATCATTTTTTGATGATTTTGAAGGAATTAAAGAAGGAGATAGAGACTTACCCTGATCAGGATTTAGGGTTGTGGATTCATACCCAATTTCTGCTCTAATTTTGGGGAATTTTGA
The DNA here is from genome assembly GCA_028566215.1 of Silene coronaria. Lineage (NCBI taxonomy): Eukaryota > Viridiplantae > Streptophyta > Magnoliopsida > Caryophyllales > Caryophyllaceae > Silene > Silene coronaria. The sequence continues at coordinate 875,275 of JAOWBH010000048.1, forward strand.
GAATCTGGGTATTGTTGTTGAGGGTTTAAAGATTTGAAATTGAATGTTTTTTTGTTGATCAAAAGAGGGTTTTAGAGAGATTGTTGAGATGCGATTTGGTAGTAAAGAAGCCATTGTTTTAGTTCTGAAAAAAAGTGAAGGAATAAATCTGAAATTTGATGTAAAGTTTATGCAAATTTATGTGGATATGATAAACTTGTGAATTCTGAGAATAAGAGGACAAAGATGAATGAAGTTGATAGAATTGTGGAGATGAATGAAGATTGTTTATGTCATAGGTGACCTAGTCATGTGGATGACACATGCTTTTTTTTCATAGTTAGCTCTTTGTAGCCTTCTAGAGTTTGTAGTTGTAGCCTAGGTTGCACGGACACGCCTAGAAATGAGCGTTCCCGTGTCGGACCCCGTGTCGGACACGGACACGCCTGGGACACGCCTGAGAACGTGTCGGACACGCCTAAAACCGTGTCCTTGATTTTTTTTAAAAATTAAAACGTGTCAGACACGGTCCAACTTGGTTGGACACGGCCCGTGTCTGTTGGACACACCAAATTATGGTT
>JAOWBH010000049.1:15356-35443 GCA_028566215.1 Silene coronaria
CCTTCTTTTACTATGTGGAGGGAGGGATGCAAACAGTGTGGTGAGTTGAACTTCAAAATTGTGATTTGTAGAGATGGCCTATGTTCACTCTTTTGGTTGGATTGACGATGGAAACATTTGAGTTATGTTCACTGCTGAGTTGACTAATACTGGAAAAAAAACAATTTTCGGAAGAATGTGCCGGGTGCAATTATCTCCTGTCATATGTACCCATCTTCCTTCAAGGCTTAAAGAAGGCTATTTGTAAATATAGCAGATCTTACTTAGATCGTAGATATAACTTTTGTTCACGAGTGTTTATTTTCCAGTTTTCCTGAATAAATTCGTATGTCTTGTTGCTGCTTAATCTATTGCAAAGGTTTTTGTGTTGCTATATTGATCCTTTTGTGCATTTGGAGATCCACAACAACATTACCTGAGTGCCTAAGCGGCTCCCTTATAACGCATGGTGAGGGGAGTTGGATGTACACTGTGTTACCCCTATGTTCAAGAACACGGAGAGGCTGTTTCAAAATGGCCCAAACGATACATATGTTGAGAATTGCATTGTTCTACTGCGGTCACAGTACAAGAGGCACATTCAGTTCAATGAGCCATTTTGCTGTGTTCTATCGTGTTCTAAAAACAAGGAGTACAAGTCTTTGACCCTATTGGATATAGATAAAATTGATATTAGTCTTTATGATAACGTTTAAGGATGATTATATTTTTTTGTTTTTGCGATATGTTTGTGTCAAGGAGTTCTGGCTGATTTGGGTAAAGCTAGTTTCATAGAAGAGAAGTTCAGTGTAGTGGATTACTTGTGCCAACATACATACCAGTTACCTCTTAATATGTTCAATATTTCTGGCATCTTTCTTTATTTAGCTTGATTCTTTATTTGTATCTTATTTCCAGCCACTGGCAAGTGCATATGGACTTGCTAAGCATAGAGATGGCCGGTGGGAATGGGCAATTGCTCCCGGAGTTTCCCCATCTTCTAGATATCAACATGCTGCGGTCGGTACCACCTCTTATTACATTTTAGGAGTTGATCTAGATATGTCAGCAGAAGTAATTTATAACTACCCACCATGCGCAGGTTTTTGTCAATGCACGGCTGCATGTTTCTGGAGGTGCACTTGGTGGAGGGCGTATGGTGGAGGATTCATCCAGCGTAGCAGGTACATTTTATCATAGTTGCTTCTTCACTAGTGCATTGTGGTTCAGAGTTATTTTGTCCTTTTTGATGAGTTAGACTTTAGAGGTCTCAATCACAGAAAATTTTGATGACCAAGGGGTCAAATCTATGCTTGATACTCGAGTCTGTAAATCTTTTCATTTACATGAAGATGCAATGTTAACCTGTTTGTTATGTCTGCCGCATCTTGGAAATTCGTATCTTACGATGATGCTAATTTTGAATAGAAATTGTGAATTGCTTCTCTTAATTAAAAAACATTATGAATGGCTTAGTACTCCGTAATTTCTTGTGCTTTCTGCAACAAATTGTGTACTGCTGTTGATCCCATGAGTCATGGATTGGGCGTCATGACAATATAACCTTTATATTGCCTTTCCAAAGTGCAAAGGGTGGCACAAGGGAAATTATGATGCAACGCTGTTTTGAATCCTTGTCAAGAGTACCTCGTCTCAATGACTTTACCAGATGAAACCTGAGCCTTAGAATTAGACATTCTTATGTTTTTCTTTAAAATAAATCTCACTTTCCGTCCATTGCAGTGTTGGATACAGCAGCAGGAGTTTGGTGTGACACGAAAGCGGTTGTCACTAGCCCAAGGACTGGTCGTTACAGTGCTGATGCTGCTGGTGGAGACGCATCAGTTGAGTTAACAAGGCGGTGTAGGCACGCAGCTGCTGCAGTTGGTGACCTGATATTTATTTATGGTGGTCTGCGTGGTGGTAAGACAGTATCATTGAAGCTTGAACTATATTTAATCTGCATTATTGTTCTTGAAATGAGTGGAACACAGGAGGAACATAGAGCCTCTGCACATTAGTTTCTTACTGAATTTTTGTTTTCAAAGATGTAAGTTTGGGGTTGCTGATGAATCAAGACTAGTTTTTTTGTGGTTATTAGTGTTTATGGTTGCTCTTAGGGTTTGTTCTTTTGACTGAATAATTGGGATGATTAAATTGAACTGATTGATAGAAATTAACTTCACTGAACTAGACATTTCATTGAGCAGAACTTGTGTTTTGGAGTTATTGTTATTATACTAGTACTTGCAGATATTTACTAAAGCCCTTTTGATAGATACTCTGTGAGTTATTGCGGTTTACAACCTGAATGATACTATATTGAATAGATGAAAAAATATTCACGTGAAAAGGTCTTAGCAGAGTTTCTGGATCTTTGGTGGGCTTGTGCTTGGAGTTATGAATTACTAGTCATTTTTCTTGCTCCGATAGCCACCATCTTTAATGCTTAGGGGATGTTTGGTATGGGGTTTTCAGTAAAGGGAATGAAATTTTCCCATTCCCTTGTTTGTTTGTCCATATTTTTCATTCCCTTGACTCATTTTCAATAATGGGTTTACCCCTTCCCCAACCCCCAAAGGGTTTCCCATTTGCCTCCACACACCACTAACAAACGCCACTGTGTCACGTCTACCACCAACCACCACAATCAGGTCCCCCACCGGCACCACTGCCGGCGACTTACGCCGGACTTACCGTCTCGGCGACGCACGCCACCTCTCACCCCACCACCCTCTGTAGCTTCACTTTATAGTTTATGCCCTCAGATCCCCATTTCCACGCCATCACCCACCTTAGAAAAAACTTCCCGAAGGATGGAAATCCCCTTCTCCACCCCGAAAAACACCAGATCTGGTGTTTTTGGGGATGGGGGAGGGGATTTCGGTTCTTGGGAAGACTTTTTCTAAGGTGGGTGGTGGTGCTAGAAGAGGTAGAAGTTGGATTCGGACGAATGGTCTTAGTTGTCAGGTCTCTGGCGAGTTCACCGGAAGGGAACACTGACAAGTGGGCCAAGGTGGGCGTCGATGGTGGTGATTCCTTGGTGGTGGGTGGTTTGTAGAGGTTGTTAGGTTTTGGTCAATCGAGCGTTTTTTTTAATTGTTTCCCTTTTTCGTTTTTTATTTTTATTTTTTATTGTTGTGATGAGAAACATCTGCTGCTCCTTTTAATGAATCTTTATGTTCTTTGCAATATATTTTGGGTGAGAGAGTTTGGCGAACATTTGACTAAGTGTAGGTATTGAACAAATCGAGTTAATTTAAAAAATGTGAAGAAGGATGGGGGAATGAGCATGGGTCTTGCTTATATAATTTTTGTCTGAAAGCTTCAGTTTTGATGCAGGTGTGCTTCTTGATGATTTACTGGTCGCTGAAGATCTTGCTGCTGCTGAAACCACGTCTGCAGCCTCACATGCTGCAGCGGCAGCTGCATCAAACACACCACTAGGAAGGTTACCTGGAAGATATGGTTTTATTGACGATAGAACGAGAGAGAATGACACCGAGTCAGTTCCAGATGGTTCTGTTGTGCTTGGGAATCCTGTTGCACCTCCAGTAAATGGCGATATGTATACTGACATAAGCCATGAAAATGCCATGCTGCCAGGAACCAGGTAAGCTTTCGTCAAATTTTCAGTGAAGAACCTGGGTAAGCTACCCAACCCAAACCCGAAAATCACTACCTGAACTTCTGAAGTAAAGTGGCCTGATCCAACATGACCTCAAGTCACTGAATCAAAATGAGAACCTTAATAAGTACGACCCAAAATGACCTGTTAATCCAATCCGTAACTACCCATACCCAAATTGACCCTGATACTTACCGAATATCTCATAATAGTGGTCTTGAAAATGCCTCCAATCCTTATCCTAAATGCAATCCGAACGATCTGTTCGCCAGTTCTAGTTGGAGGAGCGTCTATGATTACAATTTTAAAGAGAAGGGCTCAAAATATGAAGTACTTGCAGGAGGCTCAGTAAAGGTGTGGAGTATCTGGTTGAAGCCTCAGCAGCCGAAGCAGAGGCTATCACTGCTACATTAGCTGCTGCTAAAGCTCGTCAAGTTAATGGCGAAGTGGAAATCCCAGATAGGGACCGTGGTTCTGAGGCAGAATCTAGTGGGAAGCAAATACCAACTATGATCAAGCCTGACTCTTCTGCACTACTTACTACTCCACCTCCTGGTGTCCGGCTACATCATAGAGCGGTTAGTATCAAATCAGAATCTCCTTAGTGATAATTTTATGTATATACGTGTAGTAAAAATCGTAGTCAAGAATCAAGACTTTATTTGAAGTTTAAAAGAATGTCATTTGTCAAGACGATTTGTAAAGTTTCTTTGGAAAAAAATGTGTTATTTTTTCCCTTAAAAAAATGGCTTCCCTTATTATCATTATTATAACCCATCTCTCTCCCTTATTTTTTTTTTTATGGAAATATAACAGGTTAGGTCATTAACCCTATGCTTTTATCATATACCTATCCTTTTTTCCGTTCACAAGTTTTTGTGAAGTTAATAAAAATCTAAACCATTTTTTAACCTGGAATTGGGGCTTAGATGGGAAAGAAACTTTCTGCTTCCTCAACAGAGCAGTGTATGACTTACTGCTTTTTATGCGTCCGGCATTTGTAGGTTGTCATAGCTGCAGAAACTGGCGGAGCATTGGGTGGCATGGTCAGACAACTTTCTATTGACCAGTTTGAAAACGAAGGGCGGCGTGTAAGTTATGGAACTCCAGAGAGTGCTACTGCAGCAAGGAAACTTCTGGATCGGCAGATGTCGATCAATAGTGTTCCAAAAAAGGTTTGTGAATCTTATCTCACTGTTGAAGTCACAAAAGCCTGCAATAACTACTTGTTCTGAATCCTGGAATTGGCATACATCTTATCACCTTATGAGCAATAGAAGTACATGTACTACCTTATCGCTTGACAAAAATTGGTGGTTTCATGTAGTCAGGGGCCCTGGGGAAGTAGAAAGCAGTAGAAGGTAGTTGAAAATATTCATTCTCCACAACATACATTCCCGTGGTGCTAGTCCAACAACATCAGCGTCATTTATTTATGCATAAAAAACTCCCGCCTATTGGCAGGCTGGCAGCATAAGGGTATCGGAGCACACGACTTTACTCTGTGTCTCAGATGACCCATTAAAAATTCGTGAAGATTTGTGTAGTACCAAGTTATTTAGATTAGTTTAGCAAGTCACTTCGAATCCTATATAATTCTCATTCTTGGTTCTCCACTTAGCTTTTTCTCGCTTTAACTAGGACATATACAACATATGATTCTTAATCAGTTTAGCCAAACACGCTGCGCCTTGGCTTTGTCTCACACAGTATGAAAGATACCATAATGTTAGGATTTTGTTTGATTTGTGTAGACTTATGCTTGAGTATTTACTTGCTTTGCAAATTTATGATTTCCATCCTCTTGTGCATTTCTGCAACGCAAATTCTTGTTTCAGACGAGCCACTTTCTTTTGAAACAATAAGACGAGGATTTGCGACCATTTTATGGTCAAATGTAACCACAATGGTCTAGCTAGTGTTACAGCTTATTGGTAACTTTTTTTTCCCCCCCAAAAGTGGTCACATTTGGTTGTAAAATGGTCTCAAAACCCTATTTATTGTTTCAGACGAAAATAGATGAAAATAGCCTGTCTTAAGGGAGACCAACTCTTTCTGCAATTGTCTTGCTCCACAGTTCTATATCTATTACGTAGTGTACCAAAAGATATTTTTGGTTCTGATCATGCCCTATGATTGTCTTCACATGTTCTTTCTGGAATTGAAGATTGTGTACATAACACATTTGCCTTTCATTGTAGGTTCTAGCGCATCTTCTAAAGCCTCGTGGCTGGAAGCCCCCTGTACGTCGTCAGTTTTTTCTGGACTGCAATGACATTGCAGATCTTTGTGATAGTGCTGAAAGGATTTTTGCCAGCGAACCAAGTGTACTTCAACTCAGGGCTCCTATTAAAATCTTTGGTGATTTGCATGGACAGTTTGGGGATCTTATGCGACTTTTCGATGAGTATGGTTCTCCATCAACAGCTGGAGACATAGCGTAAGTGTTGACGCCGTTTCTGCCTCTCACTATCTGATACAAATAATTGGCTTTGTCAAGAATGATTAATGGTATTAGTAGCAATCTTCTAGTGACTCCTCTTAAAAAACCTGTGATATTGAAAGTTAAAGACTCAAAACAACCCAAATAAATCACTTAGAAGTTGGAACAAGTTGTCTAATATATTACGTCCAGTGGAGATTTTGATCAGTGCAGTATGAATATCTATATGTAGTATACTTTCTGTGCGTCTTTCGTTTTATTCATTTCCTTTGTTCCGAACTTAATATTTTACTGAAGTAAATCTTGACAATAATTGTTTTATGGAGGATCATCTATGTTAATTAAGTCAAATGATGTAGAATCTTACATGTTGAATGTTGATGCAAGTAAATTAAATTTTGCCAGATATATAGATTATCTTTTCCTAGGAGACTATGTAGACCGGGGTCAACATAGCTTGGAAACCATGACTCTTCTACTTGCATTGAAGGTATTGATATTTCTTGGCCATCTTGCACACCCTTTTCAATTCATCCTGTTCTTGGGTTTGATTAATGTTTTATTATGTCTGGTTGCCGGTCTACAATACATTCAGGTTGAGTATTCCCACAGCGTACATCTGATTCGAGGGAACCACGAAGCTGCCGATATCAATGCCCTTTTTGGCTTCAGGATTGAATGTATCGAACGCCTGGTATGCCATATGATAATACACGTTGAACTAATAATTATCTGGCTTATTTTTTGGGTTAAGTTCAGACAGACAAGGTTATTAATCTAGCTTTTGAATAGGGTGAAAGAGATGGAATCTGGGCTTGGCATCGGTTCAACCGCTTGTTCAATTGGCTTCCTTTGGCAGCGCTTATAGAGAAGAAAATTTTATGTATGCATGGCGGGATTGGGCGATCAATTAATCATGTGGAACAGATTGAGAGCATTCAGCGTCCAATTACTATGGAAGCCGGCTCTATCGTTCTTATGGATTTGTTATGGTTAGATCTACCTGTCTTTGTTATTTATGTTTGTCTTTGTTTTAGGGCTTTATGTACAGAGGGAATAAGAGAAAACTGAACTCTTTCAGGTCTGATCCAACAGAAAATGATAGTGTGGAAGGATTGCGACCAAATGCCAGAGGTCCTGGTTTAGTAACATTCGGGGTGAGTGACTCCTTACATAAACATTGATTAGGAAGAAAGCATGGCTAAGCTATATTTTTTTTCCTCCAGATTCCCTCCTCTCCATTCTTACGACTATGCCAAATTGTCAATGGCATACCGGGGTGATTTCACATTTACACTACACGACTATTCTTTTATTTATTATTCATGTTAATATAAAATTGCAGACTTGTATGTCATATGCTCTTTTGCAAATCAATTAAGGGTCCTTTGTTCGCCAACCATAAAGCTTCGACTGTGTTGAGTTATTTGAAGAACCAAGTTTAATATATTTTGGCCTTTTGGGTACATAAGGGGATAATAGTTCTCTCTCCGCAATTAACTCTTTCTTTGCTTAGGTTGAAAGAGATTGGAGTGTGAGTACATAAGTGGGTCCAAGATCGTTAATTTGGTTAGTGATGGGTTTGGTGTAGGGAAAGGGAGGAAAGCAAACTAGAGGGAGTCACATTCTCGCCGTCCATCACAAATCAACTTTGCTTTCAATTAAATTTTTTTGCCATGAAATTTCTCCTTGCTTCTTCCCTCTTCCATTTTTATTGAACTGAGGGGTATCCTCTCTCCTTAAATTCTTCCCTTTCTTTTCTGTTCCTGCTACGTGGCTCTCTCCTCTTGTTCTCTTCAAACGATGTTCATGGGCCTCCTTCCACTCTCATAAACAAGATATGTAATTTTGGACAAAAGGGAAAGGGAGTAAGCTTTGTGCTTTCAATAATTTAAGAGAATTTCATGCATCGTTTAGACTTCTTTGGACAACCAGTGAACTTGCGCCGGTCCTCATTTGTTATTGAGCTTTTGTGTATTTTTTTCTGAGCTTTTTAAAGTGTGTAAGTTTCATTTTAATTTACCGTCAAAACTCAAATTAAACTGAGTTTATATTTAATGTTTTTGAGTTATATATTGTAATTTTTTAAGCTTAGTGTTTAAGTTAATGAACTCAAAAACTTTATAGTAAAGCTCATAATTTTTAAAACAAAACTTGAAAACTTTATTATAATGCTCAGAAACTACACACTACACAATTGGTGGTAGAACATCGGATGTATCTACTTACTCGGATGTATCTACTTACTGCAAAATCTTGCGTAATTATGAGGACAAGCTTACTTGTTTAACAGAAATGCAGAATAGGAAATTTTACCTCAGCACGGCCACAAGCTTACTAGTACTGGCATGTTGAATTTATAATGCTGATGCATTTTACCTTGACATGGCATAACATTTATGGGACATTATCGTGGTCTTTTTTCTCTACTTTTTCTTTTAAACTTTTGGTAGGATACCTATCTTTCTGATTCGTACAATGTTTGACTGGTGGACATGTTGTAATGCAGCCGGATCGTGTTATGGATTTTTGTAATAATAACGACCTTCAGTTGATAGTTCGTGCACATGAGTGTGTAATGGATGGTTTTGAACGTTTTGCTCAAGGGCATTTAATTACTTTATTTTCGGCCACCAATTACTGTGGTATGTCTATCATCTTTTTCATTTCCTTTAATTGTACTCCTAATTCGGTTAACATGTGCTTTCTCAAAATAGTTGACCAGGATGTTTAAAGCATTGATCATGTCCGTCATTTAGGTACTGCTAACAACGCAGGAGCTATCCTGGTGTTGGGTAGGGACCTTGTGGTGGTACCAAAACTCATTCATCCTCTGCCACCAGCCTTTTCATCTGCTGAAACATCACCTGAGCGACATATAGAAGATACTTGGATGCAGGTTTGTGCATTTGTCAAGTTATGCTCTTAAATTGATTTAAACTGAAAGCAAATGGGCTGTGAAGAAGCAGCACCAAAAAAATAATACGAGTCCTCACAAAGTACAAGTGTACAACTAACCAACAATTTTAAAGAAACAGAGGTCAACTACAAATAAGAACCCACAAAAATAAAAAACTATAAATCAAACCAAGCCTCGTTGCGTCAATGGTGTCACATTGGCATTGTTCTTGAAGAATCAAACCACGATAATCAATACTCTTCATTGTTTAGTAGATTAAGTTGCATACTTTCAGATGTTAATCACAGTTCTTTCTCTCTCTAAATAGTTTATTCCTTTATTTTGTGTCACTGCAGGAGCTTAATGTAAATAGACCAGCAACACCAACTAGAGGCCGTCCTCCAGTGGCAAACGATCAGGGTTCTCTCGCTTGGGTATAACTTGGGCAGATGATAGTGGTTCTCTCGCTTTGGTAATATCACTGGCAGTTGATCAGGGTTCTCTACGCTTGGGTATAATGATGGTTAGCCCTGGTTTCCTGAATCAAGCTCTGAACCTGAGTTTGGCATCTTGTATAGCAAAATGCTGTATATAGGTCACTCCAAACTCGATCAACTCTCCAGCGACCAAAGATTAAAGACGCTTCTGGTGAGCATACTTTTGAACTTTGAAGGTCTTTTGTCGAAGGAATACATGGATGTATGATTAAAGCTACAAATACCGGTACGCGGATGTGCTCTATGGACTGGAGCACGACTTCCTCAGGGCGACCGTTGTACATTGATAAAATATGGTGCTAGAAGTCAAAATATGGTGCTAGAAGTCAAGTGTCGGGTTATTTCTGTTAGGGTGATAGCTTTGGACTTTTGGGTATTTTTTTTTTATTAGTTTCTTGTTATTGTTAACTCCTTTTTTTGTAGGGTGTGTTGGTTGTATGTTATAATTGGTGGGGTATATTTATTGGTATCACTGTATAAGGTCTGGTATTGTACAATTCATGTTATTTTTAGTTGGCGGTCCTTGTTTTCACAACATAAAAACACTCAAGCACACAGGCGGTACGAATATTTATATTTTTTTTAGAATTCTTTCTCGAGAAAATCTGTTTTGTCGTTGCGCTACACAGGTCAGTGCTTCTTGGCTACTTCTTCAGTTAGGTTATTTACTAGTGTTTAGCCAGAATTTGAGCCGGTATAAAAAAAAGGATTTCTTCAACCTATCTAGAAAGGTCTCACTTGCAATTGTCAACGATGAAACTTCCATTTCCGAAGATTAGTAAACAGAAATACAAATCAATTTCTAAGCATGCATTTCTATTTTAGAAGTGAGTCGCAGTTTCAGCTCGGATCTTGTTGTAACATGCATCACAATAAATTAGAACATGCAACGAGTTGCAGCGCCTATATTCCTAAAGAGCTTCTCTTTTCTAAGTTAATGACTCCATAGCATTTCTTACAGACAAGCTTTCCCATGGCAAGCGCTGGGAATTTTCAAATGTGTCGTACCCATGACATCGTTTCACAAACCTTTAAGAATGACATGGTATAGAAGATAGATCACAGACAAAGATGAAATATTCACCACCCACACCACATCAACCACGCTTCACGGGTCTTTGAACGTATGATTTGTTGGGATCTTCTGTTTTCAGTTTTGGTGGTCTAAGTTCTCCCTTTGCAGTCTGCATTACACCAAGGTAAATGATAAAAGAGTACAAGGACGGAAATCAAAATGAACTTGAGAAAAGTGCCAACTTCTCACCTTTTTCTTTCCGCCTTTCATGAAATCTCTCCAGCTAGAAACCTGTACAGCAGTATATGGTTAAGTTTTATATCATAGTTCAAACATTCCAAAGCTGTCCCCAAAACATGTGACCCCGTATTCGATTCCAGTTGTTTCCTAATACCTCCCCGGGCTCCACCCTCTTGTCCTATAAATGATAAAAACCCCAAACTAAGAAAGTAGTTTCCACAGTTGTTTCCATAGTTGCAACATGACCGAAGTACAGTATGAGGTAAAACCAGAAATTCAGGAGAGAACCCCAAACCCAGTTGGCAATATGCAGTTCTACTTACGGAGACATGCATAAGCAAAATGGCTCACTAAATTGATTATGCTTTTTTATATTCTAAAGTACCAGTCATTTGATGAAATTCTCGAATAGGATTTTCATCACTAGTAGTCTGGAAACAGACTATGTATAAGAGGGTTAAATGAACCCCCATATACCTCATCAGGCCAGCATTCGCACAATATGGGGTATCAATGTTGTGTGGAATACTTTTAGGAACACCCGGTATACCACACCATTGTAGGAACATTTCCAATAAGAAAGTTCATATTTTTTTTAGTTCACTTAGATCTGCTTTGTTATTAATGAGAAGAGTTATCAATTCTAATTTCTTATCGAGTGGGGTGTAGTGGTGTACCATCACGCAGTACAATGGGTTTACCTAAGAATTTTTTATTGTTGTAATAGCTGGGTTATTTTTAGCTATTTTGCACTTTCAAAATTAGGCAACTGAAGTCTTATGGACGTGGGTTGATCATGTATCTGACTTAGGTAAGTAAGGGGAGCTTAGTTATAGACAAACCCTTTGTTCTCGCGTTCCTTCCCACTGCTCCTCGTGCTCACGCTTCCGTTTCCAGGTCTGTTTTTGTTCCTCTTCATCCTTCTTCAGCCTGCCCTCCTCCTCCGATATCTGGTAACAACACATCACTACAGCATGAGTGCATGACTTAAATGTACCAACACATCAGTAGATCAGCTTCTGCTTTATCTTACCCTCATTGCCATTTTTCTCCTCCTCCACTCTTGCTCGGTTAAGATTTCTCGTACTTTCAATTTTAACTGCTGCTTGAACTCCTCTGACTGCTCGTGATATTGATCATATTTCTATAAACAAAATATCGGAAAGCTAGAGATTAGAACAATCGAAGATGCATGGAACTGAGGAGATGCATCTAGATAATATCATAACCAAAAATCAAATTATATTCTTCCCTCTATCATGCACATGAGTGCATCATACAGCCTAGGGAGAGATGCAGCGAAAAGATGAGAAAATAATGCCCCCATAGTTCCATGATTATGGAAACTAAAATCAAAGTATCACAAAAGATGCAAAATACTAACACTTTTTTTTAATTATAAATGTGAACTGTGAAGTCATGATTAGAACCTATTTATCATGCAAATTCAGCTCTTTCCAAATATCTTTTAACTATTAAAACAGGAAATGCCTAAAATCAAAAGAACTAACATGTATACCTCATCAACCAACGACTTCATTTTAGAAGCAGTGTCCTTCTTTAGTTTCTTCTTCCTCACTGAAAGAAGTTCCTCTGAAATGCAGCAACAAAGCAGAAGATAAACATTTTTTCCCCAATACAAAGTATCGTACAAATAAGAGAGTGGGAGAAGACAAGGAACAGCGAATAACGGAACGAAAATAATATGGCCACTAATAAATTAAATGAGTGTAACAAGCCACAGCCAAAACAATACGGAGTATATGAAGAAATACACCACAAATAAAACAACTGTTGAAAAAGAACAAGTCAGTCACTGACCTTTAGCTGCTTTAACTTGGCTAAGAACATAATCTCTTTCTTGTTGATCAAGAAGTTGTTGTTGGGCTTTTGCCAATGCTGCACGAGTTCAGCAGAAATTAGGTTAATATACACAGTGACAGTTTTAGTTTATACAAAAAATGACCTCTAACAGTGCCCTAATACAGTGTGAATGTGTAATAAAGAGCAAAACTAGAAAGTGTATCAGTTATCTAACAGGATCATGGAGTTGTATCCATGCATATGAGAATGTAATACAAATCATAATTACGCATACCCTATCCCCTTCATTCAAACACCGTAAAGGATGCAGACACACAACAGTGGTGATTCTAATAATCGAATAGAGGGGGTGCGGAAATTTAACAAAATCAAAACACATTACGAGGTTGTGAGACAGATACAAAATAAGAATAGAGGAAAACACTATTATATACTCAGTACCAAACACAATATTCTTTTTGGTAATTTTAATAATGATTTGACATATTTATCAAGAATTTGGTCATTACACTAGTAAAATTGCTTGTTATATTAGGTAGAAATAATTTGTTAGGCCTAATTTGTACAATCATAGGTGAAAAAATTAAAAAGGAAGAAACTGTTAGTTGCAGCAATCGAACCCAAGACCTACGGAATCAAACATACACCTCTTACCACTGAACAAAATGAATTACATTGGTAAACTCATTGCACAATATTTAATATATTTCTGATTTAGGGGGACAGTTGCACGCCCCCGAATCGCCCCTGACACATAACCGACAGATTTCATTGGTAAATTTGGAGTATTTTTTGTTTTTTGGAATTTACCTCCAAAAGCTTCCTTTGCTTGTGGATGCTTGCATTTGTCAGGGTGAACCATCAAGGATAACTGAAAGTTACACAGATAGTGCATGGTAAACATCCGTCTCATAAATTGTAGCAAGAAAAAGAAATTGAATGAATTTCATAGCAAAAACACACCTTTCGGTATTGTTTTTTCACATCGTCTATTGAGGAATCAAAAGATAAGTTAAGATACTCAAATGGATTTAACTTGAAGCATGAAAGGATCCTGCAGGTAAATTAAATGTAAGTTGTCTAAATAAGCACATGGATAGGTTGCCAGCGAGAACTGAACTATTGATATAAATTTGATCAACATTAGGGTTCAAGATACATAATTAGGTCAGCACGGTACATCCATGTCTACATATATAATTAGAAGTTATCTTCTAGATATATCTGACCTAGTCACTCAATTATCTAAACTAGAAAGAACATCCACTTTAGCTTGCCAAGACGCTACTTGATCAAAAGTGCTTCCAAATAGTAAGTGCCTTATTAAGTCCTACAAATTGATAGAGAAACACCGAGAATAGAACGTTAAGTGGTCGTTGCAACTTCACTATCGATCCGGTTAGCGATAAGAAGTTAAAAAATAGGAGAGACGGTAAAAAACAAGTCACTCTAAGAAGATACTTCACGGGGGTAGAGCACTCCATGACAGACCAGCACCATGTTTAATTTGGATAATCTGGATGACTAACTAATGATATCACACTACAATAAGACAATTAATTTCTTTAAGAAATGAAACCCCACTTTAGTTTAGGAATAAAAGCGGGAAGAAAATACTCGTAAAATTTATCAGTGGTTTATAGACAAGAAAAACAGATGAAAAACAAGAAATCCAAATTGTCCACCAGGAGAGGAACTACAGCTTTACAAGAGATCTTTAAAACATAGGGGATTGATGATAAGATATGTTACCCGGACTCTGTTAAAATTTTAAGGTAATTAACAAAGGTCTGGCTAAGATATCTTATCATCAATCCCCTGTCTATAATTTTTTCTTAAATTTCATAAGGGCAGACACATAATTTAAGAAAAAAGCCCATGTCTAATATTTTTTAGACGGGATTTTAGGTATGTGTAAAGTGACGGGCTCAACCATTTTAAGAAAAAATCCCATGTTTTGGTTCAGAAAAAGCAACCAAGTGTCATATCAAGGGCATGGCGTCAAATCTCACACATGAGTACAAGGTTAGGCGTTGGATATGCAACGCATAACCATGTAAAATATAACTCGCATGAAATCTCGCACAAGAAATTGAGTTATATTTTACATGGTTGGAGATAAAGTGGGTTGGAGATAAAGCAAGGGTGGTGGCGCCTTTGGTACACGGGTAAAGACAAAAGTCGCAATGGAGTAGGTATTGTCATTGATAAAGATTTCATCGATGATGTAATAGAAGTAGAGAGAGAGAGTGATAGGATTATGAGCATTAAGCTCGTAGTAAGGGATGAGGTGGTGACTATCATAAGTGCTTATGCACCTCTAGTAGGATTGGATGCTTCTATTAGGCGAGCCTTTTGGGAAGACCTAGAAGAGGTTGTGGAACTAGTCTCAATTGGAGAGAAATTGATCATTGGCGGTGACCTCAATGGGCAAGTGGGTACTCATCGAGCCGGCTTCGAGAGCATTCATGGGGGCTTTGGTTTTGAGGAGAGAAATGAAGGAAGTGACATATTAGATTTTGCTTTAGCATATGACTTGGGGGTATAATGAACACTTGGTTCGAGAAAAGGCATTCTCATTTGGTGACTCTTATAGGAGTGGAGGAAATGCTAGTCAAATTGACTTCCTTTCAGTAAGGAATGTGTGGAGGAAAGATTACACTGATTGTAAGGGAAGAAAGATTACAATGATTGTAAGGTCATACCCGGGGAAAGTACTGATTGCATAGGCTAGTGGTGCTTGATTTTCGTCGGGGGTAGGAGATACGTGAAAAAGAGAGATAATCGGTGATGCAAGAATCAAGTGGTGGAAGCTACAAGGGGAAAACCGACGAGCGTTTTTGGATAAGGTGGGAAGTAACAATATTTGGTCGAATTACAAAGAGAAAGATATAGATGAACATGGGATAAAATGGAGCATGTCGTAAAGGAATCGGCGAGGCATATGTTAGGGGAATCTAAAGGAATTAGAACATAAGTAAGGACACATCTTGGTGGAACGACGAGGTGAGACAAGCGATAAAGACAAAACGTAAATGTTATAAGATTTTGGGGAAATGCAGGAGTGATGAGAACTTTGAAAAATACAAGAAGGCTCGAGAGCTGCTAAAAAGGCAATGCGTGAGGCAAAAGTTAGCCAAGAAGTGTATACAGGTTGGATACGAGAGAAGGAGAAAAGGATATAAATAAACTGGCCCGCATAAGAGACCGAGAGAAGAGAGATATTGGGAGAGTCAGATGTGTGAAAGATATGGCCAACATGGTTTTGGTTCAAGATAACGAAATAAAGGCTAGAAGGTATACCCATATTAGTTTGGAGGTATTAGGGGGAGAGAGGAATCAAATGGGTAACTATGCTCTTTAACAAGATTTGGAGGAGCAACAAGATACCATCAACTTGGAGATGCACTCTTATCCCTTTGTATAAGAATAAAGGTGATATCCAAGACTCTTGCCAATTATCGGGGAATAAAACTGATGAGTCATACGTTGAAATTATGGGAGAGGATGATCGAGCAAAGGCTTAGGAAATGTGTAGACATCTCGGAGAACCAATTTGGATTAATGCCTGGGAGATCGACTATGGCAATTTTCATTATGAGACACTTAATGGAACACCATCGGGACAAAAAGAAAGATCTCCATATGATTTTTATTGGCTTAGAAAAGGCATATGATAGGGTAGCGAGAGAGGTACTTTGGTGGGGCTTCCCGAGAAAGGGCGTGTCTCGAAAATATATTTTCATAAAGGACATGTATGAGGGAGCTAGTGCAAGTGTTCGCACTAATAATGGGAGAACGGAAGAATTTCCCATTACCAATGGAGTGCATCAAGGTTCCGCACTTACTCCTTTTCTCTTTGCTATAGTTATGGATGAGTTGACAAGGGATATTCAGGAAGACATCCCTTGGTGTATGATATTTGCGGATGATATTGTGTTTGAAACGAAAGAGGGGGTTGAGAGGAAGTTGGAATTGTGGAGGCATACTTTGGAGACTCGCGGGTTTGCTAAGTAGGAGTAAGAGAGTATTTGAGGCGTCAGTTCACTAATGCGGCGGGGTCTAGATCGAGAGAGGTGGGGAGTATTATTTTTGATGGAAATGTTGTTGAGGAATCGGATTTTTTTTAGATATTTAGGATCTATTATTCAAAAAGATGGGGAGTTAGATGGAGATGTGGCTCACAAAATTAAAGCGGGATGGTTGAAATGGAAAAGTGCTCCAGGTTTTTTACGCGATAAAGATATGCCCCATAGATTAAAGGCAAAATTTTATCGCACGACCATTAGGCCTCCCCTACTTTACGGCTCGGAGTGTTGGGTCGTGAAACATTGCCACATTCAAAAAATGAGTGTGGGGAGATGCGTATGTTGTGCTGGATGTGCGGCCATACAAAGAAAGATCGATTAAGAAATGAGGTTGTGCTGGATGTGCGGCCATACAAGGAAAGATCGATTAAGAAATGAGGCGATTAGGGAAAAGGTAAAAATGGCGCCAATAGAGGACAAGATGATCGAAAACCGACTAAGATGGTTTGGGCATGTGAGAAGGAGACCTACGGACGCACCACTTAGGAGGCTCCAGACCTGGGGAATAGAAAAGGTTGCTAGGGGTAGAGGGAGGCTCTCCATAATAATACTTGGTTTACTTTAAGGTATTCTGGACAATTAAGTTTCACTTTGATTTTTAAAAATCGTTTTAATCTATTCTTGAATTAAATTCGAAGTTTTTATGAAAGAAACCCGAACCTTTCTTTTAAAACCTTCAAGTTTACCTTTTCTTTAGTATTATGTTTCACTCCCCATTTGTTTTCACTTTTTCTCTTTATTTTCGCATTTTGAGGTGTGCTAGCACCCGTGGACGGTTCTAAAGAAAGATTCATGTCAGCCGACCCCAAATCTTTTTGGGATTAAGGCTCTGATGTTGTATTTAACAGGTTGGTCTTCAAATTCTAGCTGAAATAAGAGACTAAAGAAACAAGAAAGAGCATCATGATTGCTTAGTCCGTTAGAATATGCCATGTTCTATACATGATACACTCTTATAGATTGTTTCTTATGTACAATTTAAGAGCCATGATAGAATACGCTCAAACCAATTCAGGCTGCTCTCAGATCAAGTGAATCCGACGATCCATGAGACATATTCTACTGAGACTAGTCTAACGAAAATTTACAAACATTCACAATGACCAAACATATATCTGAACCTGCCCAACTAACTGAAATAATTTAAGACCAATTTAAAAACACTCCTTGTCACGTGAAGGGGCTAGAATAAGAATCATATAAAGGTCGAAATTCAGTGAACCTCTCAACAGCATGAGAGGAGATCATTGTGCATAATCTTCACATCGCTATAATCACACAAATACATCATCACTATAACACCTCATGTATCTAAGAATCATGTTCACATATATCAAAAAATCTCATTTGATACCGTCTTAAGTTTAAAACGTCCTCTGTTCCACGCTATGTGATTCATTGAATGCTAGCAATAGGGACTAAATATGTCGTAAGCTTAAGACAGTCTTGAAGAAAACTAACTCATCTGGAGGTGAAAAAGATAAGCTTAATCACATTTCCAAGTTTCGAAAATTTTCATCATCAAATAGGTAGAATTAAGTCACCTCATCAGATTAACCCCTCGTCTATCTAAGAACTAAACTCCTCTCATTTTCACAACTTCGCATACATCTGGAGGTCCGAAAATGTTAATAAACCACTCACATTTCCAATCCTCAAACATTATCATCATCAAATACGTTGCATCATTCACCTCATCAACAATATCAAACTCGCTCTCAAAATACTCATCCTAAAATCTAACACTCGACATCTCGACAAATCTCAAACTTTTCATAATCCATCCTCCTACATTCATCACGAAAAAGTGTGAAACCCTAATCAATCACCCCCACCATAATCTCAACACGAACAAAGATATTTAACAATCACGCATACAACAATCAACCTATAGACCTATATCCGGAGCTCAAAAAGACAACTTTAATCAATCACATTCACTGTTCGAACATTATAATCATCAACTGTACACAATCATTCTCCTCATCAATTTACAACAAAATCAAATTCGCTTCCAAAATGCTCAACTAAAATCCAAAACTCAATATCTCCACAAATCTCAAAAATTTTCATAATTCATCCCTTTAGGTTACGAAAAAGCGTGAAATCATAATCAATCATCTCTGTCATAACCTCATCCCGAACAAAGATAACCAAACAATCACACATACAAAAATCAACGTATAAACTTATATCCACAACATTAATCAATCATATCCAATGTTGGAACATTATATCATCAAATCTACATAATCATCTCCTCATCAAATTACAACAAAATCAAACTCACTTCCAAATTACTCAGCCTAAATTCTAAAACTCGATACCTCGGCAAATCTCAAACTTTTCATAATCCATTCTCCTACGTTCATTACGAAAAAGTGTGAAACCCTAATCAATCATCGTTGTCATAATCTCAACTTCTCAACCCTAACAAAGATAATCAAACAATCACACATGCAAGAATCAACCTATAAACTTATATTCAAAGCTTAGACAGACAACGTTAATCAATCACATCCGACGTTTGAACATTATATCATCAAATGTACATAATCATTTCCCTCATCAGATTGCAACAAAATCAAACTCACTTCCAAATGCTCAACCTAAAATCCTAAACTCGATATCTCGACATATCTCAAACTTTTCATAATTCATCCTCCTACGTTACGAAAATGTGTGAAACCCTAATCAATCATCTCCACCATAACCTCAACACTAACCACAACAATCAAACAATCACACTCACACATACAAAAATCAACCTATAAACTTATTTGCAGAGCTAAGCAAGACAACGCTAATCAATCACATCCAATGTCCGAGCATTATTATCATCAAATGTACATAATCATTCTCCTCACGAAATTACAACAAAATCAAACTCACTCCCGAAATGCTCAACCTAAACTCTAAACCTCGATATCTCTACAAATCTCAAACTTTTCATCATCACTCCTCCTATGCTCGTTACGGAAAAGTGCAAAACCCTAATCAATCATCTTCGCCATAATCTCAACCCTAACAAATTTAATCAAACAATCACACAATACAATAATCAACCTATAAACTTAATCTCACTCACTCAGAAACCAATCTAATACCTCACCTTACTCACAACTTACATTCAAATAACAAAAACCTAATAAAAATCAACAAAATCAATATATTTATTCAAAATTAGCGACTCAAAATCTCAACTCCAATACGATTCAAAGCTTAAGACTGCAATCGCCAAAAAATCCGAAATTTCATCGATATAATTCGGCATATAAATTACATAAAGAAATTGCGAAAATTGCAAAGGAATTGAATTTCTAATTAGAAGAAAACAAAAAAAAAAACAAAAAAATTAAGCAAATGAAACAGAAAATAAATAAGAATTGTTTAAATCAATAATAACGAAAAATGAAGAAACCTGATGACTTCATTATCACGTTCAACTTCACTAACTTCGGCATAGAATTCTTT
>JAOWBH010000049.1:44766-57064 GCA_028566215.1 Silene coronaria
ATATGTCGATATATCGATATCTCGACATATTCCAACACTGACCCGGCTCAAATGATCTAACCTGAATAATCTGACCAGAACCCGACCCGGCACCCAAACTCAAAACCCGAGCTTGACCCGAAACCTGAAATGACCCGACCCGACCTGAACATGACAGAGGTTTGTTGACCCGAAACTTACCCGAGACCCGAAACCACTCGACCCGAAATTGACCCGGCAAAATATAACTCTAATTGAACAGAAAAAACTTAAAACAACCCGAAATGTTACCAAATGTACTTTATCTTTCTTAATTATTGACCTAGAAAATGACCCGACACGCTTTGACCTGAAAATGACTCGACCAACATACCCGAAAAAAATCCGAAACCCAAAACAACCCGACCCGACCCGAACTAACCCAATAATATCTCATACCCGAACTAACTCGACCCGAATTGGCCCGACCCGAACCCGATCCGATTGACCCGTTTGTCAGGTCTATATGACTGAAATTATGTATATGACTGAAATTAAAATGGATAAAATATGACTAGTTTTCAATTTAACACGATTTTTTAAGGTAAGGATTACGATTAATTTAATTATTTTTTTTGTCCGCCTCAAAAATAACATTCAAGGAGTTGATGACAGATAATTAATATGTTTGCATGTACATTCCATTCCAATTGTCTAAAATTAAGACGGATAAAATATGACTATATTACTATTTAACACGATTTTTTAAGGTAAGAATTATGATTAATTAATAATTTTTTTGTCCGTCTCAAAAATAACATTCAATGAGTCGATGACAGATAATTAATATGTTTGATGTACATTCCATTCCAATTGTCTAAAATAAAGACGGATAAAATATGATTATATTATGATTTAGCACGATTTTTTTAAGGTATTAATAAATTTTTCATCGGTCTCAGAAATAACATATAACGAGTCGATGACAGATTAATATGTTTAATGTACATTTCATTCCATTCCAATTAATAATTAAACCGAAATTTAAATAAAGTAAAATCACTAGTTTTCCTTATATAAACAATGATAGGACGCTACCGAATGGCACTGTACTCGACCGTTACCACCCTGCTAGCACCCTCTCAATATGTACGTCCTTGTTATTTCTGATGAATTATCCTACATATTATTATACGTGAGAGGGTAGTACCGAGAATCGATTTTGTACGTCGCATGGCCATCATAACTCAAGATTATATCCCATCATATACTTTCATTCTCACTCTCAGTAAAAGACTTGAACATGTATGAAATGAAGCAGGCAATAATCAACACCATTGCGACCGAAACACCAAGCTTCTTCATATTGTTAGGCTTCCCCAGCTCTCGAAATAACCCGTAATTCACAACCTTCCTTTGTTGCTCTATTCCTCCTCCACATTCATCTTTTTTCTCCTCTTCGTCTTTCGCCTTTTCAGGAACTTCTTGTTCAGGTTGTGGTTGTGGTTGTGGTTGTGGTTGTGGCGATGGTGGTGGAGCGGTATCAGGGGTGATTAGTTTTGGTTGTCTAATGTAAAGAATTCCACCCTCAAATTTAGCAGTGATTTTTTTACTGTCACATTTGGAAGGAAGTCGAAATTCTTGGTAAAAACGTCGGTATTTATGATCGCTAAGAGGACGTTCTCCACTGACCTTGAGCATTCCTGATGTAGTTAGCTGAACTCTCAGCTGTTCTTTCTTATATCCTGCATTAATCATCATTCCATATTTCACACAAAGCTTACGACTTAACGACACTCGACAGTCGACACTATTGTTTCAAAAACACCAGCCTAAACACGAGAGAAATCAAACCGACAAGAATAACCTGACCCAATAGTCGAATTAGACCACACCGAACAACCCAAAATCAAAATGATCAGTTCCGATTAGAAACTGGCCTAAACTCTGTTAGACCTGACAGTGACCCCATTTAGAACCAATAGATAGTGCTACTTGCATATTGTGCGAGGGGCAATATCCGTCTTCAGCGTGTGACGGATAGTGCCTGCCTTCAATGAGAATTTGTGATCTCTAAATTACTCGTAAAATAAAACTCGTAACGAGGAGTTTGTGTTTAAAGTAGATTAATACCAGGGAGATAAATGAGGAGGGTGTCACATTCTTCCTCTGATACCAAATCGGATGGAGGCTCGTAATCTTCGAACACACGATTCGGAATAATCTTAGCCATCTTCAGTTCTTTACTGGGTATATTCTGAACTAAATATTGTTCCTGTTAAATAATTTCTCTTTGTTTTTGATTGAAATTTCAACTGATTTAAGTTGTTATATATAGGCAACGATCTCGATCTCGATCTCAACATGTTATTGCCTCTCAAAGCAGATATTCTTAGATTCTAATGCTGCATAATTGCAAAGATGATGACTTCTGTAATGAGGAAAAGCAAAATTTCCTTGAATTTCTTCCTCACATTCCTTCTTTTTCGTCTTGGCTTGTCGCGAAAGCGACAAAAATTTCATGTGAATGCATCTTTGCTAGTCCATACATGCTAAGGTATTAGTTAAGCTCAAATTTCGGGTTTCTGTAATCCTTGCTTCATTATGAAACTTAACATTGTAAAGATTCTTCTGACATTGAGTAAAGGAGAAGCGAAAAACAACCGCCTTTTTTATCAAAATTTCGTAATGCAGTGCCTATATATTCAGTCATGCAGATGATGAACAGCAACAAACAATCTTTGGGATTTCATTCAAGCAATTACGAAACTGATGAGAGGGACAGCAATGATGATGATGAACAAAGCTTCTGATCGTGTATATGAAGATTTTGAACCAGTATCGGATTTGATATCTGCAGAAGGGTATGAAACCTTGATACTTTGTCTCCCAGGTAACTTCTATGACTTTTTACTTATCAACGTAGATTCCATTATCGGAGTGCTTTAAAGCTCGCTCCTGTCACCAGTAGGGGTCAGCGGGTATGCAACCTCACCATTGTCGAAACACTAAATAAGGAAAACATTTTCATATTTCAGGCTTTAAAAAGGACCAGCTGAAGGTTCAGCTAACGACATCACGCATCCTAAGAGTAAGCGGTGAACGTCCAATTGGTGACAACAAATGGAAGCGATTCAGCAAGGAGTTTCGAGTCCCACAAAATATCAACACCAAAGAAATCACAGCTAAATTTGAAGGCGGTATTCTACACATCAAGCAACCCAAACTGATAACCTCAGCTCCAGAAGCCAAAGAGGAAGATAAACCAAAACAAGAAACACAAATCCCAAATCCTCAAACACAGAAAGACACTCCAACTGTCGTTCCTGACTCTCATGAATCCAAGGCAAAGGCCGAGAAGAAGGAAGAGATGAAAGAGGAGGAAATCAAACGCAAACCTGAATTAGGAGAGAAAGATGGACAGATGGTATATGGTAGTAGGATGTTGAAGGAGTTGAGGAAGCCTGAAAAACGGAAAAAGCTAGTTGTTTCGGTCCTGACAGTCTCAGTTCTGATGCTACTTGGGTTTTACACCGTCAATTTGTACAGATCAGTGTATGAGAATGAGCTAGGAAGTGTGTTAGCATATGAACATCAAGGATTTCTACATCCTACTTGAGATTCATGACATAATGAACTCAAGGTAGAAACATGTAACTTACATGTAATTATAATATCATCGTAATAAAAGTTACCCCTTTAATAATAATAATAATAATAGTAGTAATAATAGTAGTAGTAATAATAGTAATAGTAATAGTAATAATAATAATAGTAATAATAATAATAGTAGTAATAATAATAGTAGTAGTAATAGTAATAATAGTAATAGTAATAGTAATAGTAATAGTAATAGTAATAGTAATAGTAATAGTAATAGTAATAGTAATAGTAATAATAATACTATCTCCACCTCAAATTGATTCGATTTTGAAGTTTTTTGGCTATTAAATGATCTCAATTGAAAATTAAAATTTCTAAACATTTTATAAAAGCAAGAAATTATCAATCAAAATCAACCTTTTTTCGTCATCAAAGTTAAATAGATACAACATAAATACAAAATGATAAAAACAAGTAGAAGTTTGCTATACTAGGTTATTTATGATCTTATTTTTAGGCATCTAGCAGGTAAAATAATAGCAGAGCACACAGCTGCTAGTTTACTATTAATAGTAAATTGATTCTGTAAAAACCCTGGATTTTGGGAGGCATAAAACAGCATAACACACATTTCTCCTCCAAATAAATACCCTCCATCCCCAAAGAAAAAAAAAAACCAAGAGCAAACAGGCATAAGAACATCGGAAATCAACGAAAATGGCGACTCGTTCTTCCCTCTGTTTGTTCATTCTCTACATTATCCTAGGAATAGAAGCCATATCAGTATTGGCTCAGAAACGGGGTCTCTCAAAACTAAATGCCATTGATGTTTGTTGGCGGCGCAACCCCAAATGGAGAGAGCAAAGGGAACAATTGGCAAGATGCTCGGTGGGGTTTGCCGGGAAGATGACAAACAACATTGGCAAAGGAACGACAATGTATGTCGTTACTGATCCTAGTGATGACCCTTTAAAGCCTAAGCCAGGGACTCTCCGATATGGCGTTACTATGATACCGGGAAAAGTTTGGATTACATTCCAAAAGGATATGGATATCAAGCTTGAAAAGACCTTAGTTGTCGGAAGCTTTACGACCATTGATGGGAGAGGCGCAAGTGTTCATATTGCCAAGGGCGGTTGCCTCTTGCTCCACAAGGTATTCCTTTGAAACTAAAAACCAGGGTTCGTAACCCGTCTACATCAATTATGCCCTTTTGGCTGGCTTTGAAGCATTATTACGCCTCACGGACGAGGAAAACATTTAGAGGCTTGACACATGAAAAAAAATTACGACAATAATAGCAACATCCTTCGATACATTTTTGCTTTATTTCATCATATTTCAAAGCCCGGGTCTTTAGCACCATTAAAAATAGAAAAAGAATCATATATACCCTCCGCTTATAGCTTGAATTTCAACAGAGTATATGTAAGATTCTAACCTTTATGGCATTCTCAGGTGACTGATGTGATCATCCATAGTTTGCGGATTCACCATTGCCGCGCTCAGCCTGCAAGCACAGTGATGGGACCCGGCGCACAGTTGATGCAATTGAGCGAGATGGATGGGGATGCGATCAGACTACTTGCTTCAACAAAGGTATGGATAGACCACAACACTCTTTACAGATGTGAGGATGGCCTTATTGATGTAACGCTTGGCTCAACCAATGTTACCATCTCCAACAACTGGTTTAGAGACCATGACAAGGTCATGCTCCTCGGTCACGATGACGACTTCCAGGACGATAAAAACATGAAGGTCACTGTGGTCTACAACCGTTTCGGCCCTAATTGCCACCAGCGCATGCCAAGGTTTGATCATAATAATCTTACCTTTAAAATATATGCAAGCATTTTTTGGAGTCATTCATTTAGGCTACTAGAGCCAAAAACGGAGCTCCAAAGAGTAGCGCACCACATACAGAACAGACCAGGCATTAAGTACAGATGCATCACATTCAAAACAGCAACAAAACAAACAAAAACGAAACACTCATTATTCAATGTGAAGGTAGAATACATCATACGACATATTTAACGGTTTTGCAGAGTACGTCATGGATATGCGCATGTTGTCAACAATCTCTACTTAGGATGGGAGCTCTATGCAATAGGGGGAAGCATGAATCCCAGCATAAAGAGTCAGTCCAACCTGTTTGTCGCTCCATCTGGGAATAAAGAGGTAACTCCCATTTCTTTAGGACTATTTAGTTTTCGGCCACAAACAAGAACATCGCAAAGTTAACTAATTACATAATTTTGGAAGTGTTTTTATTACTAAAATTCATTTTGTTCACTACAGGTAACAAGGGAAATCAACAAGGAAAACGGAAAAGGATACAATTTTAGATCAGTGGGGGACGTTCTGGAAAATGGAGCCTCATTTAATGACACAGGATCAGGCTATGTTAAACCGAACTACACCAGTGAGCAGGTTTTTGCAGTCGAAGATGCCAGGGTTGTCAGGCCGCTCACGAGATCAGCGGGGGCCCTACGTTGCAAACCAGGATCATTGTGCTAAAGACTAAAGGGATCCTCGCAGACAATTAACAGTCACCGCCATATAATAAATGTTCATAAGAATAATAAATCAGTGGAAATATATCTATAATTTTTGTTTACCAAAAGTGATGAAAGCATAAACTCCGGTATAATTAAAATCGCCATCATCCAGTGGGTTTCTGTAAGGTTTACACAGTTTTTATCCGTAGTAGAAGACATGTAAAAGTACTTGCACTGGAACTTTTATATAATACGGTGTCACATTATGTTTCCGGTTTCAGCCCAGAACAAAAAAACACTTATTCACCCCCTCACTAATTTAGTAGACAAACAAAGAATTTTTTAGAAAAGGGAAATGCTAGCAACTTGTACAAAACACCCAATACAGAGTACAACACCAAATCGAAAACTATGTAATTTTTGCTGATGAAAAAGATGACAAAACGACTCACAAAATTATTCGTGTTTCCGTATCCTCTTATCTCAATGTGAGCATGAGCAGCCATGCTCTTCAGCGCCAATGGCTTTGTTGTAGCTCTTTTCCCAAGTATCCACAGGAGCAGCAAGAGCATGAGGCAAATGACGAGGATGCTTCTCTCTCTTATCACCTTTCACTTGCTTTAAGCCATGTTTGAGAGCAGGCAGTAAAGCTTCCATGCATTCTGCCACCGCATTGGGATTTCCAGGCATGTTGATTATCTGTATTATTTTCCACCATTAGTAGAACGAAATCTCACCCATGACTATCCGCTACTCATTAAGCTGGAATGTGGGAAACAAAGGCAAGGATGACACGTGAAATTTAATGCCAACACAATTTCACTGTAATCCTCATGAATCAAAGACTACCTTGATTTGATATAAAATTTATTATGTTTTGAAAATAAGCAGAAATAGACACAAAATCTAACACAGGTATGACACAATAACCCAAAATGCCAACTACAGACTACCACTGTAATTGGGGATTTCGACAACATATCCAGAGCAAAGCCAAGCAAATCATTCCTGCTCAATCAGAGCCTATGTTACTCGGACACTTCACTTAACGGCCGTGTCGCGTGTCGGTGTCCGACACGACACTTCAATTTAGACCACAAAATATGAAAATTCACCCAAAATAGCCATGTCGGCGACTCGGCGTGTCTGAGTAACACTCAAAGCAAATAGCTTTTGTAATGGCCCTATAGCTAATGTCGCTTTAGCTAGGATTTAGCTTCTAATGTTTACCAACGTCATAAGCAGCAAAGTCGATTAGCTAAAATAAAGTGCAATAAACAATCAGACAGTTCATGAATTCGTTACATCATAGTGTATAAATAAATAGGAATACAAGACTAAAAGTTGGACATACCAGTGTAGAACCTCTTATTCCGGCAGCTGACCGGGAGAGCATAGCAGTTGGTGTGACCTATTAAAGAAGAAACCAAACAGAAAATCAGAAAGACGCAGATATAGAAAAACAGTGAAAGCAGATTCAGCAGAACCACAAACAGGCATGAAAACGAAAACGGGAAAAAAAAAAGAAAAAAAAAAAAAAGAAGAAGAAGATAGCAAAGAGTCGCTATATTCCCCTACAGCCTTCAACCGTGTACCATAGGAACATTAGAGGTGAGAAGAGAGGAGCATAAGAAAACATTGTTGTGAAGTATCATTGAACTTGCATAATTGAAAATGTCAGTTCCAAAAGTTCGATCTACAGAAGACAGAATCCCACCACCCTCAGAAAAAGGGTGACTTTTAAAAATATACAAGCATATAGATTTGTAGGACTAGACTCTGAATTATGCTGAAGAATAATTCACCAACCAAAATAAGCTTTACTTCTGAAGAAGAGTGTGAAACAAGACACAATACCTTTAGACTCTCTTGCATCATGACATATAGAAGACCAGGGGTTTCTTTTTCGATTACTTCTTTTGTTGCTTCAGGTGTAACGTCTCTTGGCGTGCAACCGGTGCCACCTAGATTGAAAAGTTTAAAATCAAAATTAGAATCTTAATTCACCCTTCCCAGGTGGGGCTCTTCAGAATAGATCATCCACAAGTAGGAGCAATAAAGGACGTGGTTATAAAAAACAAACTAACTTCAGATAAAAGACCGCACTTACCAAGAGTAAGTATAAGATCTATTTTATCTACATCGCTCCATCTCTGTAAAATCTCCTTAATTTTGGGTAAATCATCTGGAACAACAGCAGTGGCGACAACCTTTGCTCCTCCCAACTTTTCCGATGCGGAATTAATAACAGCTATAGCTCTTGGACCACTGCAAGTACAAGCCAAATATTTAAAATAGAACACAAAAGATTCTACTATATAACAATAACACTATGTCACACTTCTAACATTCAAATCAGACAAGTTTTGTGACAACTGACACCTATTTGGCCAAACATGCAGACTATCCACGATCGCATCCAATCAAATCCATGCCTATTTTCTCAGTACAACACTGCAATACTACGACCATGATGACCATATCACGACCACTGGCCGATCCATGCAGTTTGTCAGACACTGCGAGACTATGGCAGACGGCACCACCAATAGTCCGTGGTACCAATTATTCTGACATTGAGCAGAAGTGGGACTGTTGAGGGGTCTAAGAGTGAAATATATGGTGTAAGGAGGTGAGCGCACACAGCAATTATTTACAATGGAGAGAGAGTTGGTGCTATTTTTGAATTACTAATGGAGGGTAACACCACCTACAGATGGTGAGGTTGTTGTAGTCATGGTAACACTAGATAAATCCGTCCACATGTAAATAATCAAAAGGCTTTATTGACAAATGTAGCAAAGCTTTTGTACTCCCATGTTATGCTCCAACAAGGAGTAACATCATATTCGCTCAATTGTTGTAGCATCAATGCAGTGACCTATTTTGAAATGATGATTCAAAATGGCGTATCCAGATGCAACTTTTCCAACTATTAACCAAAAAGCATATGGTGGCAATTTGTAAAGACAGTGTAAATGTTCACACACAAATTTCAACTCTATGTTAGTATGTTTCAACTGCAAATGTTCCTAGAAAATAATAAGCCACAATATTGTGCAAGCTCCAGCGCATATGTTGTGAGTGTTATTTTTCATCTGGAACCCTCAATGTTGCATACAACACACAGTCACAGACCTAAATACATGGCATGCCTCGGAATGAAAAAAAGATGCAAAAGTGGGCTTTAACTTGTTTCATAAACCAGCAACAATGGACAGGGCATATATGTGAACGTTTTACATGTTGCATAGCAACTTATCATCCCTCCTTAAAGAAAAGCTCTTTGTTCCAGAGTCACGGACCGAGAGCTAAAGGATAACATACCTCTTGACTAAAAGAGATACAACTGGCAAATATCAAAGATTAAAATGAAGAAAGAAAACAAAATTTTACAAGGGGTTCGTGTCTGAAATAGACTGCAAATACCCACAGTAGCTTACCTACGATCAGGCCCACCTGCTGCAACTGTATCACTAACTGTCAGAATTGCAACTTGAACAGCACAGTCACCAAAGTCAGTTACGGCAGGTCCCTTGGGCGTTTCTTGTGATGCAATTTCTTTCTTCACGACAGAACTGAGTAAATCAGAAATTACAATGGCAGACACCATCGTTCCAGGAGGAAGCAATGTTCCTCTAGCTGGTAGCTCTAACAACGCATTTGCAGACTTCATACTCAAAAGACGGCTGCTCATCTGTTGACCAGTGCTCTCAGCAACAAACCTGAGATTTAAAGATAAATATAGCAAAAAAAAAATTGAATGCTTTCAGAACTATATGGTATAAGCTATTTAAGTGAACATGCTTCCACCATCAAAGCTCTGAAAAGAGAACTATAGGAGGGTAGAAGTTGAAAGTGGAGCAGTGAAAGTAAAGGCAACAAGGGAAATATTGCCTACCCAGGTCTCCCTGATCCATCATTATCCTTCCATTTGATAGTTGCACGGTGAAATTCAGGTCGAATGGGATCCGCTTTGATTGGCCGCTCAAGGCGAACATGAACCCTATAGATGAAACCAAGCCGTGAAGCTGATAAGGTGCAATTGATCCGACAACAATATAGAGATGAATAAACCAGTCCAGTACTCCCTCCAAACCATTTATAGTGTTTCCCTTTAACTTTGTTGGCCACACGATGTTTAGTTTTGCCAATGTTTTCTCAAAATAACCGATATTACAAACAGTTTGAATACAATAATATGTAAATAGTTAGATTTTACATCGTATCTTCATATATATTTGAAGAAACTAATTTCAAAATTGATATCAATTGACCACCAGAAATCAAACAGGGTCAATAATTTGGAATGGAGGTAGTATAAAGTAAGTTTACATAAAAACAATAGAATCAGGTCACGATAGTATTTGTACCTTAGCAGATCAGGGTCTGTCCATCCAGAAAGACAGCGAATAGCTGGCACCACAAAGAGATGGAAAGCGACTAAACAGCTTACTGGGTTACCAGGCAATCCAAAAGCTAACACTTTGGAAACTTCCATATTCTGGGACGGTTTCACATTCATCTCAGCAAACGTCAAAGGCTTCCCCGGTTTCATGAGAACCTACAACATTCATAACTATTCCATATAATTAGTATTAAGAAGAAAAAGGAACATAAACAAATTATAGCTCGGAAGCATTAAGTATAAATTGATTCCAAACTCAGCTGAGCAAGTCCTAAAATGTGGTAAGGTACCAGACGCTAAACGTTAACCTAGATTGTGAAGTAGGTGGACCTTACGGAGCCACATATGGAGTAAACATAGTCACCTAACTCACCTTAGTGAAATGCATTTTTCCTCTCCTCTCTAACAATGGTTTCACATAATCTCGATCACCCATAGAAACGCCACCAGAGCTCAATATAATCTCAACTCCAGCAGCAATTGCCTTGTCGATGATTTCTTCAAGTTCTGCCTCATCATCACGAGCAATGCCAAGGTCAACAACTTTGCATCTTTGTTCCAATGCAGCTGCTAGTAGCATAGCTCGGTTGGAGTCCCTAATCTACAATGAAATTGTAAGCATCAGTTCTGTTAAAACATAAAAGTTAAGACATCTAGCAAAAAGTGGATCATACGTGGATGAAAGGAGATGCAAATCTATCAGGTATGGGGAATAGCTACTTTAGTACAACAAACTCCATACACTGTAACATCCAGCTATCTGCTCGTAAGACATTTTTTTCACTTTCGTTTATTTCAGAGACTTTTCCAAACTCCATACAAGTGCCGGACACGACATGGAGTGTTGGATACGCTTATTTTCCGCAAAGTGTTCAGTTTTTAGATCTAAAACGAAGTGTCGAAGTGTGTCAAGCACGCGACACGCCACCAAAGTGAAGTGTCGGAGACCTCGGAGTAACATAGAGTGTTACTATGAATTACCAAGGGAAGTGACAATTGATAAGCATTCATATGCCAATCGTGCCTGGAAGGAAGAGAGCAGAAGGAAAAAGAGGAAACAAAATGTGTTTTTCACATTTCCTTTGTGCATAATGATGACCAAAAACTAAGTTACAAGTAATTTTTGTGCATCCACCCCCTCTGTCTCTTGTCCAAATTTGCCCAAATGAACACAGCAGGAAAGCCCCACCTTCATTCTAATAGATTATAACTTTAATATAGAAATTATGAAGACGATTCGGAATAGCATAGCATGCCAACAGGTAGAAATTGGCAGTATCAAAGAGTGACAAAGTGTGGAATCATAAGCCAAGTACCTGACCACGCTGTAGATTTCTGGTTGTTGGCTCCACAAGTTCATCTCCAGTTGAAAGTACTCCAACTGTTGGCGTGCGATAAACCTACCATAAACAACAAATAGCCAGTCGTTTGAAGCGCGAAAAAATTTCATCAAACAAAATGGAGCGGATACCCAAGACACATCATATACCTTCACCATAGTCACACCCACAGTGGCAAGCAGACCAATTTCCGAGGTTCCAATAAGATCACCAGCCTTCAAGACCACATCACCTTTTTCAATGTCACAGCCCTAGGAAAAGAATTGTCAGGACTCGGGAGGAGTGATACAACAGAGCAAGATATTTCATCAACTAATTGTTTAGGGACCAATCAGCACAAGCAACAAATCTAAGTTATGTTAGTATTTAACTATTCATATGTGAGATACATCAATCATATCATTCTAGGGTAGAATGATGCCAAAACGAAGTCCCACAAAAAAGTATGCAAAGGTACAGAACAATTATGTTATTCTAAGGAGGAG
>JAOWBH010000049.1:84774-100785 GCA_028566215.1 Silene coronaria
ATACATTTCATTCCGAGTCTGAGTAACATTGGTTCAAATAAAATTTTGATTTGGGATTATTGTGAAATAGGATGCTTCAAGTACTTGGGGAATTCCAATCAGCTTTCTTAGCATTATTTTGTTACCAATAGTTGGGAATGCAGCAGAACATGCAGGTGCTATCATTTTTGCTTTCAAGAACAAGCTGGTTAGAACCGTAACAGACTTGCAGTAATTCTTGTGTAAGACCGTCTTACATACAGTGTGAGACGGTCCTTTTATTTATAAACACACTCCATTGTTGACAGTAAAATATTCTGATTCTTAACCATGCTTTTCTGTAAAAAAAAATTGACAGGATATTTCATTAGGAGTTGCCCTAGGTTCTGCAACACAGATTTCGATATTTGTGGTAACACTTCAGCTCAAACATCAGAAGTTACTGTTGATTCTTGAACTTCATTAATCTGAAAAAATAACAGCACACTCCCTCAACTTTTGTTACTGCAGGTTCCCTTATGTGTGGTAGTTGGATGGATACTGCAAGTCGATATGGATCTAAGCCTTAGCGCCCTAGAAACGGGTTCCTTGACACTGTCGGTCATTGTCGTGGCCTTTTCTTTGCAGGTTTGTTGATACCCTATCAGTATAAGTTAGCTTGACAGGTTTATGTATCTAGTTCTGTTACTTCACTCTCCGGAGTCAGGACCTAGACTTAAATCTGTTTGCATCGGAATTATCTTTGTAACTCCGTTTACACTGAGAATGATTGTCAAATCCGACTTCTTAATTGTTAGTTCAGACATTAATGGTATAATATACAGGATGGATCATCAAATTACATGAAAGGAGCTGTTCTCTTGTTCGCGTACATGATTATATCAACCTGCTTCTTGGTCCTTCAATCTCCAAACAGTAAGTTTCACAGAACACTACTCCAAAAACGTTTGTGCCACTCTATTACTTCCTCGGAAATTTTGAGTAGCGCGGCTGATTTTAGAGTGGCATTATCGCTCCCCATGATTTGAGTACTAACATAATGTCATGGTTGTTATGTGTGCTAGATCGAGGGAATTTTATCACATCAGGACATTCATCATCTGCTGAATTCTCTGCCAATTGATTCTCGTTCTTCTAATAAAAATACGCTCTGTGATTTTTTTTTCGGAGTTTTTTGGGTTGTAATTTTAAGATGTGCTCCGTATAAATGTGGATAAGCAATTTTTCAGCTGAATTTGAGCTGCAATTTTTCGATAAATCATTTATTTAGGCCTTGGCGTTCTAAAGCAGCAGCCCGTAAAAAAAAAAAACAAGAATTTACCACTGTCAGCATCAAAACTCTATAACTTGATTTAACAAGGTAACTCGGTTGATACATAAGGCCATAAGGGTTAAATTGGTTAATGATAGAATCGATTCACAGTCGAAGATTCTTCTACAGTACGATGATAATTGGTCGACTGCCGACTAGCATGTCGCCTTTAAACTACTTTTAACAGTTCAGCAACATACAGAGATGCCTAAACTAAATCTATGCATACTTAATGTCAGAAAATTGAACTTCCGAAACAGAGAAGTAGCCATCCATGCCACTCTTTTGTTCTTCTTCACCGTCTTCTCTGGGAGCTTCGGAACTAGAATTTTTTGAGTTTGCCGTTTGTCTAAACCCAGAAATGTTGCGTTCAAGATGAAACAAGTTCAATTGGTAAGTTGTAGAAACCGACCTTGATATTATCTCCTTTGAAAGTTAAAATATCTGATAGAAGCCATAAAGGCAGCACAGAAAAGCAGACAGAAACCAATGAGAACAGCTGCTGATATACCAATCATTCCTGGGCCGAAATCATAGTAGACTTTCAGAAACTCTTTGACTGTTCCTTTAAACTTGTCTTCAATGATCATAGTCTCGACATCACCAAGTTGGGATGTTATCAGCCCTTGGAGTGTCCATGCTACTGGGTCGATGTAATTAAACCAAATCCACCACTTGGGAATAATCTGACGGTAATTAATGAAGGAAAAAAAAACATCAGTGCAAGCTCAATGGAAAGTATGAAAGTACCGAACTACTGGACCTAGATAGTTGACGAATGACCTGTTTACCAATCTACGAACGAGGCATTGTACAAATGTAATATGAAATGGGTTCAGAAGTTTTCTTCCCAAACAGAAATATTATGGGTTAAAAAAAGTAGCAATAGAGCTTGCAGAATTAACAGAGATTATCAAAACGAAATTACTTGACGACCAGATGGGCAAGTTCCTCGGATTGATGTACTTACTCTCTTAGGAAGAAGGAATCCTGACTGGAGATTCCACAGTGAGTAGAGCGCGGAGGTCACAATAGAAGCCATAAAAAGATTAGGTGTGACACCGATGGCCATCATTCCGTAAAATGTAAAGTAGGAAAGGGTAAGAAACATGAAGACAATGTACAACACAAATTTTCCTGCAACAATTAGATAAGGTCTTTAGACTAAAAATGACAATTCCTGGGGGGAAGAACGATTTTTTCCTTTAGGGAACAAAGAAACTAAGGAAGAATGAACTGAAGACGGACGATGTAGCCAGTAAACTTACTTAAACTTCTTTCAAAGCCTATCATGAAATATGTGATGATGCTGTAAATTAGTGTCTGTGCGGCAAGATACGGAATTTCCACAAGAGCCTGTTTCAAAATTCAAAAACATGACAAATATTTCTTAGTTAGAAGCCCGTATTTGAAACGACTAGTCTTGGGAGTTGGGAAGAGTTCCAAATTTCAAAATAATGATGATGCATATTGGTCAAATACAATCAAATCCGATGCATACCTGGGCTGCTGCATAAGCAAATGGAGTGTACATTCCAGCTGCCTTTTCTCTGTAGAAAACTGTTCTCTCAATGGAGACTACTGGTTGTACTGAAGAAGCATTGCTGGAACCCATGAATACGCATGAAGAAAAAAGAGCTCCCATGATGGTAACTATGTGGATGCTTGAATCCCTTTAAAGCAAAGTACATCCCAAGTTAACACACGGAAAAAAAAAAAAAAAAAAACCTCATCTGATCTTAAACAAAGCCTCCAAATTTATATTAATATGCATGTCGAAAAAATTGTAAGTTGTCCTAGGACCCAAATCCCAACAGAATCAAGGCCTCCCCAAACCCAATCAATAGGTGAAATCTTGCAATTTTCCTTGTGTAGCAGCATTTCTCAATTTTACAGTGTAGTAATTCTGTTATATCTTTTTCCTATACAAACCATAGGTTTGAGTATATTCAACAACGAGTACCGACATGTACAGAGTCTACAGACACTATGCCAAGTGAACGGTTTACCTTTTAGAGCCAATGTCCCAAAACATAGAGCCAATAATCAATCCACAGAGCGTAGAAAAAAAGATTCTCACAGCATTGTACTGAGGACTTCTCCAATAAACAAGAAATTGCTTCTTAAGACAAAGCTGAAACTGTGATATGCTATCTTGAGAGAATGTGGTGTCAAATCGTATTGGTTCTGATCCAAGTGGCGGTGTACTCATTTGCTTCACCGAAGCTTCTACGTCTCTTAAGATAGTGAATAAAATATGATACACGAATTAGTAAAAGAAATGAAAATAGATCAACTTCAAAAAATTGCAATCTCTCTGAACCAACATCAACAAAGATTACCTGTACTGATTTGAGTTCCGGTAAATATCCGCGAAGTCCTCACCAATCCTCTCTTCAATGGCAGGGGTGGTAATCTCAAGCATCCAAGTGGCTGGATTGTAGCCATCAGGTATGGGAGGCACTCCATTTATTCCCTGGGTAACAAGATAATCGCACCAAATTTTAACCACACTGCTTTTATACTAAGGTGGTTTTTCATTGTGCGATGGAGGCCAAATGATGCACTGGTTATGAGGCTCGAATAGTGAGGATATGACGATTGTGAAGAGTAAGTGGAGATCTAAGAAAACATTGATAAAGAGTGATTGAAAGCGATGTAAGACTACTAAGACTCAAAAGAAAATGTGTCGTTAGACCCTCCTCCAATTTAACTATCTTCTTAGCTGCCATTAAAAATGATCTAAAATATATCATTTCCTTTTCTTCTCTGCAATTTACTTTCACGCATTGTGCTACATTTTACAATTATATTATCCCTTTTATTCACTTTTTCATTGTTTTACCACCTCAGACCTCCTCACATTGACAACTCTACACAATTCATGCAGCCAATCCCAAATCATTTTAGAGAGTTGGGCATTTATTGTCGTTGGTTTCTTGGTTTCCTTTTATACCACCACATTGTCGAAAATAGCATAGTCCAAGATTGAAGTCTTAGCTGTCTTACACGGTTACACCATTTGCAAATTACTAACCAACGAGTTTCAAACTAAGTTATCTAAAAAGGGCTTAAAGTTGAAGGCCAATTTCACCTGAAAATACTCTATCATGGTGCATGAGTGAACTCCAAGTTTTCCTGCATAGATCACTCGTCCTCCACGCTTCAGAAGCAGTAGCTGTGCATAATAATATAACAACAATATTACCTCGGAGCCTCATCAAAAGCTAATATGAAAGTTACAAAAATAGCTAGATCATTCATTTCTAAATAGCATGCATACACCAACCTCATCAAAAGCTTCAAATATATCAATGCTTGGTTGATGTATAGTGCAGACTACAGTTCTTCCTGTATCAACAGTGTTACGCACTGCGCGCATAACAATAGCAGCAGCTCGTGCGTCCAGTCCGGATGTTGGTTCATCCATAAAAATTATGGACGGATTAGCCACAAGCTCGACTGCAATGGTCAACCTTTTCCTCTGCTCCGTTGATAGACCACTTCTACCAGGTAAACCCACCAAGGCATCTCTTAAACTATCAAGTTCTACTAGCCTCATCACTTCATTAACAAAGTCCTGCAACACATGGTGGACAATTAGAAATTTACCAACATCCCAAATTAATTGTCCTCGTCAATTTGGTGTCAACCGAAGTCCACTTTGATAATAAATTTTTCCCAAAATGATGGATAATTTAAATGTATAGCTTGAGAAAGTATCATATTCTTGATTGCCAGAGTTTAATGGGGGCCATAAAAGAGGATCGGATGGTGTAAAATATTAGATGCCTCTTCAATACAGAAATAATCTGCAACCAAACCTACCTTCTTGGTTCCTTTGCTGATTTCTTTGGGAAGGCGAAGCGTTGATGAGAACCATAGAGACTCCTCAACTGTAACTTGAGGAGAGTGTATGTCATTCTGTTCGACATATCCTGAAATTCTTGCAAATGTATGTTGCTTTTTTGGGTAACCTGAAATCCTAATGTCTCCTTCTATGTATCCACCAGTTTTCCTACCAGCCAACACATCCATTAAAGTTGTTTTTCCTGCTCCACTCGATCCAACTAACGCAGTTAGAGCTCCAGGTGAAAAAACACCACTGATATTCGACAGCAGTTGTAACCTTGTTTCAGGGAGACCTTCTGCTTTCATTACCTTGAAAGATGATGCAGATAAATTGTAAAAGCTCGGCCAGTGAAAAGCTATAGAGCATAACAAAACCTGACACACACACACAAAAAAAAGCAGAAAATAGTCTACCTTTGGCATGTCAACGAAGTAATTGACATTGTGAAATGTCATTGACAGTGGTTGAAATGGAAGAATCATCCCCTTGTTTCTTTCAGTTCTGGCAGAAGATCCTCCTCGAGCAGATGGTTCCTTTCCTGCATAGACGACGAGCAAAATGATATTAGTAGCTTATTAACTCATGAGAAGGTTCCCCAGTAAGAGCTTACAAGAAAAAAGAACGTATTTAATTGAAAAATTTGAAAGTACAGTCCAGTTATATGAAGGTGACTGACTTCTATTTACCGTACCATCATCTTCTGAGAGATCAACTGGGATTACAGTCTGAGCATTCTTCAGAGCTGGTGAAAAAACAATTAAGTGACACAACAAAACATCATAAACTCGAATGAAAACAAATAGTCGTTTAAAAACAACAGAAAAAACAACAAAGGATCAATCCTGAAATTATTCAGGTCGGCTAAAATATGAATCATTGCAGGGAAAGAAAGGGATGATAAGGGGAAAACAATAAATGAATGAGGCAAGATATGCAAAAACCTACAAGTTACAAGAAAAAAGAAGACACGTAAAATGGAGTATGAAATTATGAATACTACAGAGAACAAGATATATGTATTGTCGACATGTAAGTAGGTACTAAAAGGTGGTAAGAGAAGATAAATGATTATTAATTAGGAGAATAAGGAATAAGGGGAGAGAGAGGCCGGGGGGAAACTAGGTAATCGTAAACTCGTGATACTGGTCTACTGAAAGTTGTGATAGGGGTGAAAGATAAGCAACACCAATGTTAGAGATAGGGAGTAAGAGAACCAAGTTGAAGCAAGGTATGCAGTAATAATGCTCAGCAGAAAATATAAATAAATATAACAAAGAAGAGAATCAAGTAAATAGAGGGAAAAAAAACAAATAGGCAATTAAAAAATTTGAAGTATACTGTAGGGAGCTTACGGTTTAAGTAGGCTAAAGTCAGCATAACTATGGAATTGAAAAGAATAGCATACAGCACCAATGCACCGGCTCCAATCCAATACCAATGAGGATCTGTTGGCAAAGACCGTAGCTTAAGAACTTGCTGTCCTACAGTAGTGTTCCCTGAGGAAAATATCTAAAGTACAGAGTACAAACTAGGTCAGTTGCCCATTTCATGGTAAAATATACAGAAAACATATAAAAACTCATAGAGAAAGAGAAATAACCTTCATCCATCTTGCTGCAGTAAATTCGTTTACAGAAATTGCAATCTGGGCATAGGATAGGGGTGATGCCCAGAAAGCCCATATCCACCATGGCTTCAAATCATCTGAGACGGAAGAAGCCATTAATTAAAGACAGAACTTAGGTTATTGAAGGCAATATGAAATTTATAGAGGCTTACTTTTTGGAAGGATGAAGCCACTGACACAGAAGATGACGAGCAAAATAGAAGATGTAACTATACTTGCAATAGTCATATCTCTTGTAAGTGTAGCTATCAACCGAAAAAGACCAAATGCCATTTGGTGGATCACAAATAGCAGGAACATAAAACGGAAAAATCTGCAGTAGGATAAAATCCACAATAAAAGTGAATTTCATTTACATATCAGTTATTAGACGGCCTTACAGTTAATTAACAGTTCACTAGGATCCAAAAACTTAAGATTACTTGTATTAGAAGTATATACCTTCCTGGAGAAGGGGCAAGCCCAACTGTATAATACACAATGACCGACCATACAAAAGATTCGATGACTGAATATGGGACTCGTAAAATCCAGCTTGAAAGTGACCATGCCCATCCGGGATAAAAGCAATTGTCTCTTTGCTTATAGTATATTGGAAGTCGAGATATCAGGAGACTTAATTCAGATATTCCATTAAACATCATAGTGGAAATCCCATAGAAGAGACACCCAAGATAGTAATTTCCATATTCCACGCTTGTTGGGTGTAGGATTGCTCTCGAAAAAGATGTTGCTGCCACAAATCCTACAAATGCAACCTGAAAATAAAAAAATATAAATGACTTGAGGTGAGATGGTCAAACATTCCTATGTAAGGAGTACAAGAAACAAATATGTAGGAAAAGCCAAAAAAGAACAAAAAAAACTATAGCGAGGATGAAAATATCATACTTGACAGATCCTGAAAATATACAGGAAATTCTGCCTGCGCATCAGTAGGAGTTCTCTTGAAAAACAGGCCTTAAAGAGCTCCATTTTTGGTACTGCATATGTTGTCCTCGCCAGAGCCAGAGGATGACTCCTGAATTTTTCATAAGGAACAGATATGGTATCTTTTACTGCCTTTCCAAATCTAGATTTTCTAAATGCTTCGGCTATTTCTTCAACGGGGATGAAATGGTAATGTCTTGAAGGATCAGCCCAATATTGTGCTTGGTCCTTTTTGGAGGTCACCTGCAAAAACAGCATTGTATAAAGCAAAGTATCAGAAAAATCAGAAGCATATACCTAAGCAAAAATAATCAATAAAATACACCTCTTGTAGAAAATCTGCAACACTCTTGCGCGGGGGCAGCCGAAAGCCTATGGATTCAAAGAATTCCAAGACGTCAGCACAAGGCCCGTGATAGACCATATGCCCTTCTGATAACATAATAAGATCATCAAAGAGTTCAAATGTTTCAGGTGCTGGTTGCAGAAGAGACATGAGAACAGTTCCTTCCATTTCGTGAACAAAATTCCTTATACATTTCACTATTTGAAAAGTAGTTGAGCTATCAAGTCCAGTAGATATTTCATCCATAAAGATGGTTTTCTTAGGCCCGGCAATCATTTCTCCTGCATACATAGCGTGCATAAGTGTTGGACATCTGTAAGGTGTATTTGG
The DNA here is from genome assembly GCA_028566215.1 of Silene coronaria. Taxonomy (NCBI): domain Eukaryota; kingdom Viridiplantae; phylum Streptophyta; class Magnoliopsida; order Caryophyllales; family Caryophyllaceae; genus Silene; species Silene coronaria. The sequence goes on from JAOWBH010000049.1 coordinate 93,152, forward strand.
AAGGTCAACGGCAATACCTAGAAATGCAAGAAACATGGGGTAGCAATGTGAAAGAATAAACCTGTAGTAACTCTCTTCCGTTGACCACCTGAAACCCCACGAAGCATATCATTGCCAATAATTGTATCAGAACAAATGTCAAGGCCAAGCACTTTGAGAAGGTACTCAGTTGAAATGCTGTGCTTTTTCCCTACAACTGATGAAGCCTGTACTTTTCATGAAAAAAATGCATTAGCGTTACTGTCTCTAAGGCAAAAACAAACCAGGTCATGTAAAAATTATAACCTTCATGAAAGCATCAATTTCTGGGCTTGGACGTATTTTGGTTTGCTTTTCCAATCGACCCAGGTCCTTCACGTATGCTGCAAGACGGTTTAAGTCGTCAGAGAATTGTCACTTCCACACTTTACTTTGGCCAAATTTTTAAATAACTTCATAAAAGTGACTGCAACTACTTCCCATTTTTATTGTTCTCATGACTTCGGTGGTCAACCAATGTCAACTTAGAGTCTTAGCCATAAATTTTTCTAAAGTACAAGTTGAGCTACAATGTAACGTTTGTGAAGTCTGACTTATAATTATCAAGCCAACTATTTCACTTTATAATTATCAATAAATTACAACTTATTGTATGTTTTGAGAAAATATTAGTAAGATTTGACAAACAAGCAATATAATATTGAAATGGGCAGTAATAGATAAGAAACAATGAGGAAGAAGGGAAATTTCAGCATTTCAGGACACAGAAAAAACTAAAGAGATAACTTTATAAAACGTCAGCATAGATGTCCACATTAAGTGGTAAGCATTGCGATAGTCTTGAAAACGTAGCTATACTTGTGTTTCTAACAAATAACAATGCTCTTCCAATCAATAAATCCGCATCATTCACTACTATATCAAAGGCATTGACACAAGCAACTTCAAGAATATGAAATGACAATTATTTAGGACCAAACCAACCTGAGTATGATTCGCTTGCACCTTGACATCGAGCTGCAAAGTCAAAAGTTTCCCTAACTGTTAGCTCTGACATATGGTTATCTGTTTGGCTTACGTAAGCAGAAGTTCTTTCCATGCGAAATTCACTCATTCTGTGACCATTGTATGTAATGGTCCCAGTTTTCTGCAGATCAACAAAAATTAAATTCTTTGGGGCAGTTTCAGAAACACCATTGACGAATTTACAAAGAGCTAATCAGGTTAGGGGCAGCAAATTAGGCCCTACCCCTCCATCACGCTATTTCTAATAGACCAATACGGACTAGTAAGAAAAGCCAATGGACAGGCCCGCCAAACTTTTTTTTCTTAAAATGACTGCAAATTTCCTGCATAGTATATCTACACTAAAATTGATAAACAAAAGAAAACTGATAGGAAAAAAATGTAATTTGGATTTTGTTACATCATTAATTTATTTAGGACGTCCAATAACACTAAAACTTGGGAGAAACGGTAGTATTTAACAATTTTCTTATAGTCTTTAGTTTACATTTTAAGGTAGTTTTTCAAATTTTAATATACTTTTGAGACTTTTAAAGAAGGCGGATTTGGCCAACATTACTAAGCATGCTCTAATGGCCTGCACAAGGCATGTTAGGCACGCCCGACACTTTTTTTGTTGGGTAGGCAAGGTCGTGTTCAGCCAGACTCTTAAACGATCTCCTCTTACTCTACAAAACAGGATCCAGGGTACTCGGACACACAAAAGATCAATTTTTGTGCATTTTATCCAATTTTTTTTCAGGAGTGAAGTTCACCTTCAATGTACTGTCAAGCTTTCCTGCAAGAGCTAAAAGCAGAGTTGATTTCCCTGCTCCGGGCGGCCCTAGAAGCAATGTCATCCTGAAACACAAAACATTTCATTTTTTCTCAGGGAAGCTCCAGAGTGTGATGATTCATGAAGTATTAACTAGACATATGCTCATCATCTCATAGTTAAAAAAATAATTAAATTTAGCTCATCATTATAAAATCCTAATCTGATCAAAAGAACAGCCTAAAACACTCCTCCCTTCACACTGACAAATATCATCTATTAGTCACAGGTTTCAATCAACCGTACCAAAAACATTTTCTCCGATAGCGTCTAGGTTCCTAGGATAAGGTTCAGAGTTTTGATATCCAACTATGAGTCAGTATTTGCTCCAGGACATACAGCAATTTGGGGGGGATCGAGTGGGGGCAAGTTTATCTTGTTTGGTTAGAAAATTGAATCGGAAGGATTGGGAGAGAAGGGAAACGGAGGAGTCCATTTTCCCTCCTACAAGCCCAATTCAAATCATTCAACATAGGAAACATTTGGAAGGAAATTGACACTAGTCCATTACCCCTTCCCCTCCCTCCTTTGCCCTCTCCTCCATGACTCCACCCCCCTCCCTTTGTGTATACAAAGCGCTAGTGTCAATTTCCTTAGCAATGGTGCCATCCAAACAAAGGGCTAACGTCAGTTTCGAGTTGGATGGCCGCCAAATGATGAAGGCCATTGCAGCAGTGCTCGGGTGGGAGTACTGCTCTAGTGTTCGAACATATCAAACATGTAAATGAGTAATTTATCCTTTTATATAGGGCGCCATATATGTTTCTTACTTTGTTTTACACAAGAATTAAAGAATACTCTAACATTGAGTGAACCCGCTGCAGGTTGAATAATAATTTCGTGTCATCAACCAGATGACCAAGTTTCAGAAAGAAGTGTCACAAATAATACCTAATATACCTATTACTTCTTCTGGTACAATAAATCCTTTACAGTTGGGAAATTTCCTCACATGTTTTAAAAAGCATGTAATAATTCAATGAAACAAATCAAATAAAACATCATTATATTTCAGTGACAAAACACAGCAAATCAAGTAGTAAGATAAATCACTACGACTCAGAAAGTAAGATATCTTACTAATAATGAAAGCAAGCATAACTAGATTACCTCCCAGGCTTGAGAACTCCGCTGATGTTATTCAAGATCGTTAAGTTGTGTTTTTGGGGACGACATTTTGTGAATGACGACAGTAGACCCTGTTATGAAATCATAATCATCACAAACATTTACATAAGACTAGCTAAATGTGAGAGTAACCCAATTAGTATACAACTACACAAGCAATATCAAATGTTCATGGATTTGACATAGTGAGATGCTCTCATACAAAACTTATTTCATGTTTTATGCCGTACAAAAATCTGAGAAAACAGTATAGGATTGTCAGTGCACCTCAATTGAATCTCGGGTGTAGTTGATCAAGGTTGGCAATGCCCGTTTACCGGTTTGAACTTGGGCTTTGACGCACAAATCCTCAAACCTCACTTCCACCGTTGGCAGCTCCAGCCCGACTCTTCAATGTACATGATCAAACACCGGTTAGAACTTGGTTAGCTGTTAATAAAGCAAATTACTCAAAATTAGAAAAGTCGGTAAGCACTCGGTGATTCATAATATTGAAGCAAGAGTTATTTCTTCATTTTTTCTTTGAAGCATATATAAAACAAAAATTTGGTGTTCCAGTGGAGACCAGGGACAATTCGATTTTGATGGATGTGTCGTGTGTGGCACACCAGCCCGTTACCCTTCCAATATAAGAAGCAAAAAATTGTTCCTATGTGAAACAAGACTCATAGTATCCCCTTTGTGCAATATATCTATAATCCATGAGTGCAGAGCCTTCGCCCAAGACCCATGGATTGATTCAAACTTCGATAGGGCGGGACGATAAATTGCCTTCCCAAGACCTGATCCATTAAACAAATCCATGTTCCACCCAAAACGCTGTTAAACTCTATGTATTGCTCAAACATGATTTCGGTCAAGTTTACTACACGAAGTTCTCACATTAAAAAATTATATATCAAAACTTAAAATCAAAATATATTCGATATCAGATATTTGTTTTTGGGAAAGATTTACCAATGTTTACCAGCAATAGTGATATAAAAACACATAGTACATGTAACATGTACAAGTTAATTGCTGATATTTTCACTGTAAAAAAGCAGGAAAAGAAAATCACTCGAAAAAAGTTTATAAAATCACATTTTCTGATTTAAATGTACGGCAAGAGCAATGTTAATTAATGAAATAAAATGAAACACATATCCATACTTTTTTATACGTTCTTTGATACCAGAAACAAGTTTATAATTATCTTGTTCACGAGTATCAAGAGCCTTCTGGACAATCCTCTCCCTATAACGGCGGTCAAGCTTCCTAACATCAACAGTACGACTCACTTTCTTTCCTCCACTAACCCCGCCTTCACCCACCCTTGCCGAAGGTGAATCTCTAAGGATCGCAACGTTCGCCCGTTTAACTGTTGGAAGCCGCTCAATAGCGGCCCAAAGCAGTTCTTCTTCATCATTCGCTGCTGCCTCAGCATTTGACAGCCGGGAAAACGATCCACCTTCCGAATCTGATTCGAATAATTCACTCCTGTTTGATGCCGCCATTTTTTGTTGAGTTGGAATGTTTCCCTCTCTGCTAGATTATCTTAAACGATAATTGTTCGTGTGTTGTCAGGTCATATAAATAGAGTGAATGATCTCTTCCATCAGTCCTCCTACATTATGCCCACATTATAACATCTGCACATAATCTGCAAATATGGGAAAGCATTGTGAGAGTATCAGTACAATTTAGGCGAGATGTCGTAATCTTTTTATATTTTCATAGAAGAGAATCGGACTGCTAATCCTGCAGTTCACCCAACACTTCTCACTTTACATTATCTAGTGCTTTATTGACTCCCACGCAATATATTCTACAGAGGAATACATTTCTTTAAAAATGCAGATAGAAAAATCTGGAAAAATCTTATAAAAGAATCACAACAGATTCCTGAAAAAGCAGATTTCGAGATCCCGTGATATCAATATGTTTCCAGAATGATTCAGAATTGCAATTTCAAAATAGTCTTCTGCAAAAATGTTGAAAACAGAATCCATATTTCAAAACTTCCTAAAAAAGCTCCTTACAATAGAAAGTAAGACAGTGATAAATGGGGTGATAATATGAGAATCCTACCAAACATTTAGGCTGAATGACTAAATCTGAGACAGCGTAAAGAGTGTGAGTTTACTCTCAAAAATTATTTCAACCGAATTGCGGCTACATACAAAATGGGGGGCTGATGAAAATGCAGGTACTGCCAATATCCCAAAATAACCGCTCTAAGGTCGTTACTCTCTGGCCCTGACTAATTGCATGTTCAACAATATTCTTGATACTCGAAGAATTTACAAGAATTGTCTTCAGTCTTCAAAACCAGTATAGTCTCTAAACATTTTTCTCTCATCTACGGGGCTAAACCTTCAACCTAGATCTATTCAAATTTAAATTTATGATTCTGAAAGCCGGCGGAAATAAATGTTGTGAGCAATCAAACTGTCCATCAGCCACATGCCTAGAATGCCTAAAGATACAACTTTGACTACTTTCAGTTAAACCACTATAAGCAGTCAATTCAATGACATACTCTAAGACCGCACCACTATAGCCCATAGTTCCTCACATTTCATATAAGCAGTCTATGTTACTCAACTTCAGACCCTCGTTCTCATTCGAGTGTAATTTTTTCATACATTCACCTAAACTAGTCCTGCAATAAAACAGCTCATCCTTCTCAAATGAGCATCAGAGAACATTTGCATCACAAGACACTAGATAAGAAACACTGACCTGAGGTGGTAACATCATAGAAATGCAAGAAACTATGAATGACTGCTGACCACCTGCATTCCTTGCACGGTTGCACCCCGTCAATCTGTCATCCAACTTTTCCAAACAACCAATCCAAACATCATTTTTTCTTAAACTGACATTTTTTTCTTCATCGAATAACACATCGATGAGTTAGTAAATCCAAATAACAACTCCTTGGATGCACTATGTTTCATCCTTGGTCCAAAAATCATACTCCTTCCATTTTTTCCATTTAGCCCCATTTTTCAATATTTCTCTGACAAACATGGCTAAATGGAAAAAACGGAGAGAGTAAGGTTTTCTCCTGAAACTGTATCCCACGAATAGCAACTCCCATTAGAAACCTCGGAACCAAACATTGAAGATACCAATGACGCCATTTCTCGAAAACAACCTCCCACCTGCAGCAAACAATATGACATGTTTCAACATTATACTCTCTGACACCAACCAAGATAACATACAAAAATAACAGAACGACTTCAAAGAAGGCGATTTAATTATGACCCACCTAAAAAGGAAAGTACGAAGTTTAAAACTCGACGGAAGTAAAAGCTAATTACTTCAACATACTCAGCTTAAATGCACTTCAATCCCCCAAATATCAAAAGAAATAACAAACCAAATTAATTTAATCTTCCAATGTTAATTCATAATCACAATCATGCATTCATATTGGATTTCAGATAGTCACTCCCTCCGTCCCAGTTAATAGTTATTTTAAAATCCCCGTCACAAGAAAACACGATAAGATAGATAACTATTGATCGGAACAAAGAAAGTACTCAACTTAAATACAATTTAAACCCTCAAATTATCAAAGAAATAACAAAATCAAATTAATTTAATCTTCCGATATTAATTCATAATCACAGTATCATACATTCATATCCGAGTTCAAATATTTCCTCCGTCTCAATCAATAGTTATTTTGAAATCTCCTCACAACAAAAAAACACAATAGATAACTATTGATCGGGACGGACGGAGTACTAAACTTCTTAATTTGAGCATACAATTAAGAATATCAATAATACTAAAACAATTGCATCACACATTTACTTACTTTCTCAAATTCACTAATTATTCCCATAAATTTTACCGTAATTACTAAATCATGAATATATTTCAGGAAATTAACAGCAATTTCTACAGAATTGAATTAATTAAAAATTGAATTAATAAATTGACCTGATTCAAGAGAGGGAGGGACTTGAAATCACTCGAAAAAATTTGAGGTTACGCCAATTGTTCTACAGTTCTACGGTAAGTTACAACTAGGGTTCGGGTTGCCGGGTTGCCGGGTTGGACTTAGGAGTTGACTAAACCCGGCAAACGGGTTAATCAGGCCGGATGTCATCTCAGGTTCGAGTTGTTCAGATTTACAAGAATTTGATGAGTTGAGTCCTCTCGTTTTGGTGGGTTGTTATTATCAAGTTATTTGGGGATAACGAGTAGTATGTGATAATAAATATTAGGGTCGCAATGAATAAGGTCGGGTTAATTCGGGGTTCGACCAGATTTAGGTTCTTTATTTGGGCGAGGGTTTAGACCTGGAAAAACGGGTCATCGGGTCGGGGTCGGGTCTGGTCATTTCGGGTTTGCCACATTTTTTTAGTTATAAACTTCGGTTTTTTTTGTAAAAGTATTTGATATTAAATTTAAATAAGTGAAGGTAAAATTCGGCCTTGATTATAACTCATTTTCATTTCCCAGTCAAACCCATATTTTAATCAATCTCTTTCGATTAGGGGTGAGCAAATTTAGGCCCGGACCAGAAAAATGGACCGGACTGGACCATTTGGTCTGGATCAAACCCGGACCGAATTATTTTGGTCCAGTCCTTGGTCCTCATTTTTTCAAGTTTTGGTCTTCGGTCCAAGACCGGTTAATTTAGGTCCGGACCGAATTGACCAAATTTCATACACCCTCCTATTCT
>JAOWBH010000049.1:100885-113802 GCA_028566215.1 Silene coronaria
ATCGCGTGACGATAAATCTACGAACTGTCTGACTCGTTCCGTGTACACAACACGCGGTCCAATCATCATTGGGTGATTGGTGGGAGGTGCAGACATGAGGTATCTACAAGAATATAGATGATATAAGTGAGTATCTCATTAGGTGAGAAAATATTTTGAGAAAGTTATAAAATTCAGAATATTAGATCTATCAAGCAAAATATACTTATAAGAGTCAATGGATTTATTAAAAAAATTCAAGATAACTACTAGGAGATAATTTTCATAATGTATGAATGAGCAAATTATATTACGACAAATTAAATATATTGAAGAATTTAAATAGTGTGAGAACGACTATGTATGTACGTACATAGTGCTAGTGAGTGTATTTAAATTAAATATTTTATATGTTGTATTTTAAAAATACTTTGAAATTAAAACTCAAAAAATTATATTTGAGAAAGTTCAAACTATTTTATTTATAGATAAAATATTAAAACGTTTGACGCATAACACATGTAAGTCATGTCTTACACATTCAAATAAGTTGAGTTTTGACCCTACATATTTGATACAATGATAAATACATAAGTATCATACGTTGTAACAAAATACATAACTAATTATCACCTATTACTTATAATTAAAATTATTTTATTAAAAACTTTGAAATTAAACCAAAACAGTAAGATTTAAAAAGATTAATCTATTTTTATTTATAACGAAAAATATTAAATGAATCACTTCAACTATATTTCTTTTTATTATAATAATAAAATATTCAAACAGGTCGCGCGAAACGCGAATATACCAATAAAATACTCGTACTTCACGATTTAAGCGTTGACTATGAAATAATCATAAAGTCGATGACTCATGATAAAAACTAATTAATACTCTCCTATTTTGTTGAATGGAGAAATAATGACAAACTCCATGGCTCATGATTCGATGAAGCTGTCATGGTCAGCACTCAGCAATGATCAAAATTGATAATCTCTGGAGTATGCTCTACTTTCCCCACCAATCCACTGTTTAGAATTGAACACAAAACGCCACGAATTTATAACTTTGATTTCGTCGAACTATTTATTTATTGTAAATAAACTCTTGTACTCAATTTTCAAACATTTTTATATCATATTTTCCCATAATTCTACTACTATTGTCATTTGTTTTTCATTATCTTTTCGGGTATTTGCGATCAACAACTCATTCATACTCCCTAAGAAGTGGTCTTTTTTTTCACAAATTCTTACTTGTGACGGGAGGTATACGTCACAAGTTAGTGACGGATACCGTTTCCCCTCATAAAATACCCATTTAGAGTGAGATTTTGTGCACATGGGGGGTCCCTCCTTATCCCTTCCTTGTCCTCTCTACCCATTTCCTCTCACAAACTACCCGTCACAAGATCCGACCCGTCACAAGCAAGACTAATTGCTTCAAAATGGTTTATTAATAGTCAATCAAAAAGAATTTTCATGCAAAAGCTTAACAGCAAGAAACTCACGAAAAATCCGCCCCCTCAACATCTGAGGCCTTGTTCCGAGAACTTAATGAAACACCTTATCAGATGGCCCTGCTACCTGACCTGAGCTTCGTTTTCATGAACAACAATCTTAATTCAATCAAATTTATAACCAAAAATGCTACAAACACAGGATGCTTCCAGCACTTGGGGAATTCCAGTCAGTTTTCTCAGCATAATTTTACTACCAATTGTTGGGAATGCAGCAGAACATGCAGGTGCAATAATATTTGCTTTCAAAAACAAGCTGGTAAGATCTCGTCGACTCTTCAGATTTTTCCTGTAACACTTGGAATACTTGGCTTGAATCTATCATAATGTTCTGTTTGCTAATCGTACCTTTCTGGATGTTTATAACAGGATATATCTTTGGGAGTTGCTCTAGGTTCTGCAACCCAAATTTCGATTTTTGTGGTAAACACTTAATAAGCCTATTTATTAACAGTCTCTCTTACACTTAATCCATTGTAAGAAAAAACACTGATCTTTTCCTGTCGATTCAGGTTCCCTTATGTGTGGTCGTTGGATGGATCCTACAAGTCGACATGGATCTCAGCCTTAGTACCCTTGAAACGGGTTCCTTAACAATCTCAGTCGTTATTGTAGCCTTCGCTTTGCAAGTATGTTGTGACCCTATCATTATCGTGAATCACTCAACATATATATTTCGTCAAGTCTCTAGACTCTCTACTAAGCTCGTCTTACACAAGACCGTCTAATAATATGAGCCAATATCATTACTCTGAATCACTCCACTTATATATTTCCTCATACAAAACGTTATTTATACAGGATGGTTCGTCACATTACATGAAAGGCGCTGTACTCTTGTTCGCATACATGGTTATATCTGCATGCTTCCTGCTCCTTCAATCTCCCAAAAGTAAGTTCCAAACTCTAGAACCATCGAGTTATAGTCGAAACTTCTGAATGATTTTTACTGAGCATAGGATCAAAGTACTAACATAATGAACTGTCTGCTATGTCTGTGCTATAGATCAAGGAAATCTCATCGGATCAGGATATGGATCATCTGTCGGACTCTCTTCCGCTTGATTGAATTGGTTGATTCTCAAATCTTCAGATAAAAAGGAACCCTTAGAATTTGAACTACAGTAGGTTTCAAACCTCAAGGCGTATCTTTGTAAATAACATTATTTTTCCAACCACATTTGAGTTGCATAATGTAGAGTCAGTAAAACTGAATCCATTTCCTGCAAATACACAGTGCCCTGTTTTTTTTTTTCATATATATGTGCATAAATATGGCATAAACTCGCAATTCTTTTTCTGACCGAAAATTTGCATATATTTGAGTACTATACAACAACAGGAGAACGGTTACAATAAACGCAATTTTTTTTTTCTTTTTTCAGGGTCCATACCAATACAATGAAAAATAATGAATTCGGAGTTCAAAATTGGTACATAAAGTGTACTTCGTACCTCAAACTTAACTAATACGCTAAGACCTCATTGGTACATATTACAATAGTAGGAGCCTTGAGAAGTGTACACGCGATGAGAATGACAGACTCGATTTAGAAAAATTAAACAATTAGATACCTCTAACCATCCTGAATTATTGTGTATATATATACTTGATTCGACCATGAGCAGTTCAAGTGTCGAAAATTAATCTTCGAAGAATAAATGTCAAAAATGGATCTTAACATCTTGATCTTGCACATTGTTCTGAAGTCCTGACCTTTGTTTGCTTTTGCTTTCATCTCGGACATGTCTTGTTGTTTCTCTATTTCCGGGGCTAGATTAACCATGAAGGTTAATGATAAGCGGTTTGGAATAACTCGGAAATCATCTTTTTTGAAAGTTGAGATATCTAATAGAACCCATAAAGGCACCAGAGAAGAGCACACAGAAACCAATAAGCACAAGAGCTGATAAACCAATCATTCCTGGACCGAATCCATAATAGACGTCGAGATACTCTTTGACTGTTCCCTTGAACCCTTCTTCATCGAGCATGCTCTCAACATCACCTAGTTGTGATGTAATTAACCCGCGTAGTGTCCATGCTACGGGGTCAATATAATGAAACCAAATCCACCACTTAGGAATGAGCTGACAGTAGTCAAGGAAAAAAGACAGTTTATCAGTCTTCTTAGCTTAGTATACACTTCAATAAGTAGATATTTTTTTTACTTTAGGGTTTACGGGTTGGTCTCACAAGTAAGACCGTCTCATATAAGAAGCGTGTCATTTAAGTGTTAATGTACTGGGATATGACTTTAGGACTGCTCTGAGAAGATAGAGCTTACAGTACTTAAAAATTCAGAATAATCAGAAAACTGAAGCAAATTATGTTGCACCAGTAGCAACGGATAAGGGACTTACCCTCTTGGGAAGGAGGAAACCCGCAAGAAGATTCCAAAGCGAGTAAAATGCAGAAGAAACTACGGCAGCAAAATGTTGATTAGGCGTGACACCAACCGCCATCATTCCGTAAAAGGTGAAGTAGGTGAATGTAAGGAACATGAAGAAAACGTACAACAGAAATTTTCCTGCGAAAGGTTTGTAACTTTGTTAAACTAAAAAGCTGAATGTCAAGGAAAAGCACCAACTGCATTCATGAAAGACTGGAGTAGTGACATGGTAGACTATGAATAGCTTGTGAACTTACTTATAGTCCTCTCGAAACCAATCATGAAATATGTGATGACGCCATACAGGAGTGTTTGGACGACTATGTATGGAATTTCAATAAGAGCCTGTTTCAAACAACATAATGAATATGGTCTATATCAGAAGTTCGACATTCGCAATTATTCACCAAACAGAGGCTTTAAAATTACAGAAAAATGATGCTGAACTAGTCATCTTATTTACAGTGACGCGCAAAATCACAGAAATTGATTATTAGAGTAGATCTGTAGATGTATACCTGAGCTGCAGCATAGGCAAATGGAGAGTACATTCCAGCTGCCTTTTCTCTGTAAAAAACTGTTCTCTCAATCGAAACTACAGGTTGAACCGAAGAAGCATTGCTGACTCCCAAGAACAAGCAAGCAGAATGAAGAGCTCCCATTATCGTAATTATGCTAATGATCGAGTCCCTGCAGAAAAGAAGGAATTTAACAAGTTAACGCAAATATACTGTTATAAACTCAATGAAAGCACAAAATTACATATGTACGTGTAATATGGGACTAAAGAGGGTACCTTTTAAAGCCGATGTTCCAAAACATGGAGCCAACAAGTAATGCACAGATGGTAGCTAAAAAGAATCTCACAGCATTGTATTGTGGACTTCGCCAGTACACAAGAGCTTGTTTCTTAAGGCAAAGCTGAAACTGCGATACAATATCCTGAGAGAATTTGGTATCGAATAGTAGAGGTTGTGTTCCAGGCGGTGGTATATTCAATTCCTCGATTGAAGCTTCTACATCTCTTTAGGTTCACAAACAATTAACATGAAACATAAAATTGGTTAGAAGCAAACATACCATTGCGTAAAAACTACAACCTCTCTGAAGCAAACTCAACAAGAATTACCTAAATTGGTTGGAGTTTCTATAGATGTTTGCGAAATCCTCACCAATTTTCGCTTCAATGGCTGGGGTAGTAACCTCAAGCATCCAAGTGGCGGGATTATAGCCATCAGGTATCGGAGAAACTCCATTTATTCCCTGAGAATCACAATGTCAGACCAATTTTTTCAGCATATTGCTTACTAGTATAACTAATATAAGCACATTGTAGGAGCCTTACCCATACAATATTTCAATATGATAAAAAACAAAGCATTTGATAGCACACCACTACCTTTAGATCATAAACCATCTAAACACTAAATTGTTATAGGAAAACGGCCTAAAATTTGGAAGGAAATATCACCTGAAAGTATTTAATCATGATGTTTGAGTGAAGTCCAAGCTTTCCACCGTAGATCACTCGTCCTCCACGTTTCATAAGCAGTAGCTGTGCACCAAAGTATAAGGTAATTTGTTTTCCTTAACAAGATTATCCATTTTCAGATAAAAAGTATTAGACAAACCTCATCAAAAGCTTCAAATATGTCAATGCTTGGTTGATGTATAGTGCACACAACTGTCCTTCCTGTATCAACAGTGTTCCGTACAGTGCGCATAACAATAGCAGCTGCCCGAGCATCCAAGCCTGATGTTGGTTCGTCCATAAAGATAATGGACGGGTTTGCAACGAGCTCAACTCCTATGGTCAATCGCTTCCTCTGTTCTGTTGATAGGCCACTACTGCCAGCCATTCCAACCAAAGCATCTCGAAGATTATCAAGCTCTACTAGCCTCATCACTTCCTCAACAAACTCCTGCAATCACATTGGCAAATTAAATATTGACAAATTGAATAGGCATCCCAAAAGTTACTCCATCTACCCCATTGATATGATGTGAGAAAATGTTAAGTAAAATTAACATTGGTTTGACTACTAAAGTTATTGGGACGATGATAATCGATAGAGAATAGAGATGGTAGCATCCGACAAACTATAGTAACATCGAACTCACCTTTTTGGTTTCTTTAAGGATTTCTCTAGGAAGGCGAAGGGAAGATGAGAACCATAGAGACTCCTCAACTGTGACTTGGGGAGAGTGTATGTCATTTTGTTCAACATATCCTGAAATTCTGGCAAATGTATGCTGCACTTTTGGATGCCCTGAGATCCTAATGTCTCCCTCTATGTGTCCACCCGTCTTTCTTCCGGCCAGAACATCCATCAAAGTAGTTTTCCCTGCTCCACTTGATCCAACTAATGCAGTAAGAACTCCTGGTGAGAAAACTCCACTTACATCCGACAGCAGCTGTAACTTCGTTTCTGGAAGACCTTTTGCTTTCATTGCCTTGAAATATTTGCAAATTATGTTAAACTCTCGTATGAAATAGTTTCATGATAAAGTTTCTTATATCGTTCGACACAATCAGAAGCAGGCAAAATAAGCACCTTTGGCATGTCAACAAAGTAGCTGACATTATGAAATGTCATGCACAGTGGTTGAAATGGAAGAATCATTCCTTTCTTTTTCTCAATTCTAGCAGAATCTCCATTTGGAGCCGACGGCTCGTCTTTTCCTGTGCGGATGACGATCAAATATTATAACAATGAACTATCAAGTTCTACCAAGTAACAGGAAGGTGGCTGACCTCCATTCAATGCACCATCGGCATCTGAAGGATCGGCAGTAGCAGTAACTAGAGCCTGAGCTTTCTTCAGGGCTGGTAAAAGAAGCAAATGAGATAAGTCCATTTAAACTGAACATAAACGCAGAAGAAATCGTTCACTAAATATAATGTAAGAGCTTACGATCCAAAAACGCCAAGGCCAATGTAACTATGTTATTGAAAAGAAGAGCGTATAGCACCAAAGCTCCAACTCCAATCCAATACCAATTGGGATCTGTCGGTAAATTACGTAGCATAAGGATCTGATTTCCTACTGTAGTGTTCCCTGAGGCATATATCTGAGAAAGCCCCAACTTTTAAGTTGCCATAACATTGCAAAGTACATTCTTACGAATATGAGAATTCATCGATGAAGAAATTATACCTTCATCCATCTAGTAGAAGTAAATTCATTAACAGAAGCTGCACTTTGAGCATAAGACAGAGGTGACACCCAGTAAGCCCATGTCCACCATGGCTTAATATCATCTGAAATGTAAGCCATTATTAAGCACACATATTTATACAAGACGGTTTTCCATAAATATTATTGTATGTAAGGCGCTAAATTTGCTATGAGATAGCCGTGTTAATCAATGTGCTAATATCAAACTGCTTAAGTAGAGATTCTAAGTTTCCTGATGCTAGAAAATTGCTAGACTTACCCTTAGGAACGATGAAACCACCCACACAAAAGACCCCAAGCAAAGCAGCTGATGAAAATGTATTCGCAATAGTCATATCTCTTGCAAGCGTGGCCAAAACTCGGAATAGACCCAATGCCATTTGATGGATCACAAATAGCAGAAACATATAGCGGAAAAACCTGCAATAGTTACAGGAGCTTGATTTAGTAAATACGAAAAAAAAAACTAGGATTACTTATTTTCTGATGGTTAAGTTAATAAGTAGTATGTACCTCCCTGGAGCAGGGGATAACCCAACTGGGTAATATACCACACATGACCATACAACAGATTCAAGGACCGAGTAAGGGACACGCAGAATCCAGCTTGAAAGTGACCATGCCCATGCTGGATAGAAGCAATTGTCTCTTTGCTTGTAGAAGACGGGAAGTCGAAATATCATTAGAGACAACTCAGAAAAACCATTGAACAACATATGGACAATTCCATAGAATAGGCAACCAAGATAGTAGTTTCCATATGTCACACTTGTAGGGTGTAGTGTTGTTCTTGAAAAAGTTGTAGCTGTAACAAATCCTACAAATGCAACCTGAGAGTGGAAGGACTCAAATTTAGCTTTTCGGAAATCTTAGAAAACGGAGCACATTAATAAGACAACTAAAACAACATTTAAGGTAGGTCCCTTAGTGATAAATTACCCTCTTGTCTTAAAAAGCTACCGCCCATGGTGAGGTAATTGTAAGGGGCTCGGATGTGGGCACATTTATCTTGTTCAAAGAGGTTGTTTCCAAGTGATCTGTATGTAAATTGGACCCTGAATAGCAAGAGTGATTGATAATTCATAATGCAAGAAGAGTTGCAGGTTGGTGAGGTATTAGCCTAATTCCATACATTCTAAAGCCAATGAATACCAAGTATTTGGTTCCGGTCTGAAATGAAACTGCATTATTGTCTACGAAAGCAATGGAAAAGTTCATCTCTTGTTCCCCCTTCTTTTAAGCATGACTTTAGGTTCAGTTGTGACAAAACTATATTGTCAAGTATATAATGTCAGGCAACAAGTAAAAATTGTCGTGAGAATGAACAAAGTAACATACTTGACATGTTCGGAATATGTACAGGAAACTGTGTCTTCGGATGAGTAAAATTTCTCGTGAAACACAAGCCTTAAAGAGCTCCCATTTTGGTACCCCATACTTTGTTTTGGCCAGCGCTAGAGGATGGCTCTTAGATTTGTCATACGGAACAGATAAACTGTCTTTGACCGCCCTTCCAAATCTAGATGTTCTAAATGCCTCCGCTATTTCTTCAACTGGGATGAAACGGTATGGTTTTGAAGGATCAGCCCAATACTGTGCTTGATCCTTCTTTGAGGTAACCTGTATTTTGCACCATGGAATAAGCAGAGGAATCACGAAATATCAAAACAATCTATGACTCTATTCAAACAAAATAAGTGAACTACATACCTCCTGTAGAAAATCAGCTACTCCCTTACGAGGAGGCAGCTTAAAGCCTAAGGACTCAAAGAATTCCAAGACGTCAGCCCGAGGACCATGATAGACCATGTGCCCTTCTGATAACAATATGAGATCATCGAACAGTTCAAAAGTCTCGGGTGCTGGTTGAAGAAGAGCCATGAGTACAGTTCCTTCCATTTCATGAACAAAGTTTCGAGTGCATTTAACTATTTGGAAGGTCGTTGAGCTATCAAGCCCCGTCGAAATCTCATCCATGAAGAGAGTTTTCTTAGGCCCAACAACCATTTCTCCTGAATACAATTGAATGTCAGAATCACATAGGAGTAAATATGAAAACAAGAAAGACAACTATCCTAAAAAAATTATCTTGGTTATATTATAAGATGTGAGTTAGCTTAGTCGGTAAGATCATTAAGTGGTGTACTCATGACGAGGGTTCATACCCCGTCTACATCACAAGTGTCAACTACTTAACCAGCAACTCTGTAACTTATTTTAGTTATGCTACTTATATTGACAAATACGGTTTTAAGTTTTAAATAACCTGTGGTAACTCGCTTTCGCTGACCACCAGAAATCCCACGAAGCATAGCACTTCCAACAATCGTATCAGCGCATATGTCAAGGCCAAGCACTTTGAGGAGATAATCAGTTGATATACTGTGCTTCTTTGTCCCATATGAAGACGCCTGCACTTTTCAAGTAAAACAAAACATCAGCTTTACTGCCTCTAACTGAGTCTAACAAAAGAACTACAGAAAGGTTAGTTCCAAGATGTAACCTTCATGAAAGCATCAATTTCTGGGCTTGGACGTATTTTCGTTTGCTTTTCCAATCGAACAAGATCCTTCATGTATGCTGCAATATGGTTGAATCATTAAACAATAAATGAACATGAAAAAGAAGCGAATAATTCAACATTTCATGCACCTAACATGTAGATAATTAAGCCTGTACTTTTCGGCATCTCTTACTGTAAGCGCCTTCAATACTTCCTAAATCTTTTGCCTAGTGAACATTTTCCTCTGGAGTTCTAAGAAGTCGAGTTTAACGACAACAAAATGAAAGAACAATATTTCGAGATCAACCAACCTGAGAATAACTCGCTTGCACCTTGACATCTAGCAGCAAAATCGAAAGTTTCTCTTACAGTAAGCTCTGCAATATGATTATCTGTTTGGCTTATGTAAGCTGAAGTCCTTTGAACGCAAAATTCATTCATTCCCTGACCATTGTACGTTATGCTTCCACTTTTCTGAGGATAAAAAAAAAGTTAAGTCCTCTAATTATCATTCATTCATTAATTATCTAAAACATCGACAAAGTTGAAGATCGAGAATTGTACGAGAATTAATTAGTGATTATCTACCTTCAAGGTATTCTCAAGCTTTCCAGCAAGAGCTAATAACAAGGTAGATTTCCCTGATCCTGGAGGTCCCAGAAGCAATGTCATACTGAAAATTTCCAAAAAAAAAGTGTTAATGTCTGCTGTACTCCAGCTTTTCACTGAGAATCCTCCGTTTCAATTATTTGTTTACCTTTGATTAAAATACCTCTTATTAAGAATAAAAAAAGGTAATCAAATGACCGGGAGGCCGGAGGGAGTAACTAGCATTCTAACATCAAGGGGTTAATGTTCAATCGACAATTATGTGCAAAAATGGACCCTCCTACATACATAAGTCATCCAATGCAATATGGCAATATAAGATGGCACCATTGTAAAATATTCCTTTCATTTTATTGCAGAAGTTCGATTTCATTTGTTTTTTTCTTCCTTTTGAGGAGAAAAGCAATATTAAGCTCACTCGAGACAGACACAAGTTTTTAGACGATTAATTTAAAAACTCCGATCCATCATAAAAAGAAATAAATTAAATAACTGTCAAATTAAAACGAATCCACATATTAGCAATTCTAGCTCCGCCACTAAGGCCAGTACGAGTACATCATTTAAATAAGTTTCACTGATTTTCCTATTGAGGGGAAAAGAAGTGAAGCTTATTCAGTAAAAGAGTTGAGTATGGTCAAAGGAAGTGACAAAACCATTTTACGAAAGAAGATGAGATGGCTTCACCGAGTCTCACTTGGAGGTACATCAATATATACCACCTTCTCACGTACCATTTTACTAAGTATAGGTGCATGATATTGAGACTCGGTATCACTTGGAGTCACCTACTCACCTAGCATTGTTTATGAATATTTCTCAGGTTTTGGCCTAATGGACACACGTGGGTTACATTAAACTTTAGAAATACTCCCTAGAACAGTGTAGAATACCAAAATTAAAGGTCAAAATTGTATCATGTGAATCACAAATCCGTCGCAAGTTTGTAGTACCCATGTGGGGTAGAAAAGACAAAAGCAGAGTGCCTAGGGAGTAGCAATATGTTTTCTCTTAACTACCCATATGGGTAATACTTGACCCGTCGCAAGTTTGTGACGGATATATGCTCAATACAAGGGAGACTTGCTGCATGTGAATAATGCCTCGAGTCATTAGTAATGAGATATGCAACAGATATACCACATACGTCTTGAGGAAGTAATTGAATAGTGTACGTCTCTAAAAATAAAGACCAAAACAGTTGATTAGAATCATGCAACACTTGTGGGCATGTTCATGAACAAGGGTTATATATCATGTGCTAAAGCGTAAAACTAATTAATAATTGTCAACCTTACTAGAATATGCTACTTTTTACAATTCGTGAGTTTCGTGCCAAAATCAAAAGTTCACATCTTCAACATCCCTTTTGTGCTTAATTATAATCCCTCATGTTCCGCAAATGGTTTTCATGACACTCTCTTCATTTTAGTGAATAATTTATATTTATTTTATTTATAAGAGGAAAATGCTATACACTGAAAAGGAAAAAGTATCTTTTCCAAATACAACCTTATCTTGTAGCTTCAGAATTAGAAGTATCTTTACATAATAAGGCAACATAATTATGTAATTACTTTTTAGGTGATACGGTAGTAGCGGTACCAACTACCAAGTGATACGGTATTTTGTTATTCACATTCGATTTTTGTGTTCAAAGTTATAAGTTTGAACTATTTACTCACAACATAGAATAGACAAATTCTCATGTAAAACCGTTTTAATTACACACCTCTTATTGTTAAACTAAGGGATAATTTACCTTTATTAACCCTCCTAAAATAACTTTTATCAACGTTCATTCTCCTTAATTAGGGGATCAAAGTCTTATAAATGGTTTTAACATGTTTATTGTAAAATCGATTTACAAGAGACTTACACGGGGTCAGAGGTATACAATCGCATCCTCATATTAACGACGGAAAGAGATCATTTCCGGTCTACCCAAGCCACCATTTTATTTCAATCAACTATAATACAAACCAAAACCAAAAAATAACGAGTCTTTAACATCGCGCAAATGAACTACATTACCTCCCAGGCTTAAGAACTCCGCTGACATTATCCAAGATCTTTAACGCATGTCTTTGAGGTCGAAATATTCTCAACGACGTTAGCAAAACCTGCATTCACAAACAACAATAATTAATCAAGCAAATTAAGTTAATTAAATATCGTGAAAAAACTTAAAACATTCGATAATAACAGAATTATGAATTAATTAACCTCAATTGTATCGCGAGCGTAATTAGTTAGGGTTGGCAATGCTCTATACCCTGTTTGAACTTCTGCCGTAACGCTTAAATCCTCAAATCTTACTTCCACCTTCGGCAACTCCAATCCGACTCTTCGATGTACATGATTAATCACGAAATATACAATCAAATTAGTTAATTGGTTAATTTCTTGATTATGAATGAAGATAATCATTGATTGAAGGAATACATAACACAAACTAATAAATGCTGCTAACAATGAGAAATGAGAAATTTCAGCTCGTAAATCCGCGAAATTCAAAATTTCGTCATAAAATCATCCAGTAATGCACAAAATATTGAACCAGCTAAATAATTCAGCTGTTAACAGTGAGAAATAAGAAATTCAGGTCGTAAATCCGCGAAATTTTGATAGATTTCTTCGTAAAATCATCCAGTAAAATGCACAAAATAGTGAACAAGCTAAATAATTCAGAATTTTAACAACTTCGCGTCACTATAATTATATAAAAG
>JAOWBH010000049.1:124273-135663 GCA_028566215.1 Silene coronaria
GATGATAATAACGATAATGATGATGATGATGATAAAATTGTAATAATAATTCTGAAGATACTGTTTTTTCGCATAGATGTCGATTTTGGTGCTAGTAGGTTAGTTATTACAAGCGCGTCTATAAACAAGTTATAAGGATGCACAAGACAAACCGTGCTTTTAGAATATGTATAATGTGAGTTTCTCGAGGTGTTCTTAAGGCGATCTTCTTGTTAGAGAGCAAAAGTTAGTGTTTCTCGACCATTATACATTATTCCTTATGCTCTCTATGTGCTATCCATGAAGAATTATGCGGTGTGCTTTTAAGTATGTACAATGTGAGTTTTTCGAGGTGTTCTCAAGGTGATCTCCTTGTTAGAGAGCCGAAGTTAGTGTTTCTCGATTGTTATACATTGTTTCCTTATGCTCTCTATGTGCTACATGGAGAATTACATGGAGAATTATAGAATAATTCGTTGTGTGCTTTTCTAAGAGCAAACTCTCTTTTGGATCATAAGAAGTGGAGAAGTTTCAAGTACATTTTTTAAAAATCTATTTTAGAAAGTGTAATTTTAAAAGAGGTGGAATAGACAACGACATGAAGAGCGAATATAAGAGTTTGCCTATTTGTGTATATAAATGGATTTGGTGAGAGTGTATAAATGGAGAGCAAAACAAGTGCTTTTGGTATATGCTCTTAGGCTGTGTCATGTCCACAGCGTGCACATACACCCAAGGTGCATCTCATAATGTGTGAAAACCGCGAGTCTTCTGTGCAGGAGGCTCGCGACATTGCTTTGCCCTTGTACCTTTTCTCTACAGACTCATCTCCTTAGTCGGCTTATTATCCTCATGCCCTTTAAAAACAACTATTGGAATTCCTTTCTTTTCTTTTGCTTAGAATGTTCAATGTTTTTTTTAAAATGGGGGAATTCTGTTGACATGATGTAGGATGCATTGATGCAAATTTGGCTTAGATAATTGGTGGTAAGACGATTCCAGGAGATTATTGCAAGTGGAGCTCACTGCTCATTATACCTTTGCACTATTAACACTAAATAAAGTGGTTTGGGTGCTTGTTGTGAATAGAATCTTTATAAATAACCTCATGTTCTCTGTTGACTCTGTTCTGTGTACCACTGAAGAGATAGGCTTGTAATGACTAATCTGACTTATTTCCTGACAATGCCATATTGCCATCTGATAAAGAATGTCTTCCATTATACAATTGTTCGGCGGGACTGGGTGGACAGTCTATCCCCCTAAGTTGTACTGCCGGTCACTAGAAAGTAGAAAGTGTAGTTGATAATTGACTTAGTTATTGAACAATAATATGCCCATACAGAAAGCGTGTTCGTACTTCTTACGGCAATAATTAGAAGGAGCCGAGATTCAAACCCATGACCTAAACAGTGAAACTTTCACTCCCAACCATCATACCAGTAAGGACCATCTGCTTAACTAGGTTCCTCCTTTGTTTATTCCTAAGTGGTTACAAATCTTGAGTTAAGGGAGTTGTTCAACCTACTTGTGTGGGTATACGAAACAAATTATTGGCCAAAAGGGATGATTAGTGATTACATCATAGGTGCCATGGTCATGCATTAAAGAACCTTGTCCATGAAAGCAAAAGGCAGTTTGGTTTGTCTCTTTGAACTTGTTCATATTTTGAGCCATGCTTTGAAGAACAACTACACCTTTTATATTTCTTTGGACTTGCATCAGAAATTTGTAGACCTGTTACTGAATGTGTAATGAGGCTGAGTCTGCGCTTGAAAACTTGTAAGTTCTCTGCATTTAGAAAAGTATAAATAGATCCGAGCTAAAGAAAAGAGAGCAACATACTCTACGATCCACAGAATTCTTAGTGCCTAAGTCCATTAAGCCAAGTAATTAGACTAAACTTCGAGCTTAAGGCTAAGTGAGGCACTAGCCAAAATGTCTCATGTCACCTTAGTCGTGCCCTACTGCCCTGTACATAAGATGCAAAACAATGTGTACAGCCATGCAAATTCCATATTTTCTTCTAATTCTTCTGTTTTTGCATAAATGTATAATGTTTAAAATACAATGTTTGCGAAACCACCAGGTACCAGTGCCTTCACTTATGTTTTGCCTCATTGCTGTGGGCTTATATTGGCTTAGTTCACCTTGCGCCTTTCCAGATTAAGAATCCTATCCCTTTTTTTCCGAAAGGTCTCTAGTTGTATCTAATTTAGCGTTCTTTACTCTCAGGCTTTTTTGATATTGATCTTTCATTGTGTATATTTATCTCCCAGCTCTTTCGATGCTCCTGTCTACTATGCAGCTGATTGCTGATAAACATGCCTGTCTACTAGGCTTAATTATCAGTATTTACACCATTCATTATTCAACACGCATTCATACTGTTTTTATAGAGCATAACAAGGCAACCCTGCATATAATTGTGATATTCATTCTGGTAATTTGTACTATCCTGATTTATTAGTTGATTAAAGTGGTCAAAAAGCTTTAGGGAAAACTTGTTTTCACTCTCTTTGCTTTTCAAAAATTACTCACAGAATGAACAGGGAGACTCTTGTTTTGTTTTCCCTGTATTATCTGAAGTTCTGAACCAAGTTGCAGAGGTGATAGGGCCGTTATGCAGTTTACCCTTGATTACAGCGTTTTATACTGTTAGTTCCTGTTTTATAGAGCAGGGACAAGTGGACAACTATGCTATGAGAGAGTTGTGAATTTGCCCTTTCAATTGGTTATGTAAATTAGATATCACATAGACTTATCATTTACTTCTACTTACATCCTATATCGGTCCAACACGACAGTGAACGCCAAAAGAACGTTTGCATGACAAAAGCAGAGAAAGACTGGTTTAGGAAGCATATATTATGATTTTTGACTAATTTAAGCCTTTATGTTTCATGCATCTTTGTATATCACTTTAAATAATCTCATCATTTCATAAATTTCATCAAGATTATGTTTTAATATGTGAACAGGGGAACCCGTGTTCTCATTTCAAGAACAAAGTCCATGTGTCTCAAAATTTATGCCCTGACGAGTTCTATTCGTTGATATGTTCCTGTGTGCAACTCAAGTACCCAAGCCCGAGTAACAGTCTAACAAGAGCTCTCATAAATGACAAGGTACGTGAAGGGAGGTCAAATTACAGTCTTACCCATGTGTTAAAATCACAATTTGCCCATTATGAAAACTGCACTGTAATGCATTTAAATATTTAATGACACTTCGCAATACAAACATTATAACCACTTTCATGTGTCATTTCATTTTACTTTGTTTCATCATAATCCAAAACCAAATAATAATGATCTCGTGGATCTATTGAATACGGAAACGTTCATGTAATAGTACTTCCTGCTGCCTTTCCGAGCTTTACCCGTGATGATTGGTGGTTATTCATGTTAACATCTTGGTTAAATATAGCACATTGGTGGTTATTCATGTTAACATCTTGGTTAAATATAGCAATTTACCGACTCTAGTTTTTTACTCTACAGCTCTTGGGTATAATGGTGTGACATTATTCTTTAGAGGAAAGAACAGTGGTTCAACTTTATTGTGGTCTCACGTCAAAATAAAAGCTCTTCAGCACACTAGGCATATGCCTCTCTCATGGATCCTATACAATTACAATGGTACGTCCCATCTCTCTTTTTACCAACTTTCCCAAAAGATGCCTTTGATATGATATTTCAGTAACTGATACCTTTCACATTGTCTGTACAACTTCTGTCGATTGAAAACTTCATTTTTTCATCTATTACTTGCCTTACATATTAGACAGTTGGACATGGGTGTAACATGAGTCTGAGACAGATGACGATTTTATTGTGAAGTAGCTGTCATTTGATGCATTATCGCAAAACTTTCATCCCTTACTTCATGATTTGCGGGAGCCTTTGACGCACTGTGGTGATGTTGTGGTTTTAGTTTGATACACGAGACTGAAACCTGTAGTCAACGAGTTTGAGCTACATTGGTTAAGCCGTTTTTTTAATCTTCATTGATGTAAACAAGTCGCCTAAGTTCAGTTCAGATTTTTCAGAATAAATGACTTGATGAAATGCATGTTTAAACTTGTCTCTAATACTGTATTAATTTATTTTGATTTGATTTAGCCTTGAGTGCTTCAGACCAAAAACATGAATGTTTTTCATAAAAGAGCCAAATCCAACACTTGGACACGCTCCCGTGTTGAATGCTTCTAACTGAGTCCGAGCAACATATAGGTCTTAAATAAGAATGTAAATATTATTCTAATGCACATGTGGATGAAACTATTTTTATTTTTTATATATTTTTTTTCTGTGGATGAATCTAGTTTATGGTCTCAATTATATCTACGTGAGAATAAAGTGGCCAAGGTGCTTTTGGGACTTGAATGCAAGGCTATACAGCAATGTGCATAAAAGATGCTTCTTTCTAAAAGGAGAAGTGGTTATTTTTGTCACTTAGCTGCCTTTGATTTATATTTTTTTTCTTGCCTAATTGATTAGAACTGGAATAACACCATGAGGGTGTCCTGCCTGAATTATTTGAGTTGAAATGTTGTGTACAATATGCAGCCACACTAGATGAGCTGATATTCGAAGTGCAACCAAAGAAAGCAGTAGGACAAAGAAGAAGTCAAAACTGGTATGCGAATCAGACGAAATTACGGTTATTTTACAAAATAGTACTCTTTGGCTGTGCTTGGAATATTACTTCTTCAGGTTTGCTTGGATTAATGGTACTTAATTAAGAAACTTGGGTATTACAGTTTACAATGACGGATCTTGACGATAAATCTAGGAGGGGCTAGGCTTTAATCTTAGAAAAATATTACCAGGGTTGGTGCAGTGTAGCTAGACTTGGATCTTACATAGTATTATATATTCTTAGTGTAAAACATTGAATTAGGAAGTGATGGTCCCATATCTAACCCTTTGAAAATTTTCCAAAAATTATGTTGGTGTGACCACCTATGTTACTCTGACTCGGTTGCTAGTGTTGAACACAACATGGTGATGGAATATTGGATACGGTCATTTTTTGCGATTGTCATTTTTTTTGTCTAAAATGAAGTGTGAAAACGTCGTGTGGTGTCAGACATTCAAGTGTTGGACACGCGACAAACGAGAAGTGTCACGAGTAATTTGGTGGTCTCGTTAGGAATAGAATTAGAGAGAGAGATAGATAGAGAGGGCCAGAGGCAGTAATAATCATGCATCTCCGTCTTTGGATGATAGGGTGTACTCCCAAATGGGAGCAATTACTCTTTATCACCCCAAAAGCACCGCCCTCTATCACCATCGTCTTCCACCCCTTACCTTTGTCTTGGTCTATATCATCTCTTAATAATTAGGTAATTACTCTCAATCCAAACAAGCATTATATATTGTTATAGAGCTCAGTAGCTCCCATCGCGTTTTGCTTTGAATTGAGCACCCCAAGTCGAGTTGGTACCAAATTCAAACTCCGAAACTGTTTTGTATATAAGAGCATACCCGAATTATGTGACAATGTAGTCTTAACTTTGAAGAACTTTTTTTTAATTGGGTCCTGATACACTGAAAGCTCAAGGGAGCTGTTGGCAGTTCATTAAATTAGAGACAAGATATCTCACCAGCTGGTTGATTATCATAAAAAAATAATTGAAGCCATAAGTCAAACTTTTGTGTGTGCATAGATATAATATACATTCAGTACAGAATAAGTACTATAAATATTGGAGTATACAGCTATGTCAACCAATTTTAAGTCTAGAGAAGGCATTATTATTGGAGGACTAATAATGCTTGGTGTTTGTTATATGTTAGTGGAATCAGTCAATTTGCCAATTATTTGAGCCAGGAATTTTATAGGGAAGGCATGCCAAACTTGCTAGTTCAGCTTCATTGAACTAGGGATTTAAAGGTACAGCAACTAAAGGTTATACCATCTCGCCTTTACAGAAGAAAAGACTTGTCTCATAAAACACATTTTTGTTTAAGATGGACATATCTGTCTTAAACAATAGAACGAGTCAAATAGATGGATAAGACAAAAAAGCAGAATGCCTAGGGAATGACAAACCCTTGTCCCCATCTATCTACATGGGGAAGTATTTCACCCGTTATACACTTATTTCCCCGGGAAGTCTTGACTTGGTGGCTAAAATAGAGGTAGCGTTACAATAGGTTGCAGCTCTGAGTCCTGATACAGTCATATACAAGGAATCCATTGGAAAGATCCAACAATGGGAGTTGAGGATAACAACAAAATTTTGGAAAACAAACTTAGTAGCTGATTAGGAAAAAGGCAGGGGATCCTTTTCATACAAATGAAAAAGCACTTGATAACTTTTGCTTCCTTGAACGACATTAGGACCTTGATTAAATGAGCAGGACCACTTCTGAGAGCAAATTGTTAGTTAATTAGGTGGGTGTCCTACAATATTTTACCGGTAATCATGATGTGGTTAGTTTCGTAATCTAGGAAAAAAGGCGGTAGTGGCGTGCTAATACAATAGTTCATGTAATATACCGTACACAGGGTTGGTCCAAAGAGTTAGAGTGGAAAAGGGGTTAGTTAGTGGGTTAAAACATAATTTAAGTATATAAACTGTTTTTTTATGTATGTGAATCTTACTTGGATTTGTTGTGTAAATCCTATTTGAGGTTAATCATTATCTTTGTCTTTATTAGTGAAAGTAATTTATCCTCCCTTCTTTCACAAAAGAATGTCCTAGGAAAAGATCTTGGTTGATATGCTAGGGTGAAGAATATAGCTCTTTAGATAGTGGAGTGTATACTCAGCTGTGACCCCTAATTTAGGTCAAGTTACTAGTAAATTAGGTCATTTTGGGATGTTTCTGTGTACAAAACATTAGATTAAAATGGATTGTACAGGAATCCATGAGCAGAGTTAAAGACGACATACTTGTAATAGAGATAGTACCAAAGAAGTGCCTTTTGACTCGGCCTACTATCATATAGGCTAAGCACTTAGTAGATGCTGAAGAACAAAGACGGTCGAAAATCATTTTAATCATCGTGGTTGAATATCGAGTTATTTCGGGTTGTTCCTTTCAGCTTCACCCTAGTCTGTTTCATCCTGTCATATCATTTACTGTATCTTGTTTGATTTGGCACACGTATTTATGTCTAATCGTAATTCATGGTCTTATGGAAGTATGAATCCCAATCTCGAATGGATAATACAAACATAAGCTGACAATTTTTGTGTAAAGCTCGCTGGCATCTTTACATATACTCTGTAAAAATATCTTGGTGAACATCACCCCTTTTTACTAGCAATTTACCCAGTTTTTGATGTAATGAGCTTTGCAGGAATGAGGTTTGGATAAACCAGTATACTTCCTGCTGACATAATTTCGATTGGAAAACATACTCAGCTGGCCAGGTTTCAGGCTACCAGTGGCTGAGGGAGAGCAGACATAAGGGCTACAATCCAGGCAAGAATATTGCTACATCTTCATATATAAAATTGAAAATTTCAAAACTCGTCTTTCGCCCTAATAATTAGATATATTAAATTGTCTTTTTTAGCTCGCTATTGTGTGCTACAGTAATTATCCCTAAACGGTAGCCGTGACAGAATCATTACCCAAAGAGATAACAATTAGAATTCCAAATTCGATCAAGGGGTAGAAATAGTATTGGAATGACTTTTTGAATTAATGCTACAAATCTAATATTCCATATTCTTAACCCCAAATCATAATCTCATGCTTCTCTTTTACTTTGAATATCATGGACTAATAATAATATTCACATACAGTACCAAGCAGAGACAAAAACACAATCTAACTCTAGAAAAAAACTTTAAAATCCCTCGAAACAAAGATGCAAACAATACAAACTACTAAGATTAAGACAACATCCTTGTTAATAAAAACTTAAATCTTAATGTCATCCATGAGGATAGTGCTCTGAAGGTTGAACCTGGAAACCCATGCCTTGATTCCTAAGATAAGTTTCAAGTTCACCTCTCTGGAAATTTTGACCCTGCATTTTGAACCCATATGAGCCATTCCCATATTGGGAAATGAACACATTTTCCGGCATCGATTCAAATGCCATGGCCCCGCCATTGTTGGGGGAGTCCCAGTGGAATTGTGTTTTGGGCATTGAAGCTGAAGTAACCTGATGCTGTGTTTGCAGAGTGATTGTTGAGTGATCTGGTGAATTTGACCTCTTGCTGTTACTATTAGTATCTGGTGAAAGAGGGTCATTTTCGATATTAACTGTGGTAATATCATGTATGCTAGCTCTTCTCTTATCTTTACCACCTGATAGCTGCCTTATGAAGTATTTTTGTGCATGGCTTGCAACTTGGGTTGGTGTCCTTGTTACCACAAAATTCCTTGAAATGTTCCTCCAGTCCCCTTTTCCATACTTTTTCAACCCCATTAGGAACAGCCTGCAAAAGCCACGTTTTTTTACCCATGTCAATCTTTTGCCATGATTGACCAAATAGTTTTAATTTTTAACTGCTATCAAATGAATATGAAAGGCACCAAAAAAAGAATACAATACAATATCAACTAATGATATACTTCGAACCAGAAACTGTTATTTTGCACAACACTGTGTACTTGTATAGTACTATAGTACTAACTATAGTATTATAGTACTTGAGTCCTTGCACAATACATAATATTCCCTCTCTCTTAATCATTTGTTCACCTTTGATTAAAATAGTCTTTACAAGTAATGTAAAAGGTAAACAAATTATCGAGGTAGAGTGAGTACCATCTATTTTCCTTTCCGAGGGTCTTTTCCCAAGAAAAAATTGGTTTCGAGTCTATTTATGCAACCTTACCCATGTAATACGAATTAAAACACACATTTTACTTAAAAATGCACTTGGGCAAATCATTAGTTAAGAGTAAAAAAAACTTACTTGTGCTCATCTTCAGTCCATGGAACCCCTTTCTTTCTCTCTTGCTCGGCGGGCCGAGCACCGGGACCCCTCTTGCCACCAGGACTATAAGTGTGATTATACCCATCATAGCCATTATGGTTAACCCACTCCAAGGTGAATGCAGAAGCAGTGTCATAACCAGGAATAGGGACCAAACCAGCTTCAATATTACTAACATCATCTTCTAATTCTTTGTACTGTTTGATCACATCACCCACTGTTTTCCCAGGAAGCATAGCTGCTACCTTTTGCCATCGATCTGGAGTGTCCTTATCATACACTGCAAGAGCATTCTCGAAGATTTTGTTCTCAGTTTGTGTCCATTTTGCAGCTCTACTCTCATCAATCAACCAACTTGCACTTGACAAGTAAGATGATAGCACTTCCATCTCATACTTCATTTAGAAAGAAGTGTTTATTGAACTAACCAAAGACTAATAACAATAACCCTAATAAGAACACCGACAAAGAAGGGTCTCTAGAGGCTCAGATGTACGCAGCCTTACTCCTAACAAGTCGGAAGTTTGGTTCCGATATTTGGACCAAGTAAAGGTACAAACTTTATAATTTTTTTTTTGGGGGGTATTTCAATAATTTGATGAGATGATTGATGGAATTTTAAGGGTCAAAAGGACAGTTTTGACTTGCAAAGAGTAGGGAGTTGGGTTTTGATGAAAGAGTGGAAGAACATATGAAGTTGTGAGGGAAAGATAGTAAAGAGCCCCCCTTAAGAAAATGCACATGTGAAGATTTCTAAAATGAGAGAATTAAAGAGAGAGTGGAGGAGCATTTTGAAAGGAATCAGAATACTCTTACCACCTCCTTTCTATCTTGCATAGGCCTACTACCCCTCCTCTATCAAGGAATCTTAGAAAAGACCCACCTATAGAAATCTACCAAAAATCTCCCATACAAAAAAAATGTTAGTGAAATATTGCTACTCCCTCGGTCCCGATTAATAGTTATCTATTGATTCTGACACAGACTCGGGAAGAATAATGGTGATTAATTTAGACTTTCAGTAAGGCACAAACTTCAAAATAAAATAAAATTGACCTAAATAGTTTATGGATTCACACAAAGAAGCTGAAAGCAAGGCACAAACTTCCCTAACTTGCAAGACTCAAGTTTGATACTTCAAGGCTAAATCATGAAAGTTTCATTAGTTCTTGTTGTGAGGAAGAGCTGAAAATGGAAATACTCAAATACCCAAATGTGAAAACAGAATAATTTTGTAGGCAAAGCAGAAACTGTATATATATATATATATATATATATATATATATATATATAAGTATTAAAGGTGTGAAAAAAAAAGCAGGGAAAATAGAGAAAGATCCGTTCTTTCTATTTCTTCTTTATAATTTTGTTGAAGTTTTGAGCAGCAAAGTAAAAGAGAAGTAATAAAGGGAAAACACCTAAAAAAAGCAAAGTAGGAGAGATTCAAGGAATGAATCTGAAGTTTTAGCACATCTATGCATAGGTATAGAGAGAGAGATGGGGAGATCTTTCAGAGAAAAGGGCAGAGGAGAAGGACAGAGAGAGGTAGAGAGACAAAAACTAAAAAATGTTTAGTAGCAGAATTGATTATTAAAGCTGGTTAGTTGTGATTGGCTAATATGGTGTTTGTGAGACTGCAAGTTTATGAAAAAGTTCATGTTTTATAATTTTTTTTTTTTTTTAGAATTCTATTATACGACAGTTTTTTCCGTATTTTTTGGCAAAATGTGACTACTTTTGGGTAATTAAGGACCATTTTTTAAAAATTATCACTTCTTTTAGTTATAAAAAATGGCGACAATGTAATTAAAAGTGGTCACTATTTATTAAAATGTGGTCATTTTCTCTAACATCGCACAAGATAATTTGCTATTTTTTATTTGTTAGGATTGTGACCACCCTTCTGCTCTATGTTTGTCTTTTAATAATTATATAAGAGTAGGGGTATGTAATGCATAATTGCATATGAATATTATAGAGATGTTGAAAAATGAAGGGTTTACAAATTATTATGATTTATAAAGAATATTTGCAATGGGTTTAGGATGTGATACTTTTGAAAAAGTTTGTAAATTCTTGGGCAGTAATATATGGTAATCACATATTTTTGTGTAATGTGATTTTTTAAGCAAATATTTTGAGGTACTAAAAAAAAAACTTATGTAGCTGTTAAGATAAACGGAGTAATGTAGGCATGTAGCTATAGTAAGTCTGTTAAAAAATTTAGTCGCTCTATGTTTCCAAATTAGAAAATCTAACCCTTTAGTAAATTATTATTGGTTAAACATATTTTATGACATTGATTATAATTTTACCAATCGTCTTGTAAGACCGTTGTACAACATGTAACACCCGTATTTGGGAAATGAATCATCTTCATTTCATTTCTCTTCATTTCCTCTCACAATCTCTTTAAATAATATACAAAATCTCATTTGTGACGGAAGGTATCCGTCACAAGCTTGTGACGGATACCGTTTCCTCTCACAAAATACTCA
>JAOWBH010000049.1:135763-155262 GCA_028566215.1 Silene coronaria
TGGGAGGGGTATACTTGGAATAAAGGGGAAAATGCGCGGGATTTAAGTAAAATTATGCGCAGGATTTAGCACGTCCCAATAAAAATTCCCATTAAAAAATAGGTAAGTATAACTACTAAATTACCCTAAATTGGATTAGGTAATGCAAAAAAGTTCAAATTTAACAATTTTTTAAACAAAGCGTCTTACTTGTGACGGACTATTCCCGTCATAAGCTTGTGACCTCTCACAAAAGGGAGAGAGGGGACAAGGTGGGGCACCCCATGTGCTTCCCACTCACCTTTACATGGATCATTTGTGAGAGGAAACGGTACCGTCACTCACTTGTGACGGATACCTTCCGTCACACAGGGAGAATTAGTGTTTTTTAAAATCTTATTATCATCTTTTGAACCTCATCAAACAACTAACCAACCAACCACCACACCTGTCATATTTCAACAGCACAAGACTAACAACTACCACCTGGCACCTATAAATAAACGCCCACCAAACAACACACATTCCTTCTCCCGCCATTTTTCTTCAACCTTCCAACACTTTACACTTCTCTCTCCTAAATATCTCCGCCATGGAAGCCATTGATGAGCAACCTTGTATCTACAGAAACTCTAACTCGCCGATCGAAGACCGAGTCAAGGATCTCTTAACTCGGATGACTCTCCAAGAAAAACTCGCTCAGATGACTCAGATTGAACGCACTGTCGCCTCGTCTCACTCTCTCAAAAACCTCGCCATCGGTACTTCTTTTACTCCCTCCGTTTCGGAATTACCTTATTACTTTCGTAATTATATGATATTTAAGTCGTTAAATTAGAAATATAGTCCTTCAATTGACTTTTTACGGTCTTCAAGACGACACTTTAACCGTATTATTAATACGACTTTTAGATAAATGAAGTATCAAATAAGGAATGTAGTTTAGAATCGGAGAGGGAGTAATGTTTACGATGGTGAATTTTTCGAGCTAAATTTAACAAAAATAGGAGTATCGGTATTTCAGTAGAATTGGAGGGAGTAATGATTACGATGATGAACTTCAATTGTTCGGCGAAATTTCAGGAAGTGTATTGAATGCTGGAGGAAGTACTCCGTTTGAGCGTGCATTATCATCTGATTGGGCGGATATGATTGACGGTTTTCAGAAATTAGCGATGGAATCGAGGCTAGGTATTCCGATTATTTATGGAACTGATGCGGTCCATGGTAATAATAATGTGTATGGTGCTACTATTTTCCCTCATAATGTTAATCTCGGCGCTGCTAGGTTTGTGTTCTTTTTATTGCTTTCGCAAAATTAGTTTCAGGAGTGTGGTTATGGGGTGAGTTATTGGGAAGTTTGATGCAGGGATGCGGATTTGGCTTATAAAATTGGTGTTGCGACTGCGTTGGAGGTTAGAGCAAGTGGAGCTCATTATGCATTTGCTCCTTGTGTTGCTGTGAGTGATTTCATTGCGTTTCGTTGACTATGTTGATTGATTGTTGATTGTTGGAAGTATGCATACATGATAGCATGGCTGATATTAACTGAGACGGTTTTATAAATGAGACATTTTCATTATCGTAGAGTACTTAAAAACCAAAATAGAATCGATAGTGGATTAGCTATCTTGTTTGATATGACTTGTTGAGGTGCTTTGATTGGAGGTGTTTGATATGAATAAGAATTTAATATTCTAAGGATGCGTTAAGGTCTTAAGGATGTAACTTATAGTAACGTGTCCAATTTTCCAAACGTTGTTGAACATGTATCTCCATAACAATTTATAGCAATGGACAATGGTGTAGCAAGCAATAGATAGATATAAGGCCTTTAACTTGAGTTTTTTTGCTATAAAGTCATTCTTTAAGGCTTTTGATGTAGATGTGTTGTAGCGACGTTAACATTTCTATGGTTTGCTCTGAAACCTGTGTGTTGGTTTGACCCGCAAACTAACGAGTGTTTAGCACAAATGCCCAATGATTGATGGCTTAGACTTTTCTCTCTATTGATGGAAAGATTATTTGCCTTTCCTTTACAGGTTTGCAAAGATCCCAGATGGGGAAGATGTTATGAGAGTTATAGTGAAGACACCGAAATTGTGAGGAAGATGACTTCTATTGTATCAGGTCTGCAGGGGAACCCACCAAGAGGACACCCGAATGGTTATCCGTATGTTGCTGGAAGGTAAAGGACAAATTCAACCTTCAACAATTTTCTTTTTTCCCCTCCCTTCAACAAGCCTGTTGTAGTAATTTACATCATGCTTTCAACTTATTGGATTCTGTATTATTAATGTTCCAGAAAGAATGTCATTGCTTGTGCCAAACACTTCGTTGGTGATGGGGGAACTCATAAAGGTATAAATGAGGGGAATACGATATCTTCATTTGAAGATCTAGAGAGGATCCATATGGCACCTTATCTGGACTGTATTGCTCAGGGAGTCTGCACTGTTATGGCCTCCTATTCTAGCTGGAATGGAATAAATCTACATGCTGAACGTTTTCTTCTCACTGAGATTCTTAAAGAAAAGCTGGGGTTTAAGGTATATTTCCACACTATTATGCCTGAATTATTGAGTGTAATGACACAACCTGATCGAGTAACATCTAAAAATGCTTTAACATGGCAGTATGCCAGTATGGCACTATGGCAGTACGTGGCTTCTATGCTTCACTACACTTAAGCTGTTACGACAACTTATAGAGTAACTTCTACAGATGCGTTAGCATGGGAGTACATAACTTCTATGCTTCACTACCTCCTTTCGTTATATACTCCATATAGAAATTGTTTAATATGAGGGTACAGTGTTACAAACATTACATGCTTAAATTTCCATTTCCTTGGTTACTGCGAGATCTATCATGTATCCACTTTTACCATAATTGTTTGAGCAAGGATCTATTGATTCTATAGCCACTGTGAAACTGGGGATTTACGTTTAAATTTTGCTTCAGGGCTTTATAATTTCAGATTGGGAGGGCATTGACAGAATTTGTAAACCCAAAGGTGCAGACTATCGTTTCTGCGTTTCATCTGCTATTAATGCAGGAATAGACATGGTAAGTAAGGAAACAATAATTGTACTTGTATGGCTTAAAATTTTCTTTTTTTGATGGTCCATCCTTGACAGAGTAAGCATGCAGGTAATGGTTCCTTTAGGATACGAAAAGTACCTCCAGGAGTTGACCTATCTTGTAGAATCGAAAGAGATACCATTGTCTAGGATTGATGATGCAGTTGAACGAATTTTGAGAGTGAAGTTTGTTGCAGGGCTTTTTGAGCATCCATATAGTGACAGGTCTTTGCTAGATGTTGTTGGTTGCAAGGTAGGTATATAATATTGTTTACCCTTTTTTTTTCTTCGATGTTGAATCAGTTATAAATTTGAAGTGTTGGATGGTTGGACCTATCATACCACCGTAGACTAGACTAGAGAGCCTCTAGTGTTAGTGGTTGATGTTGTCTGGTATTCATGCCTGTTAGCATTTATTTAAATTTTTAGCTTACTGACCAACTGCTTGGTTCTGCAACAGTTGCACCGTGACCTAGCACGAGAAGCAGTCCGCAAGTCTTTGGTACTTCTGAAGAATGGAAAAGATCCAAAATATCCTTTCCTTCCATTGGATAGAAATGGCAAAAAAATTCTTGTTGCAGGAACACATGCTGATAATCTTGGATATCAGTGTGGTGGCTGGACTATAACTTGGGACGGAGGAAGTGGCAGATTAACCACTGGTATGTTTTTGTTGGAATAATTATTCAGTCAAACTAGTAATTTTGTGGGTGAAGGAAAGGTGCCGGTGGGATCTAGCGGGGTGAGGGTATTATGGGAAACCTCCATCCTAATGGAGGTGAGGCTGAGATCAGTCTTGGACCTAAAAACAAGTGTTTAGTAGTGGGGAACTTCGTGTTGGATTTTTGTTGAAATCGAACCTGTTGGGTATACCCTGTTCGACATGGCTGTTTGATTTTTGCCCTTGTTCATGGATGACAATAAGCCTTTAAACATGATTGCATGCTGATAACACTGTTTGTATTGCAGGAACTACCATCTTGGATGCAATTAAAGGTGCTGTTGGGGATGGGACTCAAGTTGTTTATGACGAATTCCCATCACCTGACACCTTGTCAAAAGAAGATTTCAGCTATGCTGTCGTAGTTGTGGGTGAAGCTCCATATGCTGAGTTCAGGGGTGACAACTCAGAACTCACTATCCCATTTAATGGCGCTGACTTGATTAGTGCAGTTGCAGATAGGATTCCTACCCTTGTAATTTTGGTTTCGGGGAGGCCTTTAGTTTTAGAGCCATGGCTTTTAGACAAGATGGATGGATTAGTTGCTGCTTTCTTGCCTGGAAGTGAAGGAAATGGAGTAACCGATCTTCTGTTTGGTGACTGTGAATTTGAGGGTCTGCTCCCAGTATCTTGGTTTAAAAGTGTGAAGCAACTGCCATTAAATGCAGGACAGAATTCATATGATCCTTTGTTTCCATTAGGATTTGGATTGAAAACTACCAAAACAAATATTGTAAATCAGTGAACTTGAACACCATGTCTGGCTATCTGTTGTACTTATGGGATCGAAGACAACTATTACTGTTAATGAATATCAGCCTTTTGTTTTGCCATATTCTATTCTTGCTATAGTTACATCTTGCTTGCATGGTTTTGAGGTGTGCAAACTCCAATAATCTGAGACAATTACCAATGTATTGCTGAGAAGCTTGTGATTTGATTCAACAGTTTTTGTGGTGAGACACAGTTTGTTCTCTCTTGGTTGTTCATCACAACTTGGATAATCATATTAGTTTTGGTAAGTCCTCCACCTTTTAGCCTTTTATTTTAGCGTACTCATTCATTATTCCGTTGATAACATCTACCTCCTTTTCTATTACCAAATACCAACTGTGAATATGGTGCCTGAAATCTGGAATATTGATCCATTAACAAATGGTTGCAATATCAGCGCTTAAATTTATCTGTTCTAATGCTCATACTGAGGATACATTGGACAGGCATATACTATGATTATATCCTGTTTAACTTAAAAGGTATAACTCATGTTAGAAACTGTATTATCTTTCAGGAACTTTATGATCCAAGTTTAAAATTAGCAGTCTCACCACCTGCCTAAACAGAAAGGTTCTAGTATGTTTTAATCCATTAAGATCTTTGTTCAAGTTCTAACGTATACTCAAATTATTTGCTCTTTCTATAAACAGGACTACGCAGAATTGAGGTAAGCTTGAAAATTAGTAAATCAAAATTCATGTTGCTTTGTCACCTTGAACCAGGTCCGATATTGAGCCCCAAATTTCAAATGCAAGCTCTCCTTTTAATTTGGCTGTATCTAGGTTGTGCCATTTATTTTAAATTTCAAAAGATCACGATTTCTTACCTCATGAATGAACTATGTGAAAGTTGAGTACTATTGTGATAAGTAAGTCAGGAGTAGAATATTTACCTCAATGGTGATTTTAATTTTTCTGTAGCACTTGCATGTTACTAAACTGATAAAATACATTATCATGTGTTGTAGCCTGTAGGCAGGAAGTGGGAAAACTTTCAGATTAGGTATTACTCTCTCCTTTCGGTTGAGTTCCATACAATTGATTAAAATATACCTCACATATATTGAACAAAATGTATGGAATTCAACCAAACGGAGGGAGTATCATCCAAGTGATACTGGAGTATATGGTGCCATAGTCATAGACAGTGGAAAGTGACCTCGGTCATGGTATTGGTTCTGTGATTGAAGTTCACTTGGGAAACTATCTTTAGTTTAAGGAAAAGAAAAGGAGCTGTATGTTGGGCCCCCCAAGCCAAAAGTACTAGTTATGCCACCAGGTCTAGTGACTTATTTAACTATTAATAGACTTCATTTTTATTATGTTAATAATTAGTTTATTAGCATATCATAGTGCTCAATTGGTTAATCAAAAGCTGAGCCATTAACTTGTCATTAGGACAAAACATTCTTCTTAATAGAAGTAACACTACTACTAGTATGAATGTTAAATTACTTCCAGTAATTTGTCATATAGTACAAAGCATGCTTTTTAATAATAGTAAAATGCAATTACGAAGTGAGAAAGCTTACCTGTATTAATTTCTTTCACAGGGATGTCAATTTTTTTTAAGTGTTGCTTAAAACTGTGTCTTCTCCCTGGTTAGCACAAGGGCAAGGCTGTGTACATCTAATCCCCTAACCTCGCTATTTACGATTGCCCTTAAGGTATTGGGGGTAGTGTTGTTATTGTT
This sequence comes from Silene coronaria, assembly GCA_028566215.1. Lineage (NCBI taxonomy): Eukaryota > Viridiplantae > Streptophyta > Magnoliopsida > Caryophyllales > Caryophyllaceae > Silene > Silene coronaria. Next base: position 142,016 of record JAOWBH010000049.1, read on the forward strand.
GTTTGATGTCAATTGAAGGAGGCAAAATATATGTACCTTGGAGCTCTATTTATTGATTGGTAGAGGAGGAGGTTGGTAATATTAGTCATTACGTGCGTACTTATCCTTATCAGCAGAGTCTTGGCATTTTAAATATTGCTTTACTGCAACTTTTCTGTTTAATTCTTAAATCTATATATTCCCTCACTTTGCTCAAAAGCTTATGCACACATCTTCTGTGAAACTGAACTATATTCAAGCTCAAAACATTAGCAAAAATGGCTGAAATATCTGGCAACACTTTTATATACAAAGATTCTAGCTTTCCGATTGAAGAAAGAGTGGAAGATCTTCTCTCTAGAATGACAGTGAAAGAAAAGCTTGGTCAAATGACTCAGATACTGCAAACTGTCGCGACTCCTTCCTCTCTTAAAGACTTGGGAATAGGTAATATTAGCTTCACTATCTATATTGATATATCAAAGTTCATACTTATTTATTTTAAATTTTGCGTCTGCTGAGAAGAAAGTGATGAATTGTTCAGGAAGTGTATACAGTGAGGCAGGAAAGGCGCCATCTGAGAATGCAACTGTGACAGAATGGGCAGAGATGGTTGATAATCTTCAGAAGTCAGCAATGGAATCACGATTGGGGATTCCATTGATATATGGCATTGATGCTGTTCATGGTCATAACAGTGTTTATGGAGCTACTATTTTCCCTCATAATGTCAATATAGGTGCTGCTAGGTTGGTATTCAGCACTCGGTACTTGAATACCTTTATGCTGTTAAGGGCGTAGGCAGACTTTTTTTTAATAGCTTAGCAGGTTGTAGTGAGATCAGTGGCTGATCTTGGAGTGAGCAATAAGGGGGACAGGGGGGGTATTGACTTCGTGGATTAATATAAGACTCAGTCATTGAGTCAAGGGGGGCTGGACTGATAATTTTACACTGTTATATGAAAAACCAGCGGGGGCCCGGCCCCGCCTGGCATAAGTAACTAAGATCCTTTGCTGAGTGAGATGGTCTAATGGTGAGGCAGTGTGAGTGTGTGAGCTTGAAAGTAAAAGACTTAATGCTAGCTTGATGCCTTGATCAAGCTCAAACCTACTTTAGGTGACACAATCATGAATCAGTCGCTTTACCAGTTTGAAAATACACTAGAGCCACGTTTTATATCAAATTTGATTGTCACACAAATTTAATACACACTTTTAATAGTTTACGAGTTGGCACTACTCGGTTATACTCAACTCACCCTATCTAGGCAATGTTAAATTCGTGTGTGCTGACCTCCAGCCTTGATAGATTCACCGTTTATTTATGCAATAAAGTATAAACCATTAAAACACTTGCAACATTACTGTTATACCTTCCTCTCATCTCCAAACCAAATCCTCCCTCCCCTAGCAAGTAGCAACCAATTCGCATAAACGTGTGATGAGTAGGGGAAGATGGTGGTTGAACGGGAGGGTTTGAGGTGGGAACCTGGAGGAAGACAAGTCTGCTAGTGGGTCGGACTGGGGGAGGATGGTGGTCAGCGTTAGGTCTGGTGACGGCAGGGTGTTCAGAGGGGAAGGTTTTGAGGTTGGGGTAGGTTGTCAGGGGAGAAATTGAAATAAAAAAGATGAGGGTAGGGATTTCGTTCCTAAGTGGAGTATGATTACACTGATGTGACGGGGCTTTGCACTTTCGCTCTTGCTGTTTTTTTTAATCATATACATTTCAGCATATAAACTATCAGTTTGGTCCCCTTGCTTCAATGATTCAAGACATGAATATTTCAAGCACGAGGTCTAGGGTTGAAACCTTGAGCTTCTGTTGTGTGGTCATTATTAAAGTGGTCTCAGAGAGAGTGGAGTCTGACACTAGAACTACTCTCTGCGTTCAGCCACATTCAATAATGCAAGTGTTGCTGCCTGCTAAGTTAGTTAATTCCCTATGCATTGAATTTTGCTACAGAGATGAAGATATGGCTCGACGAATAGGGGCTGCAACTGCTTTGGAACTAAGGGCTACAGGAATTCACTATAACCTAGCTCCTTGTATTGCTGTAAGTAATATTTTAGTCTCTTATATTATAGACTGTAGTTCTTACTCTCAGTCGAAGGAAGGTTAAATCTGTTATGAGATATGCATGGATCAGTTGCAATTTGCACATTTTTTGACTTGTGCTGATCTGAAAATGTTAAATTTAGTTGGCTAGATTGCAACTCCATTTATCTGACCATTTATGTGGTTATTGCTTTATCTGCTGGGTGTCTCAGAGAAATTGTTCTTCAAGTATGCAGAAATGTATCTGTTACTTTCTTTACTTGAACAAATATTACTCTTATTTCTGATATATGCTACAGAGTATAAGTGATGTACTATACTTTTAACATTATTTTTGACATATTCTTTATATAGGTTGGAAGAGATCCCAGATGGGGAAGGTGCTATGAGAGTTATAGTGAAGATCCAGAAGTAGTGAGGAAAATGACATCTGTTATATCAGGAATGCAGGGGGAACCACCAGAAGATCATCTAAAAGGCTATCCTTTTGTGAAGGGCAGGTAAAGTAAAGGCAACCTTCTTAGTGTTTACAAACCCACATAAATATAATCTCATCACCATGGCGAGATAAGGGGGTCGGGTGTCCACATCCTTCCCCCAAGCCCAACACAGAGGTGCTTTTATCATTCCAAGGCGTGAATTAATATTGTATATCCTCGCTTGAACTGCGTCTTCTATCTAATTTATATTGTTCCCATTTGACTTTAGTAGTTGAACAACATTAACTTTAGTAGATTTGATTACAGAAACAACGTGGCTGCATGTGCTAAACATTATGTTGGCGACGGAGGGACAGAAAATGGTGTAAACGAGGGGCATACAATGTTGTCTTACGAAGAGTTAGAGAGGATCCATTTAGCTCCCTATATAGACTGCATTGATCAGGGTGTTTGTACTGTGATGGCCTCTTATTCCAGCTGGAATGGCAGTAGGCTACACGGTGATCATTTTCTCCTTACAAAAGTATTGAAAAACAAGTTGGGTTTTAAGGTCAGTAACATCCTTGCAATTATGCTATGTCAGCTATCTTAATTGGTATAATCATTGGGAGGTAGTACTTATGCTTTGGGTTCAATGCTAGTCAGCATTAAAACTGCTCATGAGCCTCTGGTTACACCCAAAAAAAAGTTACTTGCAACCATTGTAACCTAACTGGTTTCATTGCTTGCATGCGGGAGGCGGGAGCTAGTTGTCAGCATGAGTCTCTCAAGTCTTTAGTTTCAAGTCATGAAACCTGATTTTCTATGTGGACATATGACTACTTATCGTTGCCTGTGTTGAACTTTACTACAGGGTGTTATAATTTCAGACTGGGAAGGTATTGACATGCTTTGTGAACCTTGGGCATCAGACTATCGTTTCTGCATCTCAACGGCCATCAATGCTGGGATTGATATGGTAATAATGAAAGCGGGCGTCTCCCTAGAGCAATGATAAATATTGTTTCCATTTGAATCAATAAAGCCTGTTTGTCTATTCTGTGAGGATGATTTTGAACCATGGAGCTCATCGACTGAAATAGAGGGAGTATAAAACATTTTGTTATTCACCGTTTTGTAACTTCCTCTAATTGCTTTACAAATTCCTTCCTCCCCCTAAAATTTCTGATCATCATTTAGCCTTAACTTTGAATTTTGGCTCTGCCACTTAGTCAAACTTCTTTACCAGTTTTCCCGGTGTGTTTCTCACTTAGTGAACTTGCAGGTTATGGTACCTATAATATTTGAGAAGTTCCTAGAGGATTTGACATTTCTTGTCGAATCAGAGAAGATTCCTATGTCAAGGGTTGATGATGCAGTAGTAAGGATCTTGAGAGTTAAGTTTGCTGCTGGCCTTTTTGAGTATCCCTTCAGTGACAGGTCTTTGATAGACACTGTTGGTTGCAAGGTTGATCTTAATTCCTTTTAAAGTTTCAATTCATCTTCTTTTTCTTCATCGATGTCTTCCATTTATCCTCTCATTCTATGGGTATGGGAAGTGGAAGGACTAGAAGCAATTCTGAATGCAGTTAACATTTTCCGAGCGTTTCTGTTTAATGGAAGAATCGGTTAAATGACTATTTTGCATCGAGATGTTTTTATTTCAACTGTTAATGGTAGTTTCTGCTTGTTGAATGCCCTTGTACTCTAACTGTACTAACTTTCGTGCGTACTTTTTGCATCTTTCTATCAGCTGCACCGTGAATTAGCACGTGAAGCCGTCCGCAAATCTTTGGTCCTGTTAAAGAATGGAAAGGATCTCCAGAAACCGATTCTTCCATTAAACAGAAATGCTCGGAAAATCCTTGTTGCTGGTTCTCATGCTGATAATCTTGGATATCAATGTGGAGGGTGGACTGCCACAAAACGAGGACTCAGTGGCAGAATTACCATAGGTGTGTATGTGATTGATAATGTTGGTCTTCTACATGTTGCCTGTGCATCTTGGTTATTGTTTACTTTTGTTTTCAAACGGGACTTTGGAGAGTTAGATGCGGTTGGGGTTCGGGAAGTGTTGAGCTAGTAGATGACTATTTTAGTTTACACTTTGGTGCCTCGAGGTTTAGCTAATTCTATTTTGGTTCCCTGAGATTTGCTAAATTTACTCTGGTGACCTGGGTTTTGACTTTTGAGTTATTTTCCACATTGGTAACTTGGGATTTGAAAATTATCTCACTTTATTGATCAGAGTTATAACATAAACTTCATCTAACTTAATGATATTTTTCAACAAGATAAAATCTTAAAATGAGCATTAAATAAAATGTTAAAAGTGAAATTTTACATAAATATTCAAAAAGATTACTTGGATGAGAATTTTAACACCAAAGTGAGAAAATAATTTAAACCTTTGGTCACCAAAGTGGAACCTATCCAAGCTAAGCCGATTTTCTTTTTTTCAACCTTAGGTACAACAATATTAGAAGCTATCAAAGGTGCTGTCGGCGAGAACACGGAAGTGATGTATGAAGAATTTCCATCATCCGAAACCTTAGCAATAGACGACTTCAGTTATGCTGTTGTCGTTGTGGGTGAAGGTCCATATGCAGAATGTGGTGGTGACAACAAGATTCTCACAATACCATTCAAAGGTCCTGAGCTGATTAATGCAGTTAGTGATAGAATTCCGACAGTTGTAATCATGATATCTGGCCGCCCGTTAGTCGTGGAGCCACAGCTATTGGAGAAGATGGATGCCTTTATCGCTGCTTTCTTGCCTGGAACTGAAGGAGCTGGGATCACTGATGTTCTTTTCGGGGACTTTGATTTTCAGGGTTCACTCCCTGTCACATGGTTCAAAACCGTGGACCAACTTCCTATGAATGTTGGGGACCCCTCTTATGACCCTTTGTTCCCCTTTGGACATGGATTAAGCATCAATCATGTAGATTAATCATTTACTTTGTTTTAATTTATTCCGTATTTTAATAGCATAAATCTCATTCCGTCATCATTTACAAGTTTCAAATTGTACGGGGTAATCCTTCACTGGAATTAAAAATAAAGAGATTGGTGTATGATTTTTGTGTTGTTTGCTGCTTGTTACAAGTCAAGTGCATATTATATGTACTGTAGTCTTGTAGTGAGGGTGGATTTTTATTGATACCTGTATCATATTGTGATTGCAGTATCTTATGATGTCGAGATTTGCCACCATAATTTAATATGATACAGCAATCACAAATTCATCTGCATTTTTTTTATTACTCTCCCAGTTCAGTCCAATTCACTACTTTCTTTTTAAAAAAAAATCTGCTTACATATTTGGTCAACTGCTTTGAGATAATACATCGATTGATGAAGTTTTGCAGGCGGCGATTGGGAAAAGCTAGCAGAAAAGTCGTCACAACTCACAAGTACAACAAGGCTGGTAAGATGAGTTTCTTTTATTCAATAAATAAATATATGTCGAGCCTTGATAAGTTCATAGAATAAGCAGAATAACTGAAAAAAGGTATCCACTTGCATTCGTGCAAGCATCTTTCTTCTCATTAATTTATTGCAAAGTGATACGAAGTAGTATTTTAATAAGCAAAACGCCAAAACTTTTAGTGTTCACAGGAAAATCCCACTGCACTCTTCAGTAGTACTAGTATAGCTCCGTTGCAAATTTCAGTTCTTTCATTTTCCTTATTCATTTATTTATTTAGCCGACCTCAAATCATTTTGTGATTAAGGCTTTGATGTTGTTTATTTAAGAATTACGACTTATGCGATTTGCCTGCTGATTTTGCCATGGTTGCCTAATTTGTAATCGGGCACATGATATAAATACGTCAAAATGAGTTTCCGATTCACCAGGTTTGAGCGAACTTGAGTTCGTGTGCTTGACAGCAATTGAAAGTGGAGCTGTTTGAAACTGTTGAGACTCTAACAAATACAGAAAGACTAGATGACCCATACTTCTCTATAACTAGCTGCTGGATAGATGTAGAGAAAAACTTGTTAAAGAGACGATCTCATATTAGTGAGATGGTTTCAGTTTATCTAGTTTTTTTCCCAGATACCTATTCAGTATTCACCCATTAAAGACTTCAATCTCAGTAATAACGGCTTTATTATGTGTCGATCTCATATAGGAATTTGTGATAATTTATATCATCATAGTTCTCTAGGCACATTTTGTTGAAATCTCTGTAGAGCCGGATATAGTGGCTAAAGAGACCTGTTTTTCAATTTCTGTGCTTATGTAGTATTTCCTCCTATTCATCTGATTCTTTATGTTTGAGTAAAATACTCCTTACAAAATAATAAAAACGTAAAGAATCAGATGATTCGGAGGAAGTACTATATCAGTATATCCTGCTGCTGGGTCTCCTTGTGTGAGTTTCGTATAATTGTGAAACATGCTTATCTTGATTATTCCTGACTGTTGGGTTATATGGTGTGACATTTTTCTTTAGGACCAAAAACAGTGACTGTTCCAACTTTTGTGTGTTTTCACGTCAAAATAAAAGCCTTCAGCGCACTCAAGGCTTTTGTCTCTCTTATAGATCCTGTACATTTTTGAGCAATGGTACGTCCCATCTCTCTTTTTTATTACCTTTTTTAAAATATACCTCTGCTATGATACTTCTGTAGTTCATGCGTTTCACATTGCTTGTTATATTTTGAACAAGAAGAATGACTTTACCTTTCTTGTCCCTGTTGGATTTCCTAGCCGGTTTTTAAAAATGATTCCTTGTCATTTTGGGACGGGACTAAGGTTCCGATGATGTTGTTTATGCGTTTCACATTGCTTGTTATATTTTCATGATATCTTCAGTAAAATCAAATTTTCAATTTCGGATCATAGTTTTGACACTAATATATATGAGAATAAAGTGAGCAAAGTGCGCTTGGGTGCAAGACTGCAAGTGCAAGGTGCACATAGAATGCTTCCTTAGAATCGGAGAAGTGGTTATGTTTGTCGCTTAGTTGCCTGTGACATTTTTCGTTTAGTTGGTGAGAACTGAAAACAGTTTCTTTTCTTTTTCACGTGGGGCTAGTATCGAGTAAATTCAATCTCCTTAGCTGGTCGTAATTGCGAGGCTTTGAGAAGGCTTAGACAGTCCAATATTGCAAAATGAAATTAGGATTTGAAACCCAAGTAGCAAAACTTCCGGAGACTCCTTATTAGGAGAGGTTTGTTTATTAGACTATATATATCAAAGATCGGAGTTGCAGAACCAGACCATATGCCTCCGCTTACTCGGGCTAGTTGGCATGCCAAAAAAAAAAAAAAAACGCAATACAACAACGATGATATCAAAACTATAATGCTGATAAAGTTAGACAAAAACTTCAATTATTTGAAAATGCTGTACAGAAGTTTACTATTCCACAAGTTGAAGAACTATTATTATGTTCCAATAAGAGTCCTGATACACTGAAACTGTAAGAGATCGGTTGGCAGTTCGCCAGTTCCCCTTATGTCGTAGTCTGGTTCATTATTAACAGAAATAATTGAAGCATAAGTCAAAACTCTGTATAGACAACTATGTTGACCATTTTTGTTAGTCTAAAAAAAGGCAATATTACTGTTGAGACCAGTATATGAGACTTAGTGGAAGAGTTTTCTTGAGGACTGAGCTGAGAATGTTTGCCAAATCTGCTTTGAGCCTCATTGAATTTGGCATAGATGTTCGCCGACTGAAGGTTATAGAGCCTTGTTTGGAATTTGGAACGACCTGTCTCGATTTAGAAAATACTTGTGTTGCTACGAAAGACTTGGTTAGTGGTTAAGATGTAGGTATGAGACATTTCAGGTCTATTTAGTCGAATCTTAGTTTTACGCTATCGTTTTGTGACTTTGTCCACATCTTTTGAGCCTCAGGGACCAAAAGAATTCCTATAATAGTACAACAGTAGATTCTTGGTATTCAAGGATCCAGTAAAGAGAGATGATTAAGAGTGTCAAACTATCAATGCATTATGAGAGAACAAAGTTAGTTGCTTTCTTGGAAAAAGGCAATAATTCCTTTCCATTTAATGAAAAGCTCTTCATAGCTTTTGCTTCCTAGAAGGAGATTAAGACCTGATTAATGACTAGGACCACTTTTGAGCACCAAATCGCTAATTAATTAAGTGGATGTTGTACAATATACTACCAGTAATCAAGAAGTGATTTCACAATCTAGGGGAAAAAGGTGGTGGCGGCGGCGTGCTTGTTTAATAGCTCTTGAAATGTACCCCTGGTCCCTGGACACTGGAATGTTTATCTTAATGAATCTTATTTTGTTCAATATGTCGATATTTGAGGTTAATAGTAATCTCCATCTTTATTAGTGAAAGTAACCCCTCCCCTTCTTTCCCCAAAGAATATCCTAGGAAAAGATCTTGATTGATATGCTGTGATGAAGCATATATGCTTTATTTAGTGGAATGTAGAATCAGCAATGAGCATGGCATAGGTCAAGTTACTCAGTAAATTTGGTCATATTGGGATATTTAGAGTACACCTGCTTACCAAAGTTAGTACTACAGAAGTGACTTTTGACTCAGAATAGTACCATGCTGGTTAGGACAGTTACCCAACTTATATGTAGGCTAACTACTTCCGGTATTGGACTGCCATTGCTGGTGCTTAGATTATCAGGTAATGGTTTTATTGTTTGACATTTCATTCATATCCAGAGCACTTGTAGGGTTGTAAATAGTTTGAGATCTCAAAGAAGATATTAAGAGCACTCGTAGACTCTTACTTTGCGATCTTAAAGAAGTATGGAACAAGGATAGACGAGGGATGAGAGGACAGGGGAGTATATTCTTCCACCACAACATTGTGGTTACTAGTTTGAACCAAACTGGTAAGGGAAAAACTATATTAGAATAATAGAATGTAATAGTTAGATTTTTTTTTAATTGCTGCTATAAAATATAAACATTTCCGTCGGCTAACCCAAATCATAATTTTATGCTTGTCTTACATTTTAGGACTTCATGGACTAGTTATAATATTCACAGACAGTACATCAGAGAGTGATAAGAACAGAATACAAAGTTACAAACTACTAAAATTAAGGCCACATCTAGTTAAGAACATATAAGTTGTATCATCCTTGAGTATATCCCATCCCTTGAATTCCCAGATAGTTTTCTAGCAAATTTTGTCCCTGCATTTTGAACCCATATGGTGAGATGATATCATTCCCCTGCTTCGACTCAAAAGCAATGGTAGCGCCATTGTTCGGTCCACTCCACTGGAAATGTGCCTTAGGCATTGAAAATGAAGAAGCCTGAGGTTGAGTTAGCCTAGAAATTACTGAATGAGCCGGTGAATTTGACATTTTACAGATGCTGTTTGTATCGGCCGAAAGAGCTTCATTGTCGATATTTACTGTGGTTATATCGTGTATGCTGGCTCTCCTTTTGTCTTTCCCACCTGATACCTGTCTTATGAAGTATTTCTGAGCATGACTTGCTACTTGGGTTGCTGTCCTTGTTACCACAAAGTTCCTTGAAATGTTCCTCCAGTCTCCTTTACCATATTTTTTTAACCCCAGTAGGAACAACCTGCAAAAGCGACATATCGAATGGCATTCCAATGTGAGGTTGGATGTATGTATGCGACCTTAATCGTATTATACACAATAAAAACACATTTTTCTCAAACCGAAACGCTTTTAGCAAATAGTTAGTCTCCCTTAAGACGAGGGTACCCCTTTTATAGCTAAAACTTCTGTTATTCCCTATATTTTGTTTTTCTCATCTATGCAGGTGGGTAATACTTCACTCGTTTTTAATATAAAACAGATTCCGTTTTAAACGAGAATTTGTGTTTAGCAAATCATGATCATTTGAAGATAATAACAAAGCTTACTTATGCTCTTCTTCAGTCCATGGAACACCCTTCTTCCTCTCCTGTTCTGCAGGCCGAGCTCCGAATCCCCTCTTGCCACCAGGGCTATAAGTGTGCTTATGTCCATCATAGCCATTATGGTTAACCCACTCTAAGGTGAAACTAGAAGAAGTAGTATCGTAGCCAGGAATCGGGACTAACCCTGCTTCAATATTACTAACATCATCTTCTAATTCCTTGTATTGTTTGATCACATCACTCACAGATTTCTCAGGAAGCATTGCTGCAACCTTTTGCCACCGATCCGGGGTGTCCTTATCATAAACTGCTAAAGCATTCTCAAACACTTTATTCTCAGATGGAGTCCATTTTGCTGCTCTACTCTCATCTACCAACCAGCTTGCATTCGACAGGTATGATGATAAGTTTGATAACACTTCCATCTCCCACTTCATTAAAGAAATATTTATCGAACAAAGGTTTAGATGTACGCAGTCTTACCCTAAGCAGAGCGGATCTTTTTCGCAAGTTGTAGGTTTTTAAATGATGTGATCAATGAAATTAAGAGGTTTTTGGGTTATCAAAGGGAATGGAAAGAACTTAGAAAGCAAATGCAATAGGTGGAGACTTTACAATGCCACCAAAATGAGAGGAATAAAGAGAGGAGCAAGAGCATTTTGTAAAGAATCAAGATACTCTTATCTTAACCTATTCTCCCTTGCATAGGCCTTATTACCTATTGCTCCTCTCTTAAAGGAATCTTAGAAAAGACCCATCTATATAAAGCTACCTAATCTTTCATATCTTAAAAAATAGTGAAATGTTAATTTTTTTTTGGTCAAATGAAGCACAATGTTGTTGCAATTTCCGTGTTAATCACTAGGCTAAGACATGTTTAATTATTAATTTAGAATGTATGATGCAATAAAAATAACATTACATACACTAGCGTCTTAAAGGCTCGCAAATTGCGGAGTAAGGGGTTGGATTTACACGTCCTTACCCTTGTTTTAATACACAAAAAGGATGGTCCGGGAATAAAAAATTAGAGAAAATAATAGAAAAATAAGTTGAGGAAGATTTAGAAGGTGTTGGGGAGGAAACTAAAATACTACTAGTAGTAGAAGCCAGGTGGTAAAACTGAGCTATTTTTAAGCAATAATAAATGGATGATTTTATACCTAAAAAGACCATCTTACTGTGTAAAACCGTCTCATGACTAAAGAATTATATAAACGTATCATATCACATGATGGATGATGGATGATGGATGATGGATGATTGTAATTCCACATGTTTTAAGACCAGACAATTAGAAGCTCTCTAATCAATGTGTCAAGTGTCAACACCTGATTACTTACCTTAATCATGTATCAAAGTAACAACAGAGACTTTAGCTTCTTTCTTAGCCTATTTTGATGACGACTCTAACATTAAAACCGGTTTAATAACACTTTCTTACGTAGATGAGACAAACTTTTTGCTACTCTTTAAATATTTTGTTTTTTTCTCCATTTATATTTTTCGACCTATTTTAAATTTAAGTCGGAAATAAGAATTTGTGTTTGATGGTATAATTTAATACTACTAAAATCTTGTTTCAAACAGATCTTTTTCTTCTGAAATAAGACGGGCTAATATGTGACTATTTTGTGGTAAAATGTAAATATTTATGATATTTTCCATTAAATACCCTTATTATAAAATTTTAATATTTTCACTGAGACCGTCTCGACTCTCCAGTAAGACTGCTCGACTGATTCATGAATGTTCCCTGCAAGTAGAATGTTGTCTTCACTCATCAACACTGAAGAAAAGAGGCTGGAAGCCTAGAGGGACACGTGGCATGCAGAGATTGGAGAAGCAAGATTATGTACGGTGTACTCTTTGGAGGTACTTAGATGACACATGGCAGAGATCTATTGGGTTAGCTACTGCCACTGCTAGATCTTACTCCCAAAATGTGGGGCCAATCATTATTCTCATTCTTACTGTGATAAGCTAATTGACTTTTTCGGAAATAATAATGCTAATAAATGTATGAGTAATTAATTTTTGTTTTTTATGGAAGTAATTATTGGGTACGACGGTTGTATTGTGCGACTGAGGAAAAATGACTATTCCCTCCGTCTCAACTTATGACCTTTTGATTACGGATTACCTTTATACATTAATAATATTTTTCAACGGTAATTTGATCATTCAAATAACTTATTGTCCATTTGTCACTTAATAACAATACTCTCAAGTTCTCTTCCCTTTTCTCGATCTTTGTGTCAAAATCAAAGGTAAATAAATGACCGGGATGGAGAGAGTATTTTATAAAAAGCGACCATTCCACAAAAGTAGTCATTTTATAATAAAAAAAATGTCGTGAAATGATCAACTTTTTGTTCCTTCGCATGCAAGGTCATACAATATAATTTGTATTTTTGACGAAACTTATGGAATACTAGTTGTTAAAATTGGATTTATCATCCATGAATCGATTTTTGTTTTAATTAGTACAGCAAGTTTTTTAAATGGTTTGATTTTGTGCTAAGGAGTAGACAACTCATATTCTAACGTGATTATTTGTAGCATATTTCTTTCTCTCCATTTCTTGTCCATTACCTAAATGTATATTATATACTGTATTACCTCATTCACACATCATCATCTATTACTTCTGCTCATGATCGTTAAATCGTTTCAAGAATCTAAACCCTTTAATAAATGTTTATTATATATTATCTCATTCACACATCACCATACATTACTTCTGCTCTAATCATTTGATCGTTTCAAGAATCCAAACTCAATGGAGAGGGGAGATAATGGAGAGGATCTAAATCCGTTATTTATGCAATGGATTAGTTTGCTGAAAACCAAATGTTTTAGATAAAATAAATCCAAAGCGTCTTGCTTGTGACGGACATTATCTGTCGCAAGCTGAAGACGAATAGTGTCCATC
>JAOWBH010000049.1:168515-190634 GCA_028566215.1 Silene coronaria
AATACACTTTTTAAAATTTACTCTCTTTTAAAAAAAAATAATGGGCATTTTTGTCATAAAATTGCAAAATTATGAGTTTGGGACCAATTTCTAAATTTTTGCAATATTTTGAGTGTAATTTTTAAATTTTTATTTTAAAAGGGAGTAAGTTTTAAAAAGTGTATTTTAAAAAGGAGTTATTTATAATTTACTCTACCCGTGAAAAGCTTGCTACATCATGAGTAAGGATCCGCTCTCTTATACTCCTAAAATTTTGAGTAAAGTTTAAAACCGTCTTAAGATAAGACATGACAACCGATTTAAATAATATCGGAACCATCATGCAACATTTTACATGTCTGGTGCCATGATAAGTTATTACTATTAGTTACTAATTTGAGAAATTTTGTGCTTCACTGAATCAGGACTCTTTAAATTCTAAAAATAGTGACCAACTACCAAACTACCCAACTCCGAACAGGACATGACATTACCATAAATACTACTCCGTAGTCCTAGTCCGTACTGTACAAGTGAACACTTGACCCACAGACCGGGTCGTAAAGAACCCACCGGTTTAACCAACCATAGCTCTGAAATTTAAGTGATGAATAAGAAGTAATGTTAAGTTCTTGTAAAACCCAACTCGAATTTGAGTAAAATCAAACAATTAAAGAAAATAAAACAAGGAAAATTGGTTTTTTCATAGCTTTCAAGAGGACAATACCGTCACAGAGTAGGGCAGATTCAGGATATTGTGTCCGACTGCACTCCAAGGTGTGTCGTAACTTCCAAGTCTGCGGCTTACGCTTTCCGCACTTAAATTCCGGATACTATGTATGATCCTTTGCCCGCGAAACGGGAAGGCCCCAGTTCAGAAAGGGTAAAAAAAGGGAGGGAAAAAAAAAAAAAGCAAACTCACTTCTGAGATATTTTTCAGAAAGCTCCCCTCAACCAGAAATTTCAACCATCCAACTAATCACAAAAAAATATCTCCTTTTGTACGCTCTCATTATATAAACTCTCAGATCTTATCCATTCCATACATTCAGTAATAACATCACAATAATACAGAGAGCTCGGAACCGAAGTTAAGAGAGGGAATAATGGAGTCCATGAGTAGGCCGAACAGGAGCGACGTACATTTAAGCATTGAAGAGGAAGGGAGAATCGAGGAAGAGACTCGAGAACACTTCGACGGTTTAGCTCCGAAGCGCCACACCAAGCCTCAACGAAGCGAGTATTCCTCAAATTATGTTGATGTTAATAGCACAGCTGAAAACATCATCCCAGAATATGCAGAGTTTCAACGACTCGAAAATGATCAAGAGGTGATTATGAAACTCACTTTCATTTGATTTTGTACGACATAATCATATACTCTGTGCTTAATAATCGTGATTCCTAGAAGTAATTAGATCGCAATTTAGATCCTCTTCATTTCATTCTGGAAAGTAACGGGAAGGGAAAATAGAAAGAGCAATATAGTATAAAATTGTTTTGTGAGAGAAATGGAGAGGATCCAAACTTGTTCGATAGATGCAATCTCTGTAATTTTCACTAACCACCCGGTATCCCACCATTGGCGGAGCCACACAGCCTTTGAGTTACTGGGGACTTGAGTAATGATGTGCTGATGAGGGTAACCTTATCTTTGCTTTGCTTTGCTTCTGGCCTGAAAAACAAACCTCATGGTACCATACACTTTAATTCCGGATACTATAGGAAGAGAGTTAAACCTTAGGTGTACCATGTTAATTTTCAGAAACAAATAAGGTAGCACAAAAGCCGTAACTTCACTATGTTTTTATCTAGTGCAGAAAATAGAGGGTAAGAATGGAGACAATGTGACTGAGGAGTTTGTGGAGACAGAATACTACAAGGATCTGAGCTGTGTAGATAAGCAACATCACACGGTATGTTCTCTCTTTCTGTGTACTGTGAAGCAGAGAACAATGAACCTATTCTCAGTAACTGATCGTTTTTCATGCATCTCAGACAGGAACAGGTTTCATCAAAATGGAAGATGGCAATGGCCAAGCCTACGGCATAGCTCCTGATTCCGATTTCAATCGTCACACATCTAGCAAGGGAAACCCGGCAACTAATGACTGGCTACCATCCATAGATGATGATCAGAACACACTAGCATCAGACAAGCCTAACAGGAGTGATAACTGAGAAACTGTCAAGGTTTCCCAGTCCGACTCTTCATGTTCAAGCTACTTAATGAGTTATTATGGTGGAAAGTCTTGGTTATTGAAAGTGTGATTAGTAATCCTATCTCTTTAGTAATTTTATGTACTAATAAAAAAATATTCTGAAATTCTACCTCCTGAAAGTTGTCTTAGTAGCAGCAAAAAAAGCCAAATTTCAACTAAATATCCCAATGCCAATTCTACCTCCTGAAAGTTGTCTTAGTAGCAGCAAAAAAAGCCAAATTTCAACTAAATATCCCAATGCCTATGAACTGTTTGAAATGGCGGTGCAAGGTAAGGTCGATGTACCAACACATGAACGGTATGGATGACTCCCAGTGAAAATTATGGAGAAATGCATCAAGTGACTAAGTGAGTACTACTTCACAATGAAAAGAATAGCATATATAACATGAAACTATTCCCATCATACAAGTGTAAACACCACATTTGTTTTTACGCGGTCTAAAACACTACTATGATCGTGTTTTTCTGCATGTGATGTTCCTAATTTTTGTTGAAAGTACTATATTATCCAAGTCTTTTTGAAAACAAATGGTAATACATGCCATATTTTGATATTTCAAAAATGATTTACGGTCAGAGCTTAGAAACAACGTGTGTACGAACAAGATATATTCTATACACTCTTTAATATAATAGATCATGAGAGTGAACGAGTGATGCGCCATGGTTCAACTCAGATCTGTTACTGTGGTCCAAAAAGAGTGAAAGACAGATATGCAACCATAAGATAGATGTGTTGATTATTGCTCCTATATAACATTAACAATACATTAAATTGTCATATCCCATGCTTAAGGGGAAAAAATAAAATAAAGAAACATGATATAAAATAGGAAAAAATTCATTCTACTAAAATGATGGTATGACCTACGAACATTACACACTACACAGAAACTGTCAGATAATTTCTAGGACTTCTTTTTGTACGAAGCAAGCAAAAGAAGAGAAAAATCCTCATATATGTCACAGTTGAGATGCCAGTTGAGTGCGTACCGTTGTCACGCTGAGGTATGAAACAATTAAACTCCTGTGATGTACAAGCTTGCTGCAAAAACAATATCGCGCTTAATGGCATTTGAAGCAGCTTCCATTTTCTTGTACAAGGCTGAGTTACCCATAATTGATGCAGCATTTTTAAATTCTCGACATGTTTCGTCAAGTCGAACGATAGTTCTTACTATTAAACCTTCTGGAACATCAGTTAACTCACAAATATCAGCAAACTCCGTCCCCTGTCACAATGATGCAAAAAAGTTTAGTCTCCAAATAAATGCAACCATGTTTTCAACAAGTATGTTATGCGAAATGAGTTTTGTACGAGAGGGTCTCACAGGTGGCAGGCTCAAATCCTTGTGTGTTCTCATTTAATTATGGGGTTAAATAATCAATAGGTTGGTTTCACTTTCATGTGTAAAACCAACTCCCAAGTTTTTGAGAATTATGTGATAGAATGATTTATGGAGCGAGTTAGCTAGGTATGAAGTATGAACATAAACAATTTACCTTTGCCCATTCATAAACAACTTCAACGAGACCAAACTTGAGATTATCCTGAGCATACTCTTCTGGGTCTATTGGAAGATTAAATTTTGCCTGTTCCTGCCCAAGTCTGATGGCTGTATCATATAATCTACAAGAAGATATATATATTAGTTTAAGCTTAAGAGTGATATCATGACATAGTAAACCCTGGGCACTTCAATTCTTTATGTTGACAAATCTTGAGAAAACATACATTAAAAATGTAAAAGTGTAAACCCTACTCTAGTTTTCATTGTCTAAACTCCGAATCCAACCCTAAACTCACATCATCCAGAACAAGGAGTACCGAAAACATGTATGCCTCAAAGGCTCTTGCCTATGGGAACCAAGGGGAATGGGCTGTACACAACCTTACAAAACAAGAGAAACTATTTCCAGATAACCCATAGTAAAAATAACATCAACCAGAGACGAGCAAAAAAGAGAGAGAACACATATGCTAACCTCCGCACAGCCTTAGAAAGCTTGGGAGTTAAAGATGGCTCGGAGGCATTCTTCTGTTGAAATACAAAAGCAGACATTACTGCCACTGCTTCTTCTGGTTCAAGGTCCCCCATTTGGTTCTCAAACAAACACTCTGTGCATATCAGCTCTTCTCCAGAGTTCATCTCACAGGCAACACGACCCTTTATCTGAACTACAAGGTCGTCATCTATACAGCCTACTTTTTTTAGAACATCTATCTGCACACGGAAAGGATAATGTTAAAAACCTATTTGGATGTTGCACCCTATGCTATGCAAAATATTTTTTCCCTGTGCAACAGAGCCACAAGGGCAATTTTGATTCTGGCGAGTTTCTAACCCAAGGCTTGAGCATCAACCCTCTATGACCTTACCAGCTAAGCAATATGATATGTGAGTATGCAACGCAGTATGAATAGTTTAGAGCAAACATATGTCGTGACAAACAAAAACCTCCACATGTAAGCTGTCATACCCGCCCCTGAAAGTCTGGCATCTGTTGAAGCGCTTCATCTGACATTTGATACTTCAACATATCCACTTCATCTCTGTGCTTGAATATCTCTTTAACCGACTTCATATGCTCATCCAACTTTATACAACCATGGCACTTATTATCTGCCATGTTTTCCAATAACTTGTTCCATTTATAGTATGTGTGTATTAAATCCACATTCTTCAGCTTAAGATCTGAACAACGATAAGAGTTGTGAATATGAGGATCGTAATTGAGCCTTCATTGTTTCGCTTCTCAGAATAAAAAAAATGTTATGCTACATAACATCAGATCACATCATATAAACTATTCAAGGACATGTTTTTCTTTAACTGAATCAATCTAAATTGAACTTGGCCAAAATGAGCTAAAATGAAGTGACGTGCTGAAATTAAGTCCAAAAGAACTAAAGGAAGGAGGGTGGGAAATTGAAGTTTAAAAAAACTGACACTAAATTTTACCTCTTAGTTCTTTACTTCCTTCCACTTTTCTTTTCTTGTCCATTTCTTTGACACCCATATTTTTTGAAGTTTCTAAATGCTAAATTACCGTGAAATTTTCAAATGCTAAATTACCATATTGTCTTCATAACTTGTACAGTATGCATTTAGTTATTTAGTTATTTGGTTCTGATTTGGGTCCAAACCTCCTCATTTACCCCACTTAATCACCCCACCTAATCTAATCTACCCACATAATCAAGCCAACCATTTAATCAAAACCTAAACACTCACTCATGTGTTTCCCCAATTTACCCATCACTCATTCATCCCTAACTTAGCCGACCGCTCTCTCTCTCTGCAAAATCTCAAAAGACCTAGAAGATGAAATCTCACTGTCTCACACAATGAAGTGGACCGAAACAAAAGTGTAAGGAATCAATGAAGAGGGGGAATTCGTTAGTAACACCACTCATCAAATTTGTTACCGTGACAGAAAAAAATTCTGGAACTTTTTATTGCTAACCAAATTTAATAGTACAAGGGGAGAAAACTGATAGCAAAGGCATACCTTTCTGAGGGTCCAACGCTGGAGGATATTTATCCCCATTAGATTTCTGATCCAAAAGCTGCTGGACAGTTTTTGAAAAAGCAGCAGTGCTGACATCTTCAAGAAGCCGAACTTGGTCAATCTTTAGTCTGCAATTACAGATGTAAA
Organism: Silene coronaria; assembly: GCA_028566215.1. NCBI lineage: Eukaryota > Viridiplantae > Streptophyta > Magnoliopsida > Caryophyllales > Caryophyllaceae > Silene > Silene coronaria. The sequence continues at coordinate 174,380 of JAOWBH010000049.1, forward strand.
GGAACTCTCTATTGTCCACTTCTCTGACCTCGAAATGTTTACCACCAGTCACCCCTTGGTGAGGCAATTTGATGTTGATAACATTGGATCCCTTGCGAGTAGTTGACGCAGAATAATATTCATCATCTAATGCACGTTTTGCCTTAGGCAACAAAATTAAACCTCCTTCTGATTTTCCACCCCCTTTGTCAATGGTGGCCCCAATAGCCGATGTAGATGGCACCATTAGAGCTAGATCAGGTCTCAGCACTAATACAATGTATTTTTTAAGGCTAGCTGAAGGTGCTTTTAGTACCACCCCGAGTAAATGGTCCGGAGTCTGTAGATAAGAGGATTGAGCACAACACCAACATAGTTAGACATCAGACTCCATCATTAGGAGAGACCGACAGAATTGCTACGAGACATTGAACTATAGATATATGGATAGTCTGTGAGGTCATTGTTATTTCCTTCCACTCATCTAGCGGGTTGATGACATGGCTTCACAAAAAGTACATAACCTTCATCCAACATAAAATATAATAGAGCACAGGTGATAGGAGGAACACTAAGACAGAAATCTAATGTGTCGCAAAAACTTTAATACGATATGGCAGACAACTCCAAAGACTCATCAGTTCAATGCTTAGAATAACTGAATAAGTCAAATCCAGCAAGCTTTATGCTTAATTCCTCAAACCCAACCACAATATTTAACGACACACATAACGTTAACCCGAGTCGCTATGGGTTGAAGTATGCACAAATCCCAAAAAATACACTTATAAAAATAGAAAGAAACTGTAAACAGCTTAAAGCTTGCAATAAAAGAAATGCTACTTTAGGGATGTGTCTCCATCAAATAGGCTATAGACCAGCTAATTATCTCAATAACTCACCGTTGGAGATTTGACAACCACCACCCTTCCAGGCACAAGAAACGACTGAGCAGCATGAGACTGCATGATGCCATCCGTTATCTTGTCCAAATATCCCTCAGCCTCTTTGTACATCTCATAGTATTTTTCAATGGCTGGTTCGCCATTTATGCATCTACAAGTAAAACGAAATGATTTCAGGTTAAACGTGTTTAAAACATACGTAAATGGGAAGGGAAGGGGAGCTAGGCATAGTGGTCGCCTCTCGCTTGACAGATGTGAGATAAAGCTTCAGTTGTCACAGACCTCACAGTGTCCTGGGCTCATACAAGGGTCATCCCCGGTTGCCTATCTGGCAAAGTTCAATACCATATTGCCAGAGTTAAGTACGTCAGTCCATTTCGTAACGAACTAACATTGCAACTATACATGTGAAACTGCTACTTTGTAGCTTTGGAGGGGGGCATCCAGTTTCAAACTTTCAACCACTGTAACTATTACTTCTCTAGATATGTCCGGACCATAGCTAAACCATTTTAGTTAAAGGTATTCTTCATATATAACAGCCATTCTAGGACTTCTATTTATTCCCCCATTATCTCCATCATCAACCAACCTTGGCTCCAACTCCATTAACCTCCTTTCTCCATCATTTACACCCCCAAGTTCCCAACTATACTGGGCTACCAGTCACCACCACAAGTTAACCATTCACTCTAATGCTACCGGATTGCCCCCATCCCCCCTTAACCCCAAGAATCTATTCTCGTTCCCCCTTTAATTCTTATTTTTATAATTTTATGCATAATTAATTATTTAATGCTTCTCTGGAGCAGGAAAGCAAAAAAACTTAACCATCAAATTACCATGAGTTTCAGAAGAGAACGCCGTGATTGCTCCATGAGCCATGACCATGATTAGAAATACCTCAGACAAGAACCAAAATTAACCCAATGAAATCAAGGGCTACACCCTATAGCGAGGTAGAGCCTTGAATACATGCAACCTTCCCTCGGTATTCACAATACAGTCGGATGACCCATATTGAAAATTGTGTTATGAATTGAGTTTGCTACTTCACAATTATAACAAATTCAACATTTTAGGAAGTCGTTTAGTTTTATTTAGCATAAAAGTTAACCACAGATTATTCTTATACCATATATCCATTCCCTAGAACCTCTAGGCAGCTAAAGTTTTTTAATTGGTGGAAGAATCATTTTTGAACTTCTAATAAAACAAGTGAAACATACTCTATTTTTTTTGCAGGCTGTGCAAGCTTTCGCATCAGAAGCTGTTGCTTTTCAGGAATATTCTTTTGAGCATGAAATTCAGCAAAACTTCTTTTCAGCATGTCTTCTACCTACAGTTGTAAGCAGAGTAAATACTCCCTCCATTCAACTTATATCATCCCACTTCAATATAATACTCCTCACATATATTGGAGAAGTGGGGTGATAATTGTTGAATGGAGGGAGTATAAAGAAGTGTCCCTGTTAGAGAGCAGCATATAACAGTAAAATACTCAAAAGGTAAGACAACGTTAGGTACATGCAACCAAAACAAGCAGCTCTATCTCTTCTTCATTCTAAAAACTGTAAGAGGTCAGCACTACAGTCAGTTCTACAAAAAGGCTGACGAATAGTAAATTTTGATATTATAGTGTATATGCAATGATTCAGACTTTTTACGTTGTCATGAAATTTTACCGGAAGTCTGGAATAAAGGATTCTTTCCAAAGACCCATAGCTTACAATTTAGGACAAGACATCCATGAGGGGGTAATGAACCATTTAAAGTTGGAAGTTCAATGACACGTCATATACACCAATAAAGTTGTTGTACTAGACAATATTTTTATTTGCAGATCCAGAAACTTGTGTTCTGTCAGCTAAGACTATCAGTCAAAATTCACAAATAACAGAAGAAATATTTTTTAAATCCAGAATCATTGCATAAATCAAACTTCTCTTCCAAGCACCTTTAATTCTTCAACGCGAAGTAGATGCAGAATCATGATATAAGTCAACCGAAACTGAGATTCAAGTCTAGTGGGATTTCCGACAATGACTTGTTTCATATCACTTTCTTCTGGAATCTCATCACGGCACATTATAATAACTGTCCCAAATTTATCAAGCCCTCGTCTGCCAGCACGACCAGCCATTTGGGTATACTCCCCAGGAATTATCTGCCTGAATTCCTTCCCGTCAAACTTTCTTAAAGTATCAAAAACTACCTACAGAAAGAAAGTTCCTTTAGGACAGGATATTGGGTCCAAATTTTAAAACAAAATATTAGCGCACACACACAAAGAAAGTTCCTTTAGGACAGGATATTGGGTCCAAATTTTAAAACAAAATATTAGCGCGCGCACACACACACACTGGAATAATTTTTTCGTCGACATTTGCTTAACTCAGCATTCTCATCATTGCCTACAGCACAAATGCTGTAGAAAGGTTATTTCCAGTAACATGTAGACGTCTTAGATTTAATCAAAATCCTGAACCCAGGACACCTGTACGGATGGGTGTGTGAGACGGAGATCCGAATTACTTTTTAACAGCTATTGCTGGCCAGCGGAAACTTGGCTTCAGCTAAAAATTCACGCTGACAATCACATTTTATAAGTTGAAACAAGGACATACAGGTAGAAGAGCCCTCGTGTTAGCTTTTTATATAATGTTCCAAACAAAAACTGAGACAGATCTCAATATCCAACTGCCAGAAGGAAAAAGTTCCAGCCAGCTAAATCAGTCTGAATACGCCAGCAGCAAACTAAGTTTAAGTTTGACACTAGATGAAGCACCTATAGAGATCAATAGGTAACAGAAATAATATTCTGGGACATGAAAAATAGTCCACTTTTTTATAGGGTTACTATCAAGATTAAGAGGGTCAAATGCTGAAAAGTAATATACAACAAGCAGTGACCAAAGCACAACACAAATACTCGGAGATGGGAGGGAAAGTTTAAATTTTAGGGATAGCAAATCCATGAAATAAAACAAAGTGACTCACTGTTCTAGCAGGAGCATTAACACCCATGGCGAATGTCTCAGTCGAAAACAGAACCTGTAAAAAGAATCAAGGACATAAATTGAAATCAGTATGTGCACCACAGGGAACTCAAAACTCCTTCATTTCTTACCACAATAACACAAAACATAAGAGTATAAACACGAACCGCTGAGCAGCCAAGTTCCATTTTTCATTTATATATCATGGTATAACATTACTGCAGAACATCAAAGCCTACCGTAAATGGCAAGGTAACCTTACCCTTGTGACACAAAGTGGCGTTTATGTTATTTTAAAATCAGTCATAATGAAAATTATGCTGAAAGTAGAATTAAATTACTGCTACTACACAATTAAATGAGGTGCAATTAGTTTAGAAAGTCCTTTAGCTTTATTACATCACAAAATCATAATCGAGAGCTACATAATGTGAGGCTTTGGCTCCATTAAAAAGCAAGTACCCACAAGGCATACAATCAATGTGCGTAGCTGTCTAGCCAATGTCTCAATTCTTGGAACGACAGAATCCTCTCATTGAGAAACGCAAGTGAAAAAAAAAACTACCTATACCTTGATAACACCGCGACAAAATAGCATCTCAACAACTTCCTTTACAATAGGTAGAAGCCCAGCATGATGCACTCCAATACCTCTACGAAGAAGACTTTCAACTCTAAGAATCTGCAAAAATTTATCACTTGAGTACATACTGGGATTATCATAACCAGGTCAAGAATAATACTCCTAATAGTCAAGCTGTAATAACCTGAGGTAGATTTCGGTCAGATCCCTTGAGCCTTGAAAATGCTTTGTCACAAAACACACGAATTTCACTCTTCTCTGAACTACTAGTAAGGTCAATACTTGTCATACTATCAGCCGATCTATCACAGCGGTTCTTTGAAAAACAAAAAACGATTACCTACAAAAAGGCAAACAAAAGCCATGTCAATACTAAACTATAGCATCAATAAAGCCTTAGTTGCAAAATGACCCTCAAAAACTACTTGGCAGATAAAAATATGAATATACATACAACATAAAATACTACATGCATTAGACAAAAAGATGTAAGTTGAACATGTTCTGTTTGACTATTGTAGAACTCCCTGAACTTGACAAAAAAAGGGAAAAACGCTTCCGAGATCACCACCTTGCTTTGTGAAAGGCAGGAAGGCCCGGAACACTAATGGAATATGTGTTTTACAAAAGTCAAGCAATGCACGACCTTGATGTAAGTAGATTTAACGCTTACTGGTAAAAGTGATTTTTTTAACAACTTGTTTACAAGTTGTAACCATAAAGAAGCATCAGATCTTCTCAGACCGAAATTATTCTGGTTTCCATTTGCCCCTTTCCCGTTCAAATTTCCTGTATTATAGGACCCAGAATGCTTTTGTTGCCCACGATAATTATTGTCCCGGTTCTGAGTATGAGCTCCACCAGATCCAGCTGAAGAACCATAAGACATAGCAGAGCCACTTCTGGCTGTACTAGAATTTTTTTTCTTGTGTGCATCTTTCGCAGCTTTCATACCTTGAGGCACAAAAGCTTCATTCTCACAAATTCTGTAGAGTTCACCTGAGTAAAATAGGCAGTGCTCCAATGGTACTGGTCTCTTAGTAGTCCTGATATTAGAACATCAAACATAAGTACATAACAAGTTTTCAGGAACGACATATTTTGGGACTTGCTACGTTGCTAGTCTACTAATACCGACTAATAGCAAATGATTCCACAGCAGGTATTAGCGGATATGCCAGCCCAAGTATGACACAGAATAGCATCTCACCCAGTGACGCGGATGGTCTTCTGCTTTGTTCTTCCTATCCAGTCAGCAAATTCAATGGTATTTGGAACCTAAAGGATAAAAGTTGCAAAGCATCAACAAATATGAGGGTAAAACAATGTATAATAGGGATGTCTAAGACTGAAGATAACATTCAAAAAAGTGAATTTGCAAATTTCACACAATTAAGCCATAGAGCTGTACATGATACATCAATTGCTGTACTTGAATATAGTCAGTCTTAGTCTCATAGACTTCTCAGCATCAAAATAATAAATTGCTTTCTAATCACAGAAGATGTAAAACTTTAAATGAGTCAATTCACTGAATGAAATTCAATAAGAGAAATTGACAATAACATAAAGTACAAAACTGATCAATGGGAACTCTATTAAGTTTAGTGGGCATAAACAAATGTCTGCACAGAATGCAATAAACAATCAATCACATCCTCTAACTTGCTCTGTTCCATTTACTTTGTTTTCCCTTGCCTGTTCTATTTTGCCTTTGCCCTTCTTCAGTAAGGAACAACAACCAAGTTCAAAAGGCCCGAGGTCGGTCATATGACAGATTAGAGAAACTAAAAGCCTAAAAGGGTTGCGTGAGACAATACTTACTGTGGCAGAAAGCAGGACAATGTTAATGTGACGAGGAAGCATTATTATAACTTCTTCCCAAACAACACCTCTTTCAGCATCATTCACATAGTGAACTTCATCAAATATAACCTACATCATTTGCCATCTATGTTAAGGAAAATAATGTAAATGATATCGCTAATAGAAAAAGGGCACAAGAAAGGATGCCAAATTTTCTTACCCATTCAATGTCACGGATAATATCAGCACCTCTGTACAACATGGACCTCAATATTTCAGTAGTCATGATGAGACAGGATGCCTCTGGCCTCAAGCTAATATCACCAGTAAGAAGACCGACATCAAACTTCCCAGTGAAATCTCTGTACTTTTGATTGCTGATTGTCTTGATCGGAGCTGTGTACACAGCTCGGGTACAATGCTACAGAAAGAGATTAATCAGTAGAAACGTGAAATGATTTAAAATTCAGCCACAAAGAACACTAACTAGGCTGCGAGCATGTACACTAATGAAAAATGGAGAGCACCTATTTTGCTCTCCATTTACACACTCTCATTGGAGAGCAAAAAACAATTTTCTTCCTAAAATAATAAATCTTACTTTTGTGCTCTCCATCTCATATGTTGGACCCACATTTGTATATTTTCATTAAACAAAAATTGTAAATATATTTATTCTCACATATCTCCTTTGCTCACCCTCAAGAGCACCAAGAGACCTCCTCTCCATTTATTTTCATGGAGAGCACCTTCTCTCACCTTGGAGAGCTCCTATTGTAGGAGAAAAACACACTAATTGTGCTCTCCAATTGTAGGGACCATTTGGAGAGCACTTGGAGAGCCCTTATTACACATGCTCTGAGTGACATGGTGTTCCTGTCTACAGATACGATGCCTACAGGTACTAATGTTTTTTTGTGTGTGTTGGAACTAAAGTTTGTTATCTATAAATATCAACAGGAAAGAGGAGAGTAAAACCGCAGAGGGAAAATATAATAGTTCATACTTTTGAGGCCAATGCAAATGCATACTCAGCAACAACCGTCTTTCCAGCTGATGTATGAGCTGCCACAAAAACAGACTTTCCTTGTTCAAGATAATAAATAGCCTGCGATTATCATGCAAAAAAGATATCCAAAGCACGTAGGTCAGTGAAGAAACATCTGTCAAATAGTAGCGTGCAAAAAATGATCCAAAAAAAGTGATGGCCCAGCAGTCGAGTTGGAAGCCTACAAAAAGATAATTCTTCCCCAGATAAGAAAGGCCTATCTATAAGAACAAACCCAGTAGTAGTTGTAAATATCAATTACATCATCCAACAGATCAAAACCATATCTGGAACTGAGTTCTAAAATGCTGACTTATGTGCTCTTAATCCTCAGGCATCATGATTTAGTAAAATTTCTAAGCCCAATCTCATTAACTAACCTTTCAGAAAGACAAAGGTGAGTTCAACCAAGTCAAATATAGATCATCAGCGAAAGTTAAGTCTTACGGAGTATATTCTAATTCCAGTTACTATGCAGGACTGAAACGTTTGGTTCGCAAATTCCTAATATCAGATACAAGTTTGGAATGATCAAAATCCCTACCAAGTGTTTGTATGGCATACGGGCCTATAATACCCAATGGGAAGGTGGCTACACTAGATATCAAATTTAGTTACCATTACACACATTTTCGACCCCAAAAAAAAAAAAACAACCTTTGAGAAAAAACTAGCAAAGTACCCAACTTGTTCTTTGTCATTTTCAGAAGTTAAAACAATAAAGTTCTTTCTTTTTATTCTGAAATTATTTGCTTCCAAATTTTTGATGAAAATATTTCATGTTGTTTTTTCAGAACCACTTCTTGTCAAGACATTTGTTCTTCATATGTTAGAGATGGTCATTTGATACATTTTGAGAATGAATGCTGATTTTTACATGCATTGTTTTTTTATATTCTAATTTAAAATTCTAGGGCTTTATAAATTGTAAAAAAAAAAATTTATGTTATACAAATTGCTTAAAATAAGAAATTATACAAACTTTGAGTTGATTCCTAGTTCATCCCAATAATTAACCAACACTTCCTATGAGGAATCAACTAAACAAGTTCCAACTCCACACCACCCTAGTTTGATTCCAAATACCAAACCTACCACTTGGCACCATCTACATGGCTTCTCAAAGCACATGACAGGAATGAAAGCACCACTAACTCAAGGATAAAAATGACAATTCCAGAAGGTCTCACATATCTAAATACAATATTTTAGACACTGCCACATCAACCATCCCTCTTTAACTAAAAGAATAAGCAACTCTACAAAATTTCCCGCTCAATTTTATAAAAGGAATTAGGCCTTCTATATTTGGCTATACTATTCTAAAGAAATAGGGACTTGCTAAATCCCGCGCACAATTTTACTAAATCCCGCGCATTTAGTCACCTTATTCCAAAGTTACCCCTCTCTTTTCTCTCACCCAGACACCCACCAAATCAAGAGAGACAAATTAAAACAAAAGAAAAAAAATCTCAACCGATGAGGCGATGACCACTGCAAATGCACGTGTATTTGCAGGATTCACAATCATCCTTCATGTTCCTATTATTCAAATTCAGTTAGGATTCATAATCATCCTTCATGTTCTAATTATATGCATAAGTTGACGACATGGAGGCTGTGAATGGTAATACCACAATCCGACGACCCGCACCTACCACGACTTCGACCACCAGCGTCGCCCGAGCCGACCACCCACCACTGTGCCCTCCGACCACTCTACTCCGGCATATTCGACGACCCCACAAAGACCCCTTCAACAACCCAACATTAATTACAATTGAAGATCAATCAAAAACCTAATTGTAAAAAAAAAATCCTTTTTAAAAATGTGAAAACATGTGATATGTCATATGTGCGAATTACGATCCATAATTGTCGAACTATAGGCAAATTGGTTGGGTTTTGAGAGAGACAAAGGGGAAAAATTCTTTTAATTCTTTTTTAAGACGAAGGGTAATTATGGAATATGGGGGGTAAAATGCGTGGGATTTAGATATTCGATAGAAATTGGAACTAACAAATGAACTTATAAATAATAATTTTTAGGGTTATTTAATGGGAATACTCCAAACTATTGGGGCACTTCTCAAAATACTCTAAACTTTATTTTAACTATCAATATACCCAACTTTTATACCTCTTCTCTTTTATTGAAACGAGTGGAAGGACTACCTACTAAACAAGTTGCTTTCTCTTTTTTAACCTTCTCTTTCTTTTCCAAAACACCAAAACGCCATTGTTGTGCTCCAAAACACCATGAAATTCTCTTATTCTCGTCTTATCCAAAACACATAATATCATCTAGACAAATAATCGTCAAAAATATTTTGACCGTTTCTAAAATCAAGTAATTAATCCAAAAACTGAACCAAGTAGAAATACCCAAATAACTTCAATTGGTGTACATCTAAAATATTTCCTTCATAAGGAGTACCAATCTACTTAAACTAATCGATAATCACAGCATCCAAAAAATCTTAATATATGAGAGACAAATTGAGATCCAAAATCTGGAACTCTATGAATCATCATCACCTCCATGAAATAATAATCTCAGGTGAACAACGCCGAAACTTTGACTCACATTGTTGTGGAGCGAAATCGGCAAACATTAGGTTTTTTCTGGGTAATTAATAAAGAAAATAAAAGGGGTGGACTCTGATTAAAATCAGAAGAAATGCCACTGCTTTCTTTTCCGATCCGAAGTTCAAATTTCTTCTGATGCATTTATGGAATTACAAAAAACTAATCTTTTTTAGTTAAATGCAAAAACCATAAAAAAAAAAATATGCCACCTTTTTCATTGATTCAAAAACCTATAAAAATCCCACCATTTATGTAATTTATGAATGGAAAAAGTGATTGAATAAAATGAGTATTATGCAGAATTGAATTAAATTAAATTGATTAAATTGAAATAGAAAGTGTGATTTATTTAGGTGTTTTGGTTTGTGGGCGATGAAGTCAAAATAAAATTTACAAATTACAAGTATGAATGAAAAAGACGAGGGGAAGTGATAGAGAGAAAGATGAGGAGGAGTGGCTGTAAAATGAATTGCAGGTTAACTTAAATGGAAGAGGAGGAAGATGAATATCTATCTTTTACCTGCTATTACAAGTTACCAAATGACCAATTCTATTAAAAGAGAATGGGGATAAAAGTTTAGTATATTGGTAGTTAAAATAAGGTTTGGAGTATTTTGAGAAGCTCCTCAATAGGTTGGAGTATTCTCATTAAATAACCCTAATTTTTAATAAAAGTATATTTCAAGATTAATGTGTGAAATAAGATTGCAATATACCGAATTATGTAGCACAACAAATCTTTCACCTAAAATAAAATATACAAAGTACCAAATTATATTCTTACGAGATTCAGCTGTTGCCACATTTTTTACTCATCTCCTATCTCCTCCTATATACTAAAAGAATAAGCCTACACAAGAATTTTCCCTCCAAAATTCACACAATAAATAAGAAAATAAAATTAAATGTTGCTTCATTATGATATAATCTTTTCAAAGAATATATTTTCATTAATTTATAAACTTTTCTTTAAACTAAAACTACATATTTTCATTAAAACAAAATAAACTAGAATATTTTCATTAAATTATAAACTATAATCCGTATAAAGCAAAATCATAAACTATTATTACTAGCTTAATTGCAGAAAAAATAAAAGTAATTTGAGAAATTTATAAAATGATAAATTTAGTTTCATGGTAAAAAAAATGTTTTCTTTAAAATATCAAAATGATATGATTATGTTTGTCGTTTAAATTATTTTTTCTCAAATCAAAATGTAAGGATGAGAAAGATCTATTTGTAATACCATGAAAAGTAAACCTCTATATATACTTTGCATGCACTACATGGAATCTATACTAGTAGAATTATTACCATTTCACATACATGTATCTTAAATTTTGTAATTATATTATAATCACTAACTTGTTTTAAATATTCTTCAAGACTAATGCCGATTGTTAACGTTTATAATCTAGTCTTATATATTTACCATGATTACTAAACTCTCTAACAACTTTATCTAGAAGTAACCGTACAAATTGTACGGGATCTACACTAGTATTGAAGAACTAAATTACAAGAGCGGGAAAATAATAAAAACAGATACCCCTCAACATATCATGCAAAACAATAGAATGGGGTATTCAAGCGTTAAAAAGTTTTAATGCGAAATATCTTAACTTAGCAGACAACAAATATCCTAAACAGGAAATTTCAGAGAAAATGTCAGAAGAACTTCATATTTCAGAGTATGTTATACGTTACACATATACTCTTTGTTAGGAAAGAGGGATTTGGAAGAAAAGTAAGGTAGGCAATTTCCTTAATTTGGTTAACAACATGGATGTGAAGAACTTTGGGAGGGGAGGGAAAATGAATACCTCCAAGTCATATTAAAATCGTTTCAGCTAGGAAAGACTTCGAGAGAAAACTCACTCCATCCATTCACCCTCCCCTTCTCTCCCTTTCCCTTCCCTAGTTCCCTTCTTCCCCCTCTCCTCCCCTATGCTGTTCTTTTATCCAAACACGCCCATAGTAATGCCTACCAAACTAGCACATGGTGTAGTAAATTCATGATAGAAATCGTAAAAGCTGCATGAAATGTACCTCCTTCTGAAATGGATCTAACTCAAATGGAAAGTCAAGAGCCATATCAGGAACAAGTTCATGAAAACGATCTGCAATGGGTACACTGCCTCCACGGATAGCCCAAACCTGCAGAGACAAGAGCTCTTCGATATATGGCGTTACGGAAAATAAAATTATAATGTAACACACGTGAATGATGTATACAAACTCCACAGAAGGTTACCTCTTTCTGTTCCTCACTTTCTTCATTTTTCTGATCAACCTTTACATCTGGCACTGCAGACGCGACTGATAATATTTCATCTAACTCAAAAGATTCAACAATTGGAACATCAAGTGAGGTTTCATCTTGTGTCAATTCGACTCCTGAATCAACATTATGTACTTCTGATTGACCGCCTACCAGAAACATGAGGTTGTCAGTGCATGAAGAATGAAGGCCAAGAATAATAAGAAATAACCGGAAATCAGATGGTTGCATTGACAATGTTCTACAATTTAACAGCAGGTCAGCAGCTGACTTCTATACATGAGCTACAATTCCAAATGGATTAATTCACAACAATAATCCTAATTATGGACGACCTTCTCATATTAATCCATACCACATTTTAACTTAGAATAAACCCAGCTATCAAATCTTATCCTCAAAATAGTCTAAGGCCAGTTAAAAAAACTCATTTGTATTAAATGGTGGACAAAACAATACTCCCTCCATTCAACTCACATTACACATTTCTATTTTGTACACTATTCACAAGTGAGTAGAATTCTCTCAATACATAAGTGAATGTATTTATGTCTAATCTTGCTTGATTCATCTTTAGGAGTACATTAAAAATATCTAGTTTTTATAACTTTTGCAAATACATAGCTAAAGATATTTCTGACGTAAAACACGCGTTGGCAAACATGAAAAAGCAAATGAGTAATGTAGTTGAATAGAGGGAGTATGAGGGAGTGATCGTTTTGAAGAGAGTAAATTGAGTAGTTTTTATTACATACATTTTTCTTTACAAAACAGCAAGTTAAAAACTATGGTTTTCTATTTTGAGAAGGCGAGGCCAATAGTTAACATTATTCTAAGTTAAAATGTAGTATGGATTAATACGAGAAGGTCGTTCATAGTTGGGTTATTGTTGTGAATTAATCCATTCCAAATCTTGGATAACCCAAATTGACATGATAACTATCTTACAGAAATTTGTAATTATTATAGTGAATGTTTTCGGAAAAAATGCTAAATCATGCCTCTACCCCTTTTAAATCATATTTGCCACAATGGAAACATATGGCCCCATCATTACCATCTCCCCCCCCCCCCCCACCCCCACCCCCACCCACACACACACACACACACACTAATATTGTAATATCAAACAATTTAAATACTAAAGAACCATGTTTGGAAAATCATGCTCACTACATTCCGCTGCCAAAATTCCAACATGAACATATCATAGGAGGGCCCACTATTTGCTTGTTTGCTATGAAGTATGATTTATATGGCAACCGCTATTTAAGAGTGTATGATTTTGTTATGCCTCTACATCTACAACATGAAGAAAGACTTAGGATAGTCATTACAAGACTCCAGCTGACACCCTAGTCCTCAAAAGTCAAAAACATATGTTATCTTTTCAGTTTCCCTTTTAACTGAACAAAGAGAATCCATTCTTTCTTTAACTACAACATTTTTTCCATTTCTGCCAACACACTATATCTTCTTTCATCAAAACTAGTCTTCAGTTAAATCCTAGTATGTGTGAGGTCATAATTAAGAAGGAAAAATCATACATACCGTCAGATTCACACTCGTCATTTTCACCTAAGTCCTCTTCCCATGCTCTCTTGAACAAGTCATCAAACTGCAGAGACAGAGTACTCTGTACACACAATGTCAATGAAGCAAAAGTCACCCTTAAATGCAACAGAGTAAATAATGTTTTCAAAGAAAATGTTAAAAGTTGAAGCAAAATACAAATGCACAGAAGTTCAGAATGCAGTGCATGCATCTAATTTACAAAAGATAGCTCGCAGAATTTTAACGTACCTGCTTATCATCGGACACACTCTTGAGAGGAACTTGATCGTTATTAACATTCCACGAACAGGGATATGCCTTCAGAATTTAAATAACAGAAAAGGACAGAACCAGTAAGCAACTCTAAACTACGTGAATAACAAGAAATTCTATTTCCCACACGCCCACACCCAACCCCAGCTATTTTTATTGTCTTTGTATTTTTCTATTGTCTTTATAGAAAATATAATAAATAAAAGGCAAAAAAATTAAGTATTTCTTATGATCGACATCAGTCCCTTAGTGACTGACAGAATACAACTCAACATACCTTCAGTTCACCAAGATCTAGTCCTTGTTTAAAGCTGGGAGGATGTTTTTCAGCCGGACCACCTTCAAGCACCTCACGTACCCATTCACCATTTAAAGCACCCTCGGGAACAACCCTTGACAAAGAATGGGAGTTATCTAAACCTCCTGGACGAAATGGACGACTGTTAATGCTACCCCTTACAAAATCCTTTGCAGCTCCATTAATTCGCGGCAAAGAACCAGTGTCTTCTGCTCCAGCAGTCAATTCAGATATCTCTACCTAACGAAATGTGTCAAACTCGGAGGCTAAATTAGAACAAGAAGGTGACAATAGTTTGATTTAATGCAAATAATATCATGTAGATACCTTTTAACATGATGTAGCTAACCTATATTATCGACACATGTAATGCAAGATCAAATTGCCATGGATAGAAGAGATTTGAGACGTGAACATACCTCAACTGACTGAGGTTCCCAACGTCCAAGCTCCTTATCTTTTGTACGCCTAAATGGTAATTCCCATTCAAGAGCCACTGTTGTTCGGGGTAATGACGACTCCAGTGGTATTTTGGCCTTACCAAACCAGTCAAATTCCCAGTCTCTTCCAACAGTTTCCGGTGAAAACTCATCTGGATCTAATCTTGGCGTTAGATACTTCTCCTCTATATATTCTACAATTGATTCCCGAGTATCGCTAGGAAAGGCAGGCGGCTGAGATTGCAAGAGTTTAACCAGATATCACATACTACACGATAAGCAACAAAGCAACAGAACTTGCTATATAGTAGAGGCTAATTTCAATCAGGTACGGAGTAGTAGTTTTGCTACACATTTACTGGAATGCAAACAATAATCATGAAGTCCCACAAAAACAAATCATTTTATAGCATTGAATTCTCAACAGATCCTATATGATAACTTCTGAACTGACAGACAAAAAGATTAAGGTGGAATTACAAAATACATAAAGTCATAAACATATTTACACTAAATTTCAAACCAACATCTTGTATTAACCTGTTTGACTATTATGTTATGACTTATTCATGATGAGCATTATCTTTATCTAGTCCTTTGTTCCTTTCAATAGAAGATGCCGTGGTAAATGGAATATTCACTTCCAAAAATAGATATATACCATTTATCTCTCACCTTTGGATTACTAACAAGAAAACGCACAGTATTTTCAATGATCAACAATGCCAAAATCACATCCTACTAAAACTAACAGATTCCTGCATACCAGTCTTTCCGATGTCATACACCTCATTTAACGAACTACTTAATTACTTTCTTTTTTATACAATGGTTTTACACTAGACTAGTCCCACTTCATAACACATCGAATGCGATAATTACTTCTATTAAAAAAAAAAAAAAAAAAAAAAAAAAACAGTATGCCACGCTTGAACAAACTACTCATCATCTATTAAGCTTATCAAAAATCATCAAAGTGAAAAGTCTTACTCCTTGCACGCATAAAATCTGTCTATCTAATGTTATACACCTCTATTTATTTATTTTTTGCCTATCAAAAATCATCAAAGTAAAAAGGCTTACTCCACAGTCCACATACACATAAAATTCATCTTTCTAATGTTATACGCCCCTACTTTTTTTTACTTATAAAAAATTAACAAAATAAAAAGGTTTACTCCATGTACGCATAAAATTCATCTTTCTAATGTTATACACCCCTACTTTTTTTTGCTTATAAAAGATCATCAAAGTAAAAAGTTTTACTCCTTACATGCATAAAATCAATCCTTCTAGTGTTATACACCATACTTTCTCTAAAATTGTACAATTATCTTGCATGAGACTAGGTAAACCTCGTAATACAAGTTCACTCCAACAACTAATTCCACTATCAAAAAAATATGCTAGCACTTGAACAAATAACTCAACAGATTAACTTATCTTAAATCAATTCAACTAGCTCCCACACAACTTAAACTATTCAACAACATAACT
>JAOWBH010000049.1:219230-231485 GCA_028566215.1 Silene coronaria
TTCTCCACTCACCCTAAATGGGTTTTTTGTGAGGGAAAACGGTATCCGTCACTAACTTGTGACGGATACCTCCCGTCACAAGTGAGATTTTGTACAAAACTATACACACCGCCCTTCTTCTGACACCTTCTTCCTTTCTCTCTGCATCACCCTCGTGATCTCTCCCTCCTTATTTTCCTTCCTATTTTATTATAATAATAAATAATAAATAATAAATAATAAAAAAATATCAGATGACAACATCTATGACATTAAAACCTTAACTACCTCTATTATTTATCACTGGACGGAAAATATCCGTCACAAATCTGTGACGGGTCTAATAAAACTCACATGTAAAAATAAAGACGGTTAGACAAGTTCTTTATAATTCCCCATGCATTTTACTTTTTATCTTATCTACTCATGTGGGTCTTAACCTGTTTATTTATAGTATATGGTTTTAATCATATAAACCAAAGTTACATATGTTTCAATTATTATTCCCCCATTTATTTGTTAGTTCATCACCTCACCCACCCCACCCCCTCTCTTAAAACCGTCTCACATAAGACTAATAAAAATAGTTACAGAGATGCACATGCTCCTGTAAGATCATCTTATATAAGAGCTTGTTTAATTAAAACGATTTTATTCCTATGTGTTTTTAGTTTATTCACCATTTTTCTTAAAACCGTCTCCCATGACAATTCTGCTTTTGTTAGATCGTCTTACATAAAAGCCTATTTAAAACGATTTTATTCCTCTCTTTCTCTTCGCACATGCTTTTGTTAGACCGCCTTGTATAAAAGCCTATTTAAAACAGTTTTATGGCTTTTTGCCTGTGAGTTTCTAGTCTATTCTCCCCTCTCTTAAAACCGTCTCACAAAAGATTTACAGTCGCATGTTTCTGTAAGACCGTCTTATATAAGAATCTATTTAAAACGGTTTTATTGTTTTATTCTCCCCCTCACAAAAGACTTACAGTCACATATTCCTATAAGACCGCCTTATATAAGAATCTATTTAAAACGGTTTTAATGTTTTATACGTATGAGTTTCTACTTTCTAGTCTATTCAATATTCATCCATTCCCTCAAGCCTCAACCAACCCATCTTTCCCTCTCTTAAAAACCGCCTTACAAAAGACTAACTAATAGTCGCACATGCTTCTATTATTCCCCCATTTATTTGTTATTTCATCACCTCAACCACCCCACTCCTCTCTTAAAACCGTCTCACATAAGACTAATAAAAATAGTTACAGAGACGCGCATGCTCCTGTAAGATCGCCTTATATAAAAGTCTGTTTAATTAAAACGATTTTATTCCTATGTGTGTTTAGTCTATTCACCATTTTTCTTAAAACTATCTCCCATGAGAGTTTAGACTAATAGTCTCAAGTCTCACCTGCTTTTGTTAGATCGTCTTACATAAAAGTCTGTTTAAAACGATTTTATTCCTACATGTCTTTAGTCTATCCCCCTTCTCTTAAAATTATCTCACAAGGGACTAAAGGTCGCACGTGCTTCTGTTAGACCGTCTTATATAAATGCCTATTTAAAACAGTTTTATGGCTTTATGCCTGAGTTTTTACTTTTTAGTCTATTCTCCCCCTCTTAAAACCGTGTCATAGAATGCTTGTGTAAGACCGTCTTATATAAGAGTCCATTCAAAACGGTTTTAATGTTTTATACGTATGAGTTACTAATCTTTTCATCCATTCCCTCACGCCTCAACCAACCCATCTCTCCCTCCTCTAAAAACCGTCTTACAAAAGACTAACTAATAGTCGCACATGCTTCTATTAGACCGCCTTATATACGATTCTGTTTAAAACAGTTTTCTTTACTAACATGCTTATGAACAGTTTTGTATAAAACCGTCTTACACAAAACTAACCGATTTTACCCCCTCAACAATGAAATGCTTCCATTTTACAAACGGAGAAAAAAGATCAGACGACAGCGAAGAAAGCAGCAATAACTCTTCCTCAGCAGGAGGAAGAGTATCATGGGCAAGATCATTAAGTATAGCTAGTAGTACAGCAAGTGAGGTTGTACGAAGACGATCAGAATCGAGAGGTGACTCATCAGATTCAGGGTGTAATAATAATGCCGACTCAGCCGGGTTTCTTAACATGTTGGCGAAACAACAGGGTGAATGTGGGTTAGATGATGTAAGAGCATTTACGTTTCGAGAGTTGAAATCGGTTACTAAAGGATTTAGTAGAGGTTTGTTGATTGGTGAAGGTGGATTTGGTTGTGTTTATCGAGGTGTTGTTCATGAAGGTGTTGGCAATGGTGATGGAGTTATTGATGTTGCTGTTAAACAACTTAATCGTTATGGTTTCCAGGCATGTTATTTTTTTTTTTTTCATTGAATTTTTTTATTTTTTTGATTTGATTTTGTGAAAAAAAATTGTGTTTTTGTTGGGTTGATTTGATTGTTGTTATGATATGTGATGTTTTAATATCGACTGCATCGCAGTGGCGGAACCGGGATTTAAACTCAGGGGAACGACTAATTAGATAGGTGCTCTCGAAAAAATTTCAAAAATTTTAAATAAAAACTTTGGAAATTTCATCTGACAGGGTGCGACCGCCTCTGCTAATACCCCTAGCTCCACCACTGCATGAGATGCACTCATTATCAGCTAGTTTAAATGTTAAAGTTTGTGTCTTGTTATGATGCAGGTGTTTTAATATCGACTGCATGAGATGCAGTCGGTTATCAGCTAGCTTAGATGTTAAAGTTTCTGTCTTGTTATGATATGGGTGTTTTAATATCGACTGCATGAGATGCAGTCGGTTATCAGCTAGCTTAGATGTTAAAGTTTGTGTATTGTTATGTTATGGGCAGTTTTAATTTCGACTGCATCTTATGCAGTCGGTTATCAGCTAGCATAGATGTTAAAGTTTCTGTCTTGGGCGTATTCAATTTCAAATGTCGCGATTCTGCAGTGTTGGCTAGTTTAGTTATTAATGTTTCGAAACTTGTAGGTGAGGATTATTTAGGAACTTGAAGCTTGAGAATAGTTTCAATATACTTAATTTTGATTATTATGTGTCTTGATTGTTAAAATTTGGGAACTTTTGATTTCACATGCTTGTGATTGCCGGTTTCAGCTAACTTAGTTGGTAAAGTTCTGGATCATCTACGGGATCCAAATGATGTCGAAACTTGTGAGGTATAATTAGAGATATTTTGAGAGCACCATTATGATGTCTAACCTTGGAATACACTTCAAGGAAAAAAAATATGATTGTTTTTGTGGTGATTGTAATTTTTTATTTGTGGGGAAGGGTGAGAACTGAGAAGAATTATGGATATTGGTTTTGTTAATAATTAAGTTAATTGCTTGAAATTGACTCAAACATTGGTTTGTTTTGATTAATTTGGTCAATTGAAAAATTGGGTTTGCTTGATTATTTTTCTAAGAAAAGTAGATGAAGAGTAAAGACTATTTCATTGGTTTGAATTGTTAATTAATTTGAATTTTTCAGTATAGTTGTGTACTGTTGAATGTTGATTCAGTGATTTGTAAGCTTGTCGGATTCTCGAAATGAACTTAGAAATGATTACAGTTTTTCTGATTTGTGATGTGCAAATGGTGTTTTTTCCATAAATATATGATTTCGTTTTAATCTGTGTTAAGTTGACGACTTGTTCAGGATTATCGGTTTTTATGACTTGAGGTTTACTGCATTTTGGTTGAGAGATTGTGGTGTCGAATGCAATGTACCCTTATCCGATTTTCCATTCTAGTGATCAGGGTCATAAAGAGTGGATTAATGAAGTGAACTGGCTTGGTGTAATCAAGCATCCAAATCTGGTTAAGTTAGTCGGATACTGTGCAGACGATGATGAACGAGGAATGCAAAGGCTGTTGGTTTATGAACTGATGAAGAACAAGAGCCTGGAAGACCACCTGTTTGGTCGAGTTTCATCACCATTGCCATGGATGACGAGACTCAAAATTGCGCAGGATGCAGCTCGTGGTTTGGCTTATTTGCACGAAGAAATGGATTTTCAGGTAGTACCATATTCTTGCTGTCATGCTGGTGATCTGCATTCTGCAGAACCGATATAAACATTTTCATTGTGTTACTTCAGATTAACTTATACTGTACATTTGTTAAAGCGATAATTTTTATGAATTTCCTTGGTTTTTTCTTGTACAAAAATTTGTGTTCGTGAATGATAATCTTATCGTAGAAGTATTCTTTAACACTCAGATTACCGACACTAAGGACAATCTTATCATAAAGCCGTCTCATATGAGAATCTGTGTTCGTGAATGTGACCGGGCTAGTATTTCCGATTTATTGTGTGAAAGATAGCTGGTAGATTTCCTCATTTTCCTACCATTTTTTTCAAGGTACAGTTGTAACTTGTAGGTCAATACTGGAAACTGGATAATTGAATGTGGTAAAGCATTGAGAACATGTGCTTTTCTGTACTTATAGCAACATTTCCTTTGCTCCATACCTGTGTGCTTGACTTTTGAATATTTATTTTTTATTTTTTAATTTATTTTATGGTTGGCACTTGGCAACTAATAGTGTTTGACTTTTTTCCCGAGTAATTATTGTATTAGACGGTCCTTATAAGTTATAATATAAATAACACTCGTTTATTGATAGTAATAAATGAGTGTTTAACCAATATAAAGACCGTCATAAAGTATGGCGATCTTATTCTATAATTTGTGTCTGTGTTGACTTTTTATTATGTTAATAATGCAGCTAATATTTAGAGATTTTAAAGCATCAAATGTACTGCTGGATGAAGACTTCAATGCCAAGCTTTCAGACTTTGGATTAGCTAGGCTGGGGCCTGGTGAAGGATATAGTCATGTTTCAACATCAGTAAGTTCCGTTCCATCTTTTTACGGTAGTAAAATGCTTGCGGATTTGTCCTGTCAAATTACCTTTAGATGCCGCCTTTAGGAGTTTGAAGAGGTATTTGCACTTCTCAGACGGAAAATGTGATAGCGACCTTTGTGCTCTAAACACAGGATTAGAATGTTCCCCCTTTGCCCCGCTGTTAGTGGAAGCGCTTGAGGCATTTGGGTAATGTCGTGTGTTTGTTTTTGTCTTAGTGCGTCCTTGAGACTTACCTAGGGCTAGGTCAGATATACGAAAGTACAAGAACATGAACCTGTGTTAGAAAGAAATACAGTAGTGAATATTTTTGCATGATCAGTATGGTAATTGCCTGGAGAATTGCATTGTAGAGGAAGAGCTAACTCAATGAGTCGGTTTGCTTTATTTCTATCATGTTTAAAGCCAAACTACAGGGAGCGCTTCCTTCATTAGAATTATGATGATATAAACAGAAAACACCAATATATCCGACTTGAAACCTGTAGAAGAACTTCTATAAGACTGATGTAAGTATACAGTCAAGACACTGTCACTGTTATTTACTGAACAAGATGTAAGGATTCATTAGGCTTCCTGCATGCAACCGTCTTTTATAAGAATATTACTGACCTAAGTTTCATATCCTGATCCTGACGAGTGACGGCCCATTTTGTAGTGGGAGTATTACTAAACATTGCTTATAAAGTCGAGGAGATAAATGAGTATTATGAAGAGACTTTCGTCTAGTGAATATGCAGGCGTACTAGTATTGGTTAAGTACTCATAATTCTTTCCAAGTTTGATGACAACTAACTGTACTGTTGTCGGAAAAAAAAACTGTTAAGTACCTTTGGAATTACATTTCTATTTTAGAAATCGCAATGAGTACGTTTTTTTTCCCATTAAGAGGCTGATACTGATGTTTGTCGTAGGTTGTGGGAACAGTAGGGTATGCAGCTCCTGAGTATGTCCTGACTGGCAAACTAACAATCAAGAGTGATGTATGGAGTTTCGGAGTAGTGTTATATGAGCTCATTACAGGAAGACGGGCAGTTGAACGAAACCTACCACGGAGCGAACAGAAGCTTTTGGAATGGGTGAGACCCTTTGTATCAGATTCAAAGAAGTTCCACTTGATTGTTGATCCTCAGCTAGCTGGACTGTACTGTAAAAAATCGGCGCAGAGACTCGCGTCATTAGCAAACAAGTGTTTGGCAAAGCAGCCTAAATCTCGGCCCAAGATGAGTGAGGTGGTTGACATACTAGGCGATATAATTGATGGGATATCATTACAAGATGAAGTACCGCCAATGCCTGTCAAAGAAGCTGAAGACGAGAGTGAAGACGTTGATGAAGAAACCGAAACAGAAACAGAAACAGAAACTGAAACAGAAACAGCAGTCAGAAAATCGGGAAATAACTACTTGAGAAGGGTATTGGAGATCAAAGAAAAGGTCAATTTACGGAACAGGTCTATAAGAAAATTAGATTGGAAAAACTGGACGCCTGGGTTAGTTAAATCTTCATGAAATGGACCGGTGGTTCTTGGACCGAAAATCAAAGTTAGTTGGAGTTGTTGTGGTCGGGAATTGATCATTCAACGGAATGTTCAAAAAATTCTACTGTTCAGACGTTGAGCAACGAGGCACTGCAGCATGTTACGTATTGTAGAAGTCCCATTTCTGGTTCGGCCTGTAAGATTCTATACTAGTAAGATTGCCTGAGTACTTATCGGAGTTATTAGTCCGATCTCCTTCTCCTTGGGAGATCGAGTCAGTTTGTGGAGGGAGATATGTATATGTTAATTATGAGGCGTAATTGTAAGCTTAAAGCCGCCACGATTTGGCAGTGCTTTGCATTTTTGTTCAAAAGAGTTGTTGCATGGACAGATCTCTAAATGTTGAAATTTCAGTTTGTGTAAACTCGGTCTTCTAATCCTGTATTCGATCCAAAATTGACAGTCCAAACAATTACCGAGTACACCGGTTGATTACAAAACTACAGCCCATGATCAAAATGGCCTCATTACATAAAACTCCGGGGTTACAAAGTTGCAACGATCGTTATCTCTCTAATCGCCTCTGGCTGGAGATTAACCCCAGTCAAATTACAATAGTGGTACAACCAAAAGACGAGGAACATTTTCGGTCTGAGCTGATCGCTACTAGAAAACACAGTACATCAGTCACAAAATACAGGCCTTGAAATCATTTTTTTTCCCACCAGAACTAGGGGTGGAGCGGGGATTTCAGTGGTCTGGGATACGATACAGCAGATTTTGACAAGTTACTATTAATGCTGTCGTCTGCATTTCGCCTCCTATACCGACCCCCAGTGCTCGAACTGCTACGTGTGTGTGCCACATCATCTTGAAGCTGCTCGAGTTCTTTCACTATTTCTTTCATAGTAGGCCTAAACTTGGGTTCAGCTGACAGGCATCTAAATGCAAGGGCCGAAACTCTAATTGCGGTATCTAAACTATACTGGCCCTCTAGACGATTATCCAGGATACGAAAGATCTTCCTCTTGTTTGTGAGGTAGGGTTTGGCCCACTCTACCAGGTTGTGTTCTCCTGATGGACGGTTCTTGTCCACTGCTCGTCTGCCAGATAGCATCTCGAGAAGAACCACTCCAAAGCTGTAAACATCGCTTCTAGCAGTTAAGTGACCTACATGGGTAAATCAGGACAAATTTTCAGAACATGACGAACTCACGAATGTCTTTTAAGCGCATGATTATTTACGGAACATAGTAAGTAAATAGAAATGCAAGTTGACGAAAGATGTAGCAACTCTCACATCATAATAATCACAACTCACAAAATGTTAAATTTTGTCCTCAATTTACTTGAGCCCACTAGACAAGAGCTTAGAGACGAACCTCAAAATATTAAATCGAGTACAAAATACAATAAGCCGACATTTGAGTATGGAACAACCGTAAAATATAAATAAGAGCAAGGATGGGCACCATCTAAGGTCAAATTTATTGATTTAAGAAAGGATTTGTGTAACATGGGTACGGTTTCCAATCTCGTTATGGGATAAATGAAAGAAATCCAAAGGAAAGAATCTAGCATATGCAGTGTACAAAGAAACAGACACAAGGACAAAAAGAAATGAATGCTTAGACAAGAGTCATGTGCATCCGAGGTACCTGTAGCTAGATATTCCGGTGCTGCATAACCGTAGGTACCCATTATCCTAGTTGATACGTGACTTTTATCGCCAGTTGGCCCGTCCTTGGCCAGCCCAAAGTCCGAAAGTTTGGCGTTATAGTTCTGCGATTAGTTGAGAGAACAGGTTTTCAACAATCATCAAAAGAAAGTAAGTCACAACTCAGTGTGTCCTATACTAGTCATCAAGGTTAATTACCGAATCAAGGAGAACGTTAGAGGCCTTGAAATCCCGGTAAATGACTTTAGTTTCGTGAAGGAAGGCAAGCCCCTTTGCTGCTCCGAAAGAGACTTTCATGCGAAGTTGCCACGAAAGAGGTTGAAAGTATGAACCTCCTACGGAATCACAATCATCATGTTACATTGTTTTTACCATAACAAGAACCAGAAATCCACTATGATCTCAAGATGAAATAGTGAATTTACTTCGGAATAAATGGTTCTCCAAGCTTCCCCTAGGCATGAACTCATACACGAGAAGACGGTGCTCATCCTCCAAGCAATAGCCAACCAATCTCACCAGATTAGGATGATAAAGCTGACCAAGATAATTCACCTCTGCCTGAAAATGTGAAATGGAGACTGATGAGTAAATTTACACTACTTAGTATCGAAACCCACCAAATTTGAGCATCAAATACGAGCGAAATGGAAACTCGAGCAAATATATACTTCTTAAAGCTCGCTTGGACCAACAGTAATTGTTACGGGGGTAATTGAGAGAAAAACCAAGGAACTACTCTGTCAGCAGTAACTCAGTAAGTTGATAAGTGATCACTACCTCCCCCTTACAGTAATACATTACCCTCATACGGGAGTTAATAGCTTATCCACCAGACCACCAACCCTTCATTCTCCGTTCACCACGTCCACCATCATTTTCTCCTTTGTTTTGACCTGCACTACTCTCGTCATAATTACCTCACATCCAAGTGAGCCTTAGCAACAAAGTTTTTCAACCTTCAGCATCACTTATACAACAAAAGCATGTCCGTAGAACAAAACAAGAAAGATAGAACGGAAACTCACCAGCCATTCTCTATGACCCTGAAAACTCTCGGTGTTAAGCCGCTTCACCGCAATCACCACACCAGTTCCAGGCTTACTGGCTATAAGTGAGTTCTCATCAATCCATCCCTTAAACACCGACCCAAAACCGCCCTCACCAAGCACACTATCAGGCCGAAAGTTCCTAGTAGCACCTTTGAGTTCGGAGAAACTGAAACTCTTCAAATTAGGGGACTGTAGAATCTCACCCTCACTCCTAGGTGTTGGGGGCGCTGACGATACCTTACTACTCTCGGTACTCGGATAATTTCCATCCGAGCTAACGTATTTCGAGTCTACACCTACACAAGACAGCAAAACATTGGAATTTAAAAGGTAATAAATACAAGCTTTCAGCTTTTGACCAAATGTCAAAATTTGATCATCATTCAATTACTCCTTCCGTCTTAGTCATAATATAAAAGGTAAACAAATGATTAGGACGGAGAAGGTAGTTGACGAAAAGTATTAACCTCCAAAATAACTTGGAATTTGGAAAGTTCAAAGCTTACACAACTACTTTAACCTAACATAAACTTTCCATAAACACAGCTAACATTTGCCAACTTTTTACCAAACAAGTACAGCAGTAAAATCTTACCAGATTTAGGTGACAGTAACTAAACTAATCAACTGCAGAATCTACCAAAAAAACACCATTTTTGTCACCAAGATTAAGTACATCAACAGAAGCACCACAACAAAGAATTATACAACTTTAATTTTGATTAAAATACTCATCGGTTCTCACAAAAAATATAAAAGGTAAACAAATGAATGAGACGGAAAGACTATACAATTAATACCTTAAAAAACACCATTTTTGTTAACAAAGATCAATACACCAACATAATCAACATAAAAAGATTATAAAAACTCAATATTTATACAATTAAAACCAATAAAAACAGAGAAATTAGGGTTTTAATTACCAGTATGAGAAGGGCTTTCAGCCTTGATCCGAGCACTTAGACAAATACCCATCAAAACCCAGAATTAATTGCTTCCAATTTAATCAAATTTCTCTTCTTTTTGCATAAAAGAACTCAACTTTGAGATGAACAACACAAGCTGGATCCTTTAATCACTGAAAACAACCAAAAATCAATAACATGGATCAATATAAAAATACTCCGTCACATTTATTCTCGTATAAAACCGTTTTACACAAACATCATGAGTTCATGACCCACTATAGTAACAAGTTAGTGACCAAAATAAATAAAACCGTTTAATACAAATATTGCGAAAAATGGGTCCATTTTGCCAATATCATGACCCAGTATAGTAAAAATTTAGTTACTAAAAACCCCTATGTAAGGTCGTCTTATGCGAGAATTTGTTGATAAATGACTATAATTTATACACGTACACATATTATAACAATAATTTATAACCATAATACCCTCCCCATCAAAAAAACTCGTAGTAATGAATATAAAAGGTAAATAAATGATCGGACGAATGGAGTAATTAGCAAAAACCCGTTTTACACAAACTCGTAACTGAGACGGTTTTACACAAGAATTTGCAATTAAAGTGACATAAAGGTAGGATTTTGAACACAACCCATGAACCCAAATTACCCAATTTCTCATACTCCAGAAAAATGATGATTAATGAGAAAGATTAAAGAAATATACCCAGAAAAAACATGAAGAAACTAAAAAAGTTTTGAGTGAAGAAGATTAGTTAGTTAGTGTGTAATTAAAGTGATTAATTAAGAAGAAGAAGTACATACAGCATAAAAAGAGCTGTCTTTGGAGAAAGAAGAGAAAGGAAGGAAGTTGAGAAGCAAAAGGTAATTAATGGCGGGTTGGGGGGTTTGGTGAAAATGGGTCCACTTTGTGTATTTCTTGTACACTTTACCTTTGTGTCAATTGATCTGTTTCTTCTTGGGGTACACCCCCTACACTCATAGGGGCTATACTCCATAGTCAATAGGGACTAGTGAGTAGGGAGTTACGGTCGTAAATGATCTGAGTCGGTTTGTTGAGTTTAAATATAAAACCGATTATATTGACTTTAATCATCAGGTTAAGCTGTTGTTGAGATTGATATTACATGACAATTGACATGGAATCAGAGTCAATGGAATTACAACAAGTCTTGCTTGTGACGGGCTATTCCCGTCACAAGTTTGTGACCTCTCACAAAAGGGAGAGAGGGGATAAGGTGGGACACCCCCCATGTGCTTCTCACTCATCCCTAAATGAGTATTTTGTTAGAGGAAACGGTATCCGTCACAATGAGATTTTATAATGGAATTAAAGGATCATCGGATCAAATCTCACCACCTTTCTTTTATAAAGTTGAATAGTATCATAAGGTATGGGAGACCTGCCACACTTCAAGCCCAAAAAGCACACGTGTGAGCGAGCCATCTTAGAATATAACACTGATTATGAGAGTTCAATCATCAGTTTAAACTTTTAGTTAAGATGATTTTCTGAGAGTAGAGAGTTCTCAGAATCAATTCGGTTAAAGCTCGGGTTGAGACTGATTTTCAGTATGCGACGCGTGACAACCTAAGCAAATGACCAAAATTCGAGGCGAATTCAAGCTCAACAAATTACAGATCGAAAGGTTCAGTATTTATTATAGTGTGTTATAATTTACGAGTATTGTATTTTCGGTTTTTTGATGATTGTATATGTTTTTAAAAATTAGAGATCGAATGGTTCAGTATTTATTAAGTAACACGAGCATTATTATTATCGAGAAGAGGTAAGCAATGAAGACGTTTCCCAAATAGTAAAAATGCAATCTTTTAGTAGAAATCTTATACTCCCTCTGTCTCCGTTAATAGTTTACACTTACTTTATTTTCCCCTCACAATATAAAGTAAATGTAAACTATTCATTTGGACAGATCAAGTGAGTATAAGTTATGATATAAGTATATTTGTTACTAATTAATACCGTGTTTGATTATACGCTAACTTAAAATAAATTTGTATATGTTAGCTAATCTTATTAACCCCTAGACTAGACTTTTCAATACTAAGAATATGATTGTTTGAATTATTGTTCTCACATTTTTTTGGCTCTAGTTTGAGGATAAGATTTTACAACGTAAACAACACTTTGTGATTACACAAATTCTTATCTGTGACGGAAGGTATCCGTCACTTATTTGTGACGGATACCATATTCCCTCACAAACAACCCATTTGCCTTGAGTGGG
>JAOWBH010000049.1:258325-271870 GCA_028566215.1 Silene coronaria
GTAATGGACAGGATCCTAGCTCGTAAATTTGTGAGCCCTTAAAAAAAAAATCATTTCGGAGTTTTTAAAATAAGCGACCCGGATAATCTTGGATTTAAATTGATTATTGTCTTGAACTACTATTAACAAGCTGACAACACTAAGCAAGTTTGTGTGTTTTAATTTGTAGAGCATTATTAAGTTAGAATTCCCTTGAACAAAACTCAGCCACTACTTCTCTTATATTGGATCCCACCACATAACCTGAGAGACACACCAACTACTGATGATATCCTAAATCTTGTCTACTTTTTTGTGTTTATTTTATATGGAACGATATTTTTGACTAAATTTTTGATGTAAATTAACTAAATTTCATTAAGTCTCATCTATAAATGTCTCATTGTGATAAAGATATCGCTTTACGACTGCATTATGCTCAACTGCATCAACTCGCTATAGGCGAAAACCTTTAAAGCACTAAAGTAATGTTATTGTCGAGTAACTCAATCTCAAATACCCCAGTCGAGATTATCTGTCACTAATAATAAATGTAATAATCATTATGTCGTCTTAAGATAAAAGACTCGTAACTACCTTAGATAAAAATGTGGCTAATTTGGTATACGTGGTTAAATAGCTACCTCTTATTGCGTGAAACTGGGTCCTATTCCAACGTATGCTTAAGGTAGCGGGTATGGGTACCGTCATTATACGTACAACTACCAGCAGCAAGGGGCTGCTGCTGTTTTGGAAGAATCCTGTTAATGTGTTTTTGTCATTTTATTTGATGTCAGCGCACCAAAAAGTGGGAAACTGCGTGTTTTGTGTAAATGCTTTTAGTGGGGAAAGGAGTTTATTATTACATAAGCCGTAAGCGTATACCTTGTCCACAAAGTTGATGTCTTTACTAAATTTTTTGATGACATAAACAAACACCCTGATGAAGAACAGTAAGAAGACTCTGCATATTATTAAGAAAAGACCCACATTTCTGCTTTAACCAACTTTTGATTAGTAATATAATCGACAAATTTATGGACCGTCGCCTCATCGCATCATCTTTTTGACCTTTGCTCCCTCTCAAAGGATCAAATTTCTAAGTACAAAAAGGACAGATGAGATGTTAGTGGATGATGAGATGAATCCACTCTTGTTTTTCTGTGAATTCACCATTTTTCTCTCTTGCTGCGAGTGCGCTACGAATAAGATGGATTAGTGTACTGGTTTATTAGCTGATTTTACTTGAATGATAATGTTAATTGATTAAGTTTAGATTTGTATGAATATACCTTGGAATTGACATCTTAACTATATGGACTACGTACACGAAAACGGTTCATTCTGATATGCATGCTTATAGATAACATTGTATATTTGGATGAGTTGCTTCATGCTTGGTGTTGGGATTACACCATAAAAGGTCCGTAAGCCGTAATCCATCCTAAGAAAACAGGAAAATTTTGAGACTGGAGAAAATTAATAACCGAAAAAAAAATGAATACATTTGTTATCGTAGCAACATGAATTTTTCGGTTAATATGATGTAACTTGGATCCATCTTAGATGTGTACATGAATATTCTTGAAAATAACTGTATTTTTGGCATAAAAATGAAGTCGAAGTTATATGTGATCATTAACAGAGGCTTGCTACTAATCTCCATTGCTTTTCTTTTGTACTTGTGAATTGTGTGTTGTTTGAATGCCTCTAGCTCTCTACTTATTAATTGTGTCGTGTTTGATTTGAGAAGAATATGAATATAATGTGATCGCTCAGTAATATAAAATGCAGGTTTCTACCTTTTTCTTCTTCTGTTGATGTTGATCGGGAGTATCCCTTACCGACATGTAAGTTTCTATCTTAATTGCAGTATTACGATATTTAGGAACGTTTTCTCGTATTGAACTTTATTTTAAAACATGGTGCTTAGATGACTACTGTACATATCAGTAAATCAGTACAAGCATTCATAGTGCAGCAGTTTTCATGCATAACACAGTTACACAGAACAGTGGAAATATCAAGTTTACAGACTAGGATATGGTAAAAACTCCGAAAATGATCTTAGTATAAAACATGGCGAAAATTCATCTGTCATGTTGAAAAATCGCCTCAAATTCTTTCTAGGATGTACCACAAGACGGTTTTACAGGCTTTGTGGTTGCGAATCTTGCGATGCTTGCATCAAATTTTGCAAACTTTTCTGTGATATAAAGCAGAATGGTACAAGTATCAATTGACTGGCTCTTCGCAATTACCACAAATTAGATTTGGCACAAAAGATGCATACATGGATGTTGTAGAAGGTGTCAAAAGGCTGGATTCTAATGCACTAGAATATTGCCTATTATATAACTTATACAGACAATTTTGAAGCTTTAAAAAATCTCATCTACAGTATACAGAAGATCAGAAGGATATGGTTATTATTTTATGATCAATACCTTAGATTATTTTGCACTTATTATTGCTTTATTGAAAAGAATGGGATCAAGTTCTCAACCATCAATTCCAAATTTTATTTGATGATTAAGATCGTGCAAGTATATTATAGGTGCATCGACTTATCTAAACTTGATTTGTTGCCAACACTTTCTGTTAGCAAATAGAAACTTTTGCAAAATTATCTAAGGAGTATGTTAATTCGCCCATCCTGGTGTAAAACCGTCTTATATTAACTTACTGTAGAAAACACTTGCCTAATGAATAAAGTAAGTCGTTACATGTTGTAGTAACCATTTTATGATCGAACAGTGACCATCTGAGATCATAGTAATCCCATTCACTATAGTTGTAAGAAGGGTAATTATGTTACAAATCATGGTAATCAGTGTCTTGTTAGTTTTATACTATTCGTAATCATTTTACTACTTTTAACTGCATCTTTATCCGACATTTGATTTTACAAAATGTTTTTGTTAGACCATTTAACTGGCCAGCCGCGTCCAGCCGTCAGTAAATCAGCCTCGGTCACTTAATATGATCGAAAAGGCATGTTTTTCTCTTCAAAGTAAAGTATATATTATACCTTTATAAAAGTGTCGAGTGTCGGACATAGGTGTTGTCGTGTTGATATTAATACAAGGGCTTAGTAAGGGCGGGAGGAATTAAAGTTGAAACTGAAATTTGTTAACAAATAGAAAGTGGATCCCACTAGGAAATGTTACCACTAACCATCTTATATATTCCTTACTACAAATACCCCATCTTCATTCCATTAAGAGTTGCCTCACCATTGTCTTGCTTCTCTACTCAACTATCTTCCTTCTAATCAAGACAAACAACAAATCAAAGTTCAAGACAATGATGAGTAAAACCGAGCAATCCGTTAGAACAATAGTCATCTGGACAACGAGCCTGCACTCGGCCTTAAGAACAGCTCTAGCTTGCATTATAGTAGGGTGCATAACACTTTATGGCCCTGAACCCATTAGAAACCAAGTGGCATTCCCGGCATTCTCATATGTCGTGGTGATACTTATTATCACAAATGCAACTTTAGGGGATACAATGCGCGGTTGTTGGCAAGCTTTGTATGCCACTGTCCAAACTGTATGTCCTGCCCTTGTGTGCTTGTCCATTGTTGGGCCCACTAGGTTAACTGCCACTTCAACCTCTTTGGTGTTAGCCATTGCAGCCTTTTTCATCGCGCTGCCTGAGTGGACCCATATCGTGGCCAAGAGAATCGCATTAGGTCAGCTTGTGATTATATATGTCCTTGGATATATTGATGCTGAGCAAACTGATGCTTTCATGCACCCTATTCATGTTGCTGCAAGCACTGCTCTAGGAGCCCTGGCTTGCGCTTTCGCCTTGTTGCTGCCTTTCCCTCACCTTGCATCCTCTGAGGTAAATATATATACTGAACTTAAGATGCTTCTTTTTTTGCTAGTCCTAAGTGCACAGGGTAGTTTTAATGCTGACGGGATTTAAGCCCTAGTCATGAATACCACTGCTCTATAAATTTACCTGACTTACTTCTGCGACGGCTTCAAATGCTAGAGAGTGTTTTTTTACTAGGAATCTTAAAAACTCGCCTCAAAAGCTTAAATCACCGTCCTGACATGCAATAGGTCCATCTTCCCCATGTTTACGCAACATTATGGAACAAGGCAAATTTGTAAGGTGATGTTAAGGGAAGTTTTTGTGTAATGTCTGCAGGTAAAAAGAAACAGCAAGTTATTTGCAGAGAACGCATCAGAAAGACTGAAAATCTGTGTGAAAGCAAGTTATGCAGACGACAGTGTGTCTTCACAAGCACTGATTTCTCAAGCCAAGTGGCTAGCTACTAAAGCAAAGAAGTTTCTTCAGTGCATCAAAGCCAGACAAGTAAGCAGAACATCATGCCTTATGTTCAACTAGTCCCGAAAATTCAATTCATGTGAAACATACTAACATAAAATTTATTCAATGTTATGCGCAGGAAAGTATGAACTGTGAGAGATTTCTTATGAACTTCCTAAGGCCTTATTGCAAGAACCCAGGGGACCGGATTCAAGAGCTCGAAACACCATTAAAAGGGATGGAGATTGCATTAAGCAATTCGCCACCTTTTTCGCTCGTGGATGAAGGATTGAAGGACGGGATTAGTAATTTAGAGACACAAATTAGTCAAAACTTGGAGCAACTTAAGAGTCATATGCCCTGTGAGACCTCAACTGTACCGGAATCTAATGCAGGAAATACCGTGAGGTTCCTCCAAACACTTCAAACACCCCCATCAAGTGAAACCGATTTACCATTCTGTTTCTTTTTGTTTTGCATGAAGCTCCTACATACTCAATCGAGAACAATGACAATTCCTACATCCACTCCCAAAACTGATAAAAACACCCCTGAAAACCAGGACCAACCAAATGAGCTTTCTCTTAAACGAGTTTGGGCCAATTTCCCTATAACTTCCAGCAAGAAAAGGCTAGTCCCGGCCTTGAAATGTTCACTTTCCTTAGGCTTAGCCGTGTTTTTTGGGCTTAATTACAGCAAGCCAAACGGGTTTTGGGCTGGCCTGCCTGTAGGCATCAGTCTAGCAGTAGCTAGGGAAGCTACGTTCAAGGTTACTAATGTCAAATTCCAAGGGACGGTTATCGGTAACGTCTATGGAGTTCTAGGTTGTTTCATTTTCGAGAGGTTTGTTCAAGTAAGGTTCTTAGCTCTACTACCTTGGTTCATATTCACAAGTTTTCTTCAACAAAGTAAAATGTATGGCCAAGCAGGTGCTGTGTCTGCTGCTATTGGTGCTGTCCTCATTTTAGGCCGAAAAAACTTTGGGCCACCAAGTGACTTTGCTGTGGCCCGAATAATTGAAACGTTCATCGGGTTGACCTGTGCTATTACAGTAGAACTCTTCTTGCAGCCCACTAGAGCTGCTACCCTGGCTAAAACCGAACTTTGTACAACTCTCAGTACACTGCAAGATTCACTGTCCTCAATCGATCTCATGGCTATGTCAAAACAAGAGCTTCACGAGAGGATGAAAGGGCTTAAAAGTAATTTGATTTCACTTGAGAAATATGTCAGTGAAGCTGACGCGGAACCTAGCTTTTGGTTCATACCGTTTCACAGTACTGCTTATAAGAAGATGCTGGATTCTCTAACAAGAATGGCTGATCTTTTACATTTCATGGCTCATGGGATTGGTGCTCTGGAAGAGTATATGAAAAGACTTGAAGATACGCGGTCCAAGAATGTACTCGATAAGATTAATGGTGATGTCAAGCTTGTCGGAAAACTAACAGGCTCTTTTACAAAATCCTTCCAAGAAATCATTTCAATAAAGTCCCTCATAATACTTGAGAATGACCTTGCCAAAACTGGCAAGACATGTGATGTTGAACTAGGGAAGGTGGGCAATAATCCTTTCAATTTGGATCAAAAGGATATTGGAAAGATCACAGTCTCGTTCATCGATCATTTGAAGGAAGTGTTTGAAAACATCAAGTTCTCTGAGGACGAGGAAGAGATGAAGAGTCGAATGATGTTGAGCTTCAGTGCCATTGGGTTTTGCATGAATTGCTTGATGAAGGAAACCGCTGAGATCGAGAAAGGAGTAAAAGAACTTGTTCAATGGGAAAATCCTAAAAGTCAGATTAATCTGCGTGAAATTTCATGTAAAATCCATGCATTATATGATTAAATTATCTGTTTTCCTGTGTTGCAGTAGTAAAATGATAACAAACAGGAACCTTGTTGCATTATCAATTACTTGTGATTGTGATTATGTTAACAGTTTTTTACAGTTTCTGTACAGTAATATGTGCTCACAAATTACTTCTGTGCGATTTCTGGTTGTCGAGTTTACGTAAATTAAGTAATGTGAACATCTTTTAAGTCTCCCCGCTTTTACGTTTTTAATGTGTGCACTTAGGACACACCTTAAAAAAAACCATTAAAAAAATTAAATATAACAGAGATATAACAAAAGGAGGTGGAATTTTTTTAAAAAGTGTGGCTGCTGGGATTCGAGCCCAGGTCTCCACGGCCACAACGTGGAATTCTAACCACTAAACTACAGCCGCTTTGGTGATTGTATTGGCAAACTGTATTAATTTAAACTAAATCCTTATATGAATAACTCGCACTTTAATTTAAGATGGATAATAATATTATGGAGCAAATGAAATTATCAAATACAGTAGATTTGTAATACTCAATATGTACAAGAATTTTCTTAGAGGGGCAAAAAAGGCATGGTAATAAAAATTACGTATTTTAAATGATACTCCGTGTAATATAGAGCAAATTAAGTTACAATGATCGATAAAACTTATATTTCTTTTTGCTTGGTTTTTATTTCTTTTGGGAGTTTGTGAATTTACTAGTAATAATAATAAGACTATAATATAACCCGTTGTACTTCACAGCTAGTGAAACTTTACTGAATCGAAAATATCTTAGGATGTATGCACTACAGGTCCCAGGATCGAATCCCCACCACTGCATTAAAACTAAAATCATTTGTGATTGTTTTTGCAAGATGTGATTTTTAATAAAAGGCAGATCTTAAAACAATGGCATCTAATGAAACTCTGATTGTATTAGTATGTCATATGGTATTTCCATCTAGTTGTATATGTCATATACAGTCAAATGAAACGGAGGAAGTATTTGAGATTTTGAGAACGTAAAATTGTTTAAGACAGTGAAAGTTATTCTTTTTGGTGTCAAATGAGGCGCGTACAGTATATGGGGCAGGGGGATTTGCCTGTGACATTTTATCATGATACGTCCGTCTTAACTCTTAACCACTGGGCTAAGACCGTTTTGATGATATAGTTGCATTGGTAGATACTATGCAAATAATGTAGAGCATTAAGGGGAGAAATTAAACTCTAGTTGCCTAGTTGTGCATGTTGATTGTGTGTCCATTAGATGATGTGTATTTCTTCAGTATCAGTGAATTCAGATAGTGGAAGTTAGGTTGAACATGAACATTCTAAGAAATCGCCATTTGTTAGTTTTATTGGCTCTCTAAGGGATTCCATTTTCGATAGTGGTGTAACTTGTTCTGTTCGCAAATGTCGCGTAACAGTGGCCTGGCCTTGTTGTACATGTTTGCATTTTGAGTAAGTCCATGATTTTCTTTGTCCGTTGCTGACAGTAAAAAATGAGCAGGATTCATTTGCTGACAGTGGCCTCATGTCCTCGATATCTTTTGCAGGTGATTGTGGCCGATAACTACTTTACTGGTTCAAAGGATAAACTTAAGAAGATTTGAGCTTATCCGTCATGGTATTTGCCTTAAAATGGATTTTTGACAGTGTATGCTGTTTCAGACGTTAATTTAACTCTAGAGACTAAAAAAACCAGCTGTGGTGCAATAGGAAGAAGTCCTTACACGAACTTTGCTATGCGTATCACTTGATCTAGTCTTATTAAGAATTTACATCGGTCTGTGCGTCCCTTAGCTTTGTTCAGATGCCTTTCGATTTTTTAGTTAAGGGTTTGGGTGCGAGTTCATATTCAAATAGTTCAGTTTCATATGGGACTGTAGTTTGTTCTTCAGCTGATAAATATATGAGCAGACTCAGACTCTGCCAGGAGTATATTATTTGCCGTTGTGTTTTTATAGGATTGAAGCCGAGCACAAAGTACTATTATCGTTGTGGAGATCCTTATATACCAGCAATGATAAATAAATAAAAATCAAAAAATCCATTCAAAATAAAAAGATTTTTCCTTTTTTTTTCTTGTCCCCCAGTTCTAGACCCTTTTTTGCGACTCTCTAAAAAAAAAAGATCTATTCAACATCCACCATTTCACAACAATGTCGGTTCCTGGCCCTCGGAATTTCCCTGGAAAAATAGCCATTGTTGGTGATCTGGGTCTCACATATAATACTACAGCTACTGTAAGTCATATCAGTAATCCTGTATCACACCAATGGAACTAGTTCCGATTGTTATGCTTGTGCATTTTCAGACTCTCCTATTCATGAAACGTATCAGCCTCGCTGGGATTATTGGGGACGGAGAGAATACAAATAGCAAATTCACATTTAAGTCTTTATGTTTGCAGATTTACTGTAATATGCTACATTTTGGGTCGGATTGGATTAGGTCATTTCAGGTTTAGGTTTGTCTCCGCTTTGATCGATATTCCTCTTGCCAGGTTTATGCAGAAATTGATTTCAAAAATCCCAGTAATGGTGGTGGAACCGTGGAAGGAAATCATGAAAATGGAGAACCAAGCTGAAAATAAAACCTTTGAAGCTTACAGCACTCGCTTTGCATTTCCAACCAAATAAAGTCGGTCCAAGACGACGATCTACAATTCCTTTAATGCTGGGGGAATACATTTCATAATGCTTGGTTCTTAATAATACAAGTTCCAGTGTGAATATTTCAGCAGCTTTCCTATAATAGAGTATGACCAAGGGCACGTGATACAAAATCCCGAAAAAAATTCTCTTAACTTCTACGAGTGAGACTGGGGACTAAAAACTAGTAAAAATTCTCTACAGATATTTGATCAGTGCCAATGCAAAAAGAATGAGAATCACAGTCAATATAACCACCAAGATCGAGCAACAGCAACCTCCTCTGGTGTTTTTGTTGAGAATGCCCAATCTTCTTTGAATACGCTGCTTCAACGGCACACTGACGATCAGAACCACGACAAGGACACTACCCAAGGCCTCAAAAGCTGACAAGGAACCCATCTAAAATAGGTGGTAGCAATCGAACTTAAAAGTACATATCAAAAGCAGCACAGTAAGTCAGACGTACCCAGCATACTGCAATCACGGAAAAAAACAGAGGGTGTTAGAGAGGAACCATGCGGAAAATGAAAGAGAACTGCATCAGCCCTACTCCACAATCTAAGAAGCAGAGGCAAATTACATAACAATTTTGTTTTAGTTCATATTTCAAAACTGGAGATCATAATTAAATCGAATACCCAATTCAGCTAGTGTTGAACGTCCCAACAATTAACTTCTTGCTACGGCACTTTAAACTAACAATTATTATGTTCAGTAATTCAGTCATCACTCAAATAATCAAAAAGTTTTTAGTCATCCAAGTGATCCAACCTCACCTTAACCACCAAAAAAAGGAACATCCAGATGAACTAATCAAATCAAGCATACATACGTCACGTTCGTTATTCACTTTTTAAGCCAAGGTTACAATTACTCGAAATGAATAATTCTAGATTATCTTCAAAGTAGCAGAGAGCTCCACAGTGTCCGCATGTGCTTACTATGATTGTTTTTTGTATTCTCAATTTTTCATAGTTAGCTGCTTCCATAATAGACCTCGTGAAATGTTTCAGAAAAATTTAGTTTGCCAGTTTTCCTTTCATTATGCTCAGAGCAAATGTCATCACATGTATACTTTCAGATGATCATGCAAATCTAAAAGGCGTACCAGCACAAGACAGAAAGTAACCTGTAAACGAGAAACTGTCACCTCTAGATGATCATCCAAGCCGCCCTAGAAACTGTCCAACGATA
Organism: Silene coronaria; assembly: GCA_028566215.1. Classification (NCBI taxonomy): domain Eukaryota; kingdom Viridiplantae; phylum Streptophyta; class Magnoliopsida; order Caryophyllales; family Caryophyllaceae; genus Silene; species Silene coronaria. The sequence continues at coordinate 268,260 of JAOWBH010000049.1, forward strand.
TGTTCAAAAGCACCAGAGGCTGGCCCCAAGCTTCTAAGCAATTTACGTATTTAGCATAAACTATGCAACCCAAAATTAACTGCATCTTCTTACCATAGAAAGAAAATGAAAACAGCAAAGTACCAAGAGCCTTGTATGCAGGTTGAGCTCTTCATTATGTTTTGTACTCGCCACAGTCTCCTCCAATTCTCAAGGTTGTTATCTTGGTCTGAGTAGAAAATTGGCCGAAAGAGAAAAACATTAAGTAGACCTTAGGAGTGATCAAACAAATTAAAAGAAAAGAGTGTAAGTTACAAATCCTTACCTCTCATGACCTGCCGCTGAAAACCTACAACCCATTGTTGTCCATGTTAGATGCTCTCTTCATTATATCGTCCGACTTTGTATCAGGACCAACTATCAAGCAACCAATCCCTGTTAGCCGAATTGTACGAATTGAGAGAGTTTGCCATCTGGTTGACATTGGTGTTCAAATTTGTCAACATGTCATTACATTTAGTCATCTCTTTCCTGTCCAGCAACAAGAAATCTTTTTGCGTCAAATTTTACTCATCTACGAGTCTACGACCAAAGATTTGACACACAACAGCAGCATAATCAAAATTCCAAAGTCAATATCAGAACTAAACAAATGTCAGCTAAATTCTTAAGTGTAACTTCTTACAAACTGCTGAAGAGCAGCCACCAGCAACTAAATAAAAAAAAACAACAGTAACCAGTGCCTCAAAAGCTCTCGAGTCTTGCTTGTGGCCTGATAAGAGGGATCAAATGTACGCAACCTACCCTTATATCGATAACACGAAGAGGTGGTTCTCGGAAGACCCATAATGAAATATATCCAGATTTACAAAGATCAACTGCGATTTCACAATATTAGAAATGCATATAGTTTGGTGAGCACTTCTGCATTCATACTTCATACAATCATATTCCAAAGCCAAAGATTCAACACCAATTCTCATTTGTGACGGAAGGTATCCGTCACAAGTGAGTGACGGATACCATTTCCTCTCACAAATGACCCATGTAAGGGTGAGTGGGAAGCACATGGGGGGTGCCCCACCTTGTCCTCTCTCTCCCTTTTGTGAGAGGTCACAAGCTTGTTACGGGAACAAGACGCTTTGTTAAGGCTTAGAAAAAAATGTTCAATAATTTTATCATGAATAAGATTATATGTTTTACATGAATTATTGTATCAACATTGCTTGTCCTAAAAATATAAACATTTACCAATGACATTATTAATAAAACCGGAGAAGATAAATGTGTTTTTTTTTAATAAATTTGTTTATTTTCCCACGAAATTAATAGTAAGTATGTGTCAAGTTATTCTCTACGGTAATAATTATTGTATTATTGAAAAATTTGGTATGAATTATAATTTATAGTTAAATACCAATTTTATTTTATTTTATTGAAAACATTATAATTATAAATTTAATAAAAGATTAGAGTTTTATTATAAGAATATATTTATTGAAAAGATAATAATATAATGAAAGAAAGTTTACTTATTTCCTTAATTGGGTAAATACATTTTGGATGGAAAACTAAAAGAGTTTTTATTCTCTTAGTAGTAAAAATAAAAAAGGGGATAGGACAAATGATAATTTTCGTTATTTTGCATAGCAACTTCTACTTTAAACCTAAGGACAACAGAATCTATGTATTATACCATGATTTGCCACGGTCATTACATAAGAATCTAGTGGTTCAGGCGTGATAACAGGCCGCAGGACGAATTAGACTTACATGTGTCACGAATTCACCGGACATGATAGAGCAATCATGTTGCTAGATGAAATAAAGATATTGATCAAGCAATTGGACATTAAGAGTTAAAAATATGCTTAATACTCGTATGATATTTTGAATATGTCCTACCTACTTCTTAGGAAGCTCTAACTAAATGGGTGTGAATTTCGTAAATTGATCTTTGATTGATTGAAATGAATTCATTCATGTGGTCTATGAGTTGTTGGATGTATACATTTTCATAGAAGTTTCATTTGAATTATGGCGTAGATGAGCCGAAACTCACCTTTGGTAAAAGTTTTGAGAAGTGTTTTTAGAAATATTGTAAAGTTTGAGCTTCAGCTTATTGTGGACAACATTTTCTGAGAGTTGTTTGCTCGATCAAGTGTGGGTTCTCTAGGCTTGTTTTCTTTTGTCCTTGCTTTCCTGTGCTTCAATTGCTTCCTATACTATGTTTTGATGATGATGATGGTGATGATGATGGTGATGATCGATGATGATGATACTTAATATATTTGAGTAATATGATCATTATACATATGATTCACATTTCATGCCTTCTTACTTTACTTATAAACTCGTGTTTTAACGAATGTTACGTAATGTATACTTTGAATGGTCATTGAACATGTAAGGCATGCATTGTTTGATTGAGATGTCTTTCTTGTTTAGGTGAGTTGTGTGAGTGACGACGTTGTTGGGTGGTAGACACTTGCGTTGATCGACCAGGGCTTCAAATGGTCGTTCAGAATGAAGTACTTATCATTGTGGTTATGGGCTAACAATGTCGTACTCTTGGTCATGAGCCGAATAAGTCTTCTCCCTACAATGTCGTACTTTTGATCCTAGCAATTTGAGCTTGGAGTTTCGATTCACAATCGTGCTTTTGGTTGTGAATCCCCTATACTAGGTTCATAATGTCGTACTTTTGATTATAAATCGATTACGGTACTATAGGTCGTACTTTTGCCATAGTGAGTTATGTCTAACTATCTCTTGCTCAGTGGGCACGTTTGATATCAACATTTGTAGGAATAGGCAGTTAGGTAAGTTTTGACTATTGTATGAGAATGACATGGCCAAGAATAAAATGGGTTATGGAAGTGGACAGTGGACTCAAAGGGGTAGTCGAAAGTGGTATTATGCCATTTTTAACTTTTTTTCTGGAAAATAAGCGTACAGAGCCATTAATTATAACAATGCCGATTTTCACATTAGTCAATAAATTTTAGCCTCATCATTGGGTATCGATAAGACTAGTAGACAATTTTGAGGTGTCAAGCACAAGTGTGTTCTCTCTCTTTGTACTTTGGTGGTGTTGTGTTGGTACTTGATAGTGCACTAGTGCTCAGCTGCATGTAAAATTATTTAGCAGCTATTTTATACGGAGTACAAGTAACTTGTAAAACGGGGTTGGAGAGGTGATAAACTCATACTTTTACTACCTAATTAGTTCGGTTTATGCTAAATAAACCCCCATTTGGAAGCGTTTTGACACGGTTTCCACCATTATTGCCAAAACCAAGTGCGGAATGCTATCAAGGGAGTTTAATGGTACTTTGAGGGGTGTTTCGAAGTGTACTCAAGCCTCAAGGAGGACCACGAGGAAGGCCCCAAGCAACGGAAGAGAAAGCCACCCAAGAACAAACAAAGAAAAAGAAATGAAGGCGAAATTCCAGCAGCAGAGGCGCACAGTGCGCCCTCCTACCTTGTTCCAGGCGCACTGTGCGCCCTAGGCGAGGGTTTCCCAATTGCTTTGGGCTTTGTGCCAGCTCCTAGCCCATTAGTAATCCCCATTTTTTTAGTGCTATATATGGATGATTACACTAGGTTTTCATCCAATCTTTGCCTCCTTT
>JAOWBH010000049.1:278777-289802 GCA_028566215.1 Silene coronaria
GGGTGGAGTTTCCATAACATAATACACTCTAGAATATTCTAAGATATGGACATCCATATAATAATATTTCATAACAATTTAGATGCTTTTTATTTTGTAACGTACGTTGATCGATTGAGCTTGAATTTTTATTTATTTTACTATTTTGAATTGTTCTATTAAATTATCTACTTTTATATTTTAGTTAATCGGTCTCAATTATTTTCTACCTTTAATTTAATTATTTGTTAATTTTTAATTAAAATAATACGGAGTACAAATAATTGACACAGACAAAATTACGAATAATTAAGCATAATTAAGATTATCATTTTCCATCTAATAATCCATTTTACCTATCCACTCCTATTAACATCGAGCCAAACAATGGTGTACCCCAATTAGTCTTGCTTAAGATCCTTTTAATTTAAAACCGTTACAATCTTCTTTCATTTTCATGATTTTAAATTGAGTTATAATGCCACTCATCTATTTGCATGGAGTAGATGGGTAAATCTCCTTCTATTTTCACCTTTTCTTTAATTTTGTGTCAAAACAACCTTAATTTAATACGATTTTATATAAGAAATAGCAATAGCGTAAATAAAACAACAAAATATACAATGATGATCGATAATGATAACAGCACGTCTTATTTATGACAGTCACAGGCTTGTAACGTCTCACAAACCTCTACCCACCTGTCTCTCTCACTTGCAAGCTTGTGACGTGTTCACATCCATCACAAACGAGAATTCGTGCAATGATAAATTGATAATATCCAGTAGGTAGAAGGTTCTCCCGCCAATAAAATGAAATGATGGCAGTATTAGACCGGCGGCGGTAAATGACCAGCTAGAAGCCTAAATGTATGTCTACATATGTCAAACCATTACATCACTCATTTGGTACATTAATTTATTATTATTATATTATTATTACTGGTAAAATTTGGAAAATATTTTGGCAAAACATCTCCTTCATAAATTTTGACTATACCAATTTCTGGAAGTACTAGGATTCAAGATGGTACCACACTCTACTTCTCTCCCTTTACTTTTTTTGCTTTGTCTCATCCTCATTCTTCATGCATTTATTGCTGTTGTGGACTTTCTTTTTTCTCAATATCATCTGCATTTCTTGACTTCCATTTACTTTTCTTTTTTTTGGGTTTTGAAGTCGTAATGCTATACAACTATTGTAGATGGGCGATTTATATTTATGTTTTTGATGGTATCTATCTTGCTTACTTAACAAAAAAACAGACTACTGTGTGAGACGGTCTTACACGATAAAACAGTCCCATTAGATAAAAAGTAAATCATTTATTAGCAGTAATTTTTTTAAAAAAATAATTCGTCTTCACGGAATGAGACCATCTTATTCTATAATTTTGGATCTTCCTTAGTTTTCTCTCAATTTTAAAATTTTATTTTATGTTGGGAGATCATTCTTTGCGGAATTGTGAATGTTGATAAGGCAAGCAATTGTGACTGGTTTGTGAGCAATGTTTACTCTGACACTTCGCTTTGGTGGTGTATCAAATATAACATGACAGGATACTTTGAAACTTCATTTTAAGACCAAATTCCGGAAAATAACCATATTCAACAATCTTACACAGTCGAGTTGGAGTAACATAGTTTGTTAGTAGTGTTACATTCCCAAAAAAAACTGGGCCATGGCTGATCTTATGTCTCTGCATAATGCAATGAAAGTTGTAGTATATTGTAGGAGTACTTAAATCATTAATCCTACAGGCTACAGTGTTATTTGTTAACGCTATTGTAGATTTGTAGGAGTTTATGTTCAATTTTTCAGTATTTTTCCTTGTAATACCAGAATAACGATCTCTGCTCGAGTAAAGATGTAGACAACATTGCTGACGATCAAGTTAGTATAAGTGTCATTACCAGTTGCGACAGGAAACGGCCACATGAATCTTGCCTGAATCCCATTGAGACAGAGGTCTCCCCCAACAAGAAGCAAGCTGTACAATCCCCTCTGTCGTCTAAGCCTGATTCTACCTTGGTCGAAAACCATACAAAAATGAATGCTACTCCATGCGGCTTCCCCTTAACTGTTAAATGCTTAACCTCTACTGGAATTTTGGATGGTGTCCCCATTAAGTATATATCCACATCTGGGGAGGTCAGGTTTCAGTTACATTTGCTTTTTTAAACAATTTCTGTTGCGGGAATTACAGCGTAAAATTCTGAACTAACCTTTGTTTAGTCGTCTGTTCAGGAATTCAATGGGATAATCAAGGGCACTGGTTATTTATGTGGATGCGAAGCATGCAAATTCTCAAAGGTGAGTCTTTATTTGTTCACTGTGAACGAACTTTACAGTCTGACTTTTATGGATCAAAGAGTTGTAATGAACTAAGCAGGTAGTCAAAGCTGATGAATTTGAGCGCCATGCTGGGTACCAAACGAAACACCCAAACGGTCGCATCTACTTTGAGAATGGAAAAACGATATATAGTGTTGTTCAGAAACTGAGGAGTACTCCTGATTACCTCTTATTTGAAAAGATTGAGACTGCTACTGGTTCGCCTATCAATCAAAAGGCCTTCTCTGTTTGGAAAGGTTCTGTGCTAATACACTCTGCAATACGCTTCTTTACTCATTCGTATTTGATATTCCTCCGTTTCTTGATTCTGTATTAATTGTGGTTTTTCAGATTCATTTCAATCTGCAAGCAATAATCTAATGCAAACTGTGGATGAAGTCGACCAGAGTAAGGGAACTGCAACTACTATCTAGTATGAAGTAACTCAATTGTTGATGTTTGATTTTAGACCTTTTTTCTGGGATTACGAGTTACAGACCTTGAACTGTTCAAAACCGGCCTCACTCCTGGTTCAATTTTTTGGCATTATCTCGTCCAAGGTTCTGGCCTATCTGGTTCATTTTGTATAGGTAAATCGGTAAAGATAGGTAAGCTTCCAGTGTTTTGCCCTGTCATTTTGACTGCCCAGATTGTACTCTAGTCTTTTACTACTATATAATTCCGGGATTAAGCTCTATTCTTGATATAGTCTAACCTTTTGTATCAAAGAATGTATGTTGCTCTGAATTTCGATCAATTTGCAATGATGAAATAACAAGAGCTCATTGTCATTTTCTAACAGTTACAGTGTTAAAAGTCAGAAGCATGTACATCCTCTTGATCTTTTAGTCTAATTGTTATACCAAAGACGATCGGTCATGGTTGTAGGAATTTTCTTTTCTCTTTGCATTGATCTTGGGTCTCAAGTTACAGCAACTAAAAGTCAGAACTATTACAAAGGCGTCTTTTACCTGTGAGCATGAACTGCTCGGATTTGGCTAATGTAATCCATAAGATTGGTATCATGATACAAATAAAATTTGAATTACATCAACAAAAGCTTGCAACCCAAATCCTGGCCATTTTAAACCAGAACAAGTTGAGAGAGCTGCAAAATGCACAATCAGCTAACCAGCCAGTGCGGGGAAAAAAACCTGGATATGAAACTAGAACAAGCAATGGCGCGTGTAAAAGCTTGTTAAAACCGAGTTTTCTTTTAAATTAGAAACTATCCTTCGCACCCTAAAGCGTGTCTTTTCACGAAAGAATGATGGTAGAATCAAATATTACAAGCGCCCATCAATAAAATCACCACAATAGAACCCTACTGTTCCGTGCTCACACCTAGCTAACCTTGCCTGATGAACTTCATCACTGCTTAAGAGCCACAGCAAGCTGATTTAGCAGGGGCTGAGGTTCCGGCCTGTTGGTCTACACGTCCAATTGTAATTGGGCCTTGAGCCTGTAGGCAATATATTGGTAATATAAGGAGCCGATAACTGTAAGACAAATAATAATGGCTAACAAATTATGAGATTAATTGACTTACCTCTTGCCTGGTATCAGAATCTGCAAGCCTTTGCTTTATGTCCCTGCCTATCGAAAAGAAGACCTCCTCAACATTTAGATTCATCCTTGCACTCTGAAGAACAAAAATTCTTTGATCAGAACTTTACAATAGACACCATATTTTACAGCTAAAAGAGGATAATACTACTTGTGGCTGACTGTTGTAATCAGAGTTTTGATTTATCTATGTTTCCGCTACGTTATTTAATATATACTCTCTTTACCCTGATAAATTGTCTATTTTACTCTGGTGGTTAAATTAAATATTCCCAACGAATATTTTTTCACAGTAAACAATAATTATTACATTACTGAAGATGATAACATGAAAACAGTTCTTTGATAAATACTTTACTGCTAAAACTAAACAATCAAAGACAACCACTCACAGTCTCAAAGAATTTAATTCCATACTCATCAGCTAGTGCTTGGCCTTTAGCTCTCGGGACAGCCTGAAAATATAAAGCCGAAAATCAGTAACATTGAATGCCTTCCTGGCTGCCAGAGTGGTTCAAGCTTAAATGGATTATGTCATGTCAGTATGTCATAGCTGTTATTAATAGAGAGTACATCCTTACCCTTTTACTCTCATCCATATCAGCTTTGTTCCCTACCAATATCTTGTTAACATTGTCGGAAGCATGCTGCTCAATGTTCCGTATCCAGTTTCTGATATCTGACGAGGGCAAAAACAAGTTATATGTAAGAACCGAAATGCTGCTCTTTAGCAAAATAGCTACTCTCTGTACTAAATTGTGGGCCTTGTGGCCACTAATCAGCCTCCTGTTTCTAACAGAGAATAATTAAATTGAATGAGCTATGGTAGGACTATAGGTCTTACGTCATTAACTGATAACAGCGTAGGATAATATAGAATCAGGTTGCATTACTGAAAGAATCGAAAGAGAAGAGAATTACTGTTGAATGACGATTCATCAGTAACATCGTACAGCAGAAGAATACCCATAGCTCCTCGATAATAAGCTGAAACAGAGATAATGGTGGTCAATCACAGAGGTTTGCCTTCGTTGCAACCACAGTTATATAAAAACAACCAAGACTTCCTATCAAATGATTCAAAAACTGCGTATAAAAATAATGTTGGAAAAAGCATTGCTTTGCAGACGTAGTGTTACTCTGCAATATGAAATGGCTAACAAAATGAACGCCCTACAGACAGGTAGTATAACGACAATGGAAAACAGAAGAATTACCATTTGTGATGGTTCTAAATCGTTCCTGGCCAGCAGTATCCCAAATCTGAAGCTTAATCCTCTTTCCATCGAGCTCTATGGTTCGGATCTTAAAATCGATACTGAAAGAGTAGATAATCACGAATGAATGACGACATTTTTTAACTACAAAAAGGGGAAAAAAAAACAAGACCTACTACCCTACCCAATGGTGGTAATAAAATTTGTGGTGAAGGTACCATCAGAGAATCGCAGGAGGAGGCTACTCTTACCCACACCTGCAAAACCAGCTTAGCGGTTAATTTTGGATACACAAAAGATCAACAGTTCCTTGTTGGAGATGACAAATACGGAAAGGTACGGAAAGCCAAGTCTGAGATACTAATACGATAGGGTAAATCACAATATAAAGCGGTTTGTGAGGCTTTAGCATATTCAGCTTGTGTTGGAGAAGCTCACAAGTGACAAGCATAGTATAACCAGTTTCGGACGCTCACAAAAGAAACAATGTCGGCTTCAATCAAGTACTATATCACTTGTACATTCAGGTACCATAACTATAACTAATACAGGCGGGTCGATACCAAACAATGAATTAATGATATGGTGCACTCAGGACTCCAAATTAACAATTTACTCCCTTCGTTCCAATCATTATATCAAAATAATCCTCGCAAAGAAATGAACACATGCACACAAATTCAACGCGACAATGAAATATATGAATTAAACGACACAATCAAATGAAATTTGAAAAATGAAAATAGAAAAAGAATAGATAAAAGGCATGCATACCGCTGTCTCCAATAAGAAGAAGCTTGATGAGATAATCATAAGCAGCCATTACTATTAATATTAATATTATTGATGATTGATTCTTGAAAACCCTAGATACTCAACCCGATTTAATGTTTCCTATACAATTCAAATCAAATAACAAACTCCAAAATTAACCCCATCAATATATAGACTGAAACAAAAACAAAAATAAATAAGGAAATATAATTCGAAATCGAAATGAATAATAAATAAAAAGTAGGAAAGTTATAGAAAGATTCGAAAAATACTTGGTTTCCGTTTCCCCAGGTAAGTATGCAGTATGCAGTATGCAGTATGCAGTATGCAGTTGCCCAAAACACAAACCCCTAGTTTTACGCCCGTGCAAAAAAAAACGCACGGAATGTTTTCAAATTTCTGATAATTATAAACATGAGATGTAATATAATTAGTTATTTATACAAATATTATGTAAACGTATTTTAAAAATACAAGTATGATAAATTAACGCAATTTATTTTCGCAATGCATTTTTTACTTAATATACTTTTTGCACAATATTTTTCATTTGTATACCCTTTCTCTAAAAACCTCTATAAGCCTACTAATAATACAATCTCTTAATTAATCATATTTTTCGATTATTGATGATAATTTGAACGCAAAACATGTATTTAATATGTTAATTGTATAATTATGAATCAAATTAATGTTTTTCATGTTTTCTTTAGCATTTTTGTTGTTTAATTTAGGGTTTGCGGTCTATTGTAAATTATCAAGCTGGGAGATTGGTCGTTGGGTTGGCGGTGTGGGTGGAGAACAACCTATTTTGGGCGGCAGAGATGGGGATGAAAAAGGAATGGTCTAACAGTAGCTAGAGATTAGGGTTTATCTTTGTCATTCTCTTTTGTAGCTTTTTTTAGGAGCAATTGAAACTTTAAAAATTTTGTTTTCCTCCATTGTTAAAGAGTCAACACCTCATGTATAGTTGAGTATTTGTTTAGCTAGAGATTAGCGTTTATCTTTATCTTTGTGGTTCTCTTTTGTAGCCTTTCCCCGACCGGGACGTGGTGATGGCCCTCCCCGACTCCGACGAGTAGAAGACGTGACAAATCTCCCGGTCGTACGGTCTTTCGGAGGGACCATTATGTTCTTTCCTCTATCACCCATCTGCAATAACAACACAATAACGTTAGATTCAAACTATAAAATGGAAAAATTAATTATAATTAACAAAAAAAACACAATTAAATAACAAACTAAATGAATTAAGACAATTCCAAAAGCAATTCATGGGAAAGATGTTGAAATTCAACATTGCACACCGTGACCAATGCCGAGATTCAACTTCTCTGACCGAGACCAAAATTGAGACCCAACGTGACAACCCCCTGCCAACGTTGAGTCCCAACATTACGTACAACCCAACGTTGATATCCAACGTTGGTTACCAGCCTCAATCAAGACCTCCAACGTTGGTTACCATCACCCACCTTCACCTGCTCCGTCATAGCCTACCACCCACGTTGACACTCAGCATGAGCGTCCATACCCAACGTTGAGTGTCAACGTTGGGGCACTACAATACAGCCCAACAACAAGCAACTACTAGAACGATTACAACACCTAAAACAGCGATTACGACGACGACAACAACAACAACAACACCTAAAACAGTCGGTTTTCAGGACAGAAAACTGAGGAGTTTCTATCTTACTTGTTACTGAATTGAAAAGTATATATGTTGAGTACTGAGTGAGTGTTAAACTCAAAACTTCATTCAATTTATACAGATTTTAACTTCCAACATTTCACCATTCTCTCTAAGACATTTTAACCAAAAACTGGTACATTACCTAACCAATAATCAACTCCCTATACAGTATCCATTTCCTCTTTCCATTATATAGAACATCATAAACACAGTTTTGATTCAGAACAATAAATACTTGATAAACAAATTACTTTTTCCATTAAAATTAAAAGAAGACGATATTCAGAAATTGATTACTTTGATTAGATCTGCATCTTCATTGCCTAATCAATAATTGGAATTTACTCTTTTGCAGGCAACTTTTTTTCAGGATAATTGCAAGCCAATAACAGCTAATATGAACAAAATACGATATCCATTCAAATTAAAAGACCATCAGTGCACAAAACGATATTCAGAAATTGATTATTTTGAATTCAACCAATTAAGTACTTAATATAACAACCTAAAGGGCTACAATTACTTACTTCCTATTCAAACCAACACAAAAGCAATTAAATCCATCTTTTGTGTGAAAAGAGAAATGCAGTGCAGCTTCCCATCGTCGCATTTAATCTGAAGGATGTATATGTTGCTGTCATGCCTAAATACAGTGCTGGACTGCTGGTAGGATTGCGCTAAGCACATGCTTGGGAGTCATAGATGAATGCTAGTGTCTTCCGGTGAGCTACTTTGATTACTATGAGGTGAGGGTTATCTGAAACTGGGGTAAGATGGTTTTTTTACAGAAAGGGGATTGTCACAGCATATTGGAGAGGCCAATCTGTTATTCACGGTGCAGCAGAGGTTTGCGCACAACTTCTAATGCTTACTCAAAGATGCCATCGATATAAGACAATTTCAGGGATGATCAACACTTTATACAGTCTATAGGTTTAACAATGCATCATTTGTGTCAAAAGAACAATCAGTTTTCCTCCCTAGACTCCAGTATAAGAACATTGATCTATCTGTCTCAGCATTAACTGATGTACTTCCTTTAACTGAGACACCGCTGGACACTGCATAGGACGTGTCAAGACGATCGCAAGGGACACACGGAATTATTAGAGTGATTCAGCTACTAATGGTGCTCCGTCCACCTCTTTTATAGCGTTTTTCAGTGTTGATATTCTCAAATTTCTGGGTTATTTGAGCTAGTAATGTAAGTTGTTTTTATTTACATGATACTCCCTCCGTCTCATTCATTGTTTATATTTTTTTCATTATTTGTGATTAGTATTTTAATCAAAGTTAAACAAATGATTGGGACAGAGGAAATACTTGTTTAAGATGTGACAGACATGGAGGGTTTTTCATTGTGAAACAATGGCTTAAAGATCATTATGCTAGCAACAATGGCAACAAACTTCCGATCAGAAACAAATGTGCCTTTGCTATCAATTGAGCGAAAACGCAAATCATCATGCTACCCATGCTAGTAAATAGTACCCTGCAGGCCTACATGTTTTATTCAGAGTTCCGCCTCCCATGGTTCTATCCGCAGTCCACCTATAGAAGTTAAATTACTATACTGAACTTGAATAAACCCCTGTGTTGTCCAACCTCACATTATCAACCTCTAACAGTTCAGAACTATGACACAACATACATACCAGCGTAACCTGACCATTCCAGGGAGGGTGAACTTCGTCAGCCTGATTCACATTGAAATTGCGCTTTAGCTCGCTCATCAGACTTCACTAGTCATAAAAGAAGTTATCAAGTCCCTCTTCTGGCATCACAACTGCCAGGACAGAAATGTTATGGAGTAGTATTCATTATTCAAAGGGAGATACTTCACATAACCAATAGTATTTCTTAACAACGAGGCATAACACTCGAATTCTATAGCACATAAAACAATGAAAACATATCACAATTCTTCCTGATAGTTCAAAACAAATCAAAAAACATGTCACATAGCAGATTCAAGGAGAATTAGCAAACATGAGGCAAAATCAGGAGTTCAAATTCACAACTGACAAGCATGGCTAATACTGTACGAATTAGACATTTCGGGAATTGACTACTTTCATTTCAAACAATTAAATATTCGATACAAGGCTACAATTACTTTGTAACTCAAAGTCTCAAACCGACAAAAAAGCAATTAAATCCAGCTTTACATCACCAAACCCCTAGCATCAATGTGACACTGCTGAGCAAGGGCATGTCAGTTATTGTCAGACGATCACAGGCAGCTAATAGCCTAATACTGGTGCACACGAAATTATTGTGAGTGATTCAGCTACAGATGGTGCTTCGTCCATCTCTTTTAAGCGCTTTTCAGTGTAATTTTGCTAACAATAGAGCGATGCCTTCGATAACACAGATCGTGATGCTACTCATGCTAGTAAATAGTACCCTATATATTTAATTCAAAGTTACACCACCCATAATTCTGTTCGTAAAATATGTTAGCTAGCTCATCAAACTTCACTAATCGTAAAATAAGTTATCATGTCACTCATCTCGCATAACAACTGTCAAGACAAACAAGTTACGGAGTAGCACTCATTAAGCAACAGATGAAATAACTTCACATTACCAATACTTCTTAACAAAGACTCAAAGAGGCATAAAACTCGAATTCTACAGCATGTAAAACAATGAACACATATCACGACTCATCCTATTAGTTGACTGACAATCAAAACAAATCGAAAGATATGTCTCACACACACAAAGCAAATTCACAGAGTATATTCTTGAGGCAAAGTCAGGAGTTCAAATTCACAACTCACAAACATGGTCATTACAAATTTGATCAGCATCTTCAGCAATGGTAAAATGAAAATACTAGATCAATTTGAAACGTATCCAATAAATCCGAGTCAAAACAAGACACAATCCTCTCCATTGCCTAATCAATAATCGGAATTTACTCTTTCGCGAACCAACTCCCTATAAACATGATAACCTCAGTTTTGCTTCAAACAGTAAAAACTTGATATGCAGACAACTTTTTTTTCAGGAGAATTGCAAGCCAGTAACAGCTAACGTCAACAAAGTACGATATTCATTTAACATTAAAAGAAGATGAGTACATAGAAACAATATTCAGAAATTGATTACTTTGATTTCAACTTGATATAACGACACTAAGGCCTACAATTACTTACTTCCTAATTCAAACCCAACACAAAAGCGATTAAATCCAGCTTTACATCACCAAACCCTAACATTCCATCTCAATTAAACCGAAACCCTAGAAATCAATCAATCAACCAACCTAAGAGCTAGTAAACTTGGTAACAGCCTTAGTACCCTCAGAAACAGCATGCTTAGCCAATTCACCAGGAAGAACAAGTCTCACAGCAGTCTGAATCTCCCTCGACGTAATCGTCGGCTTCTTGTTGTACCTTGCTAGCTTGGATGATTCCTGTGCAAGCTTCTCGAAGATATCATTGATGAAGG
>JAOWBH010000049.1:294606-306874 GCA_028566215.1 Silene coronaria
ATGGTGGGGTAGTGTGTTTCCTTAATCTTTGTGCAAAAATGAATAGGGAAGGTTATTATGAATAGGAGGGAGTAATTGTTTTAGAATCATGCCAATAAATTGATTGATGTATACAAATTAATTGCGGCGAAGTCAAAGGTTTGATTAGTTAATGTTTTTTGTAGAATTTAGCTGAGTGATTAATTTTTGCAAACTAATGGCGAGATTGAAGTCAATTTTAGTGAGTTATTTCTTTGAAATGTTAGCATTTTTTTGCTAATTAGGGTTCACTTGGGATGAGGGTAACTATTATGGGAGTAATAGAGGCTAAAATAAAAAGAATGGGAGGAGATGGGTGGTTAGCGGTGGTTGTGGAGGGTGGAAAAAGGAGGCGAGGAATTATTACCTCCATATGGAGGTAATGCATTTCTTAGGGGAGAATGATTGATTGATATTTTGCGAATTTATGACGATTTGGCAATGAAGTTTAACATTCATTGTTTAATTAGTTAATTGGTTTAGTTGATTGATTGATTGATCGCAGTGAAGTAGAAGATTCATAGTTTGATTAGTTAATTTTTTTGTTTGTAGAATTGAGCTGAGTGATTATTTTTTGCAAATTAATGGCGACAAGATTGAAGTCAATTTTTAGTGAGTTATTTCTTTGAAATGTCAGCATTTTTTTTGCTAATTAATGGTGATTGAAGTTGAAAGTTCATTGTTTAGTTAGTTATTTCTTTCAAATATCAGTGAATCAAGTAATTTCTGAAAATTAATGTTGAGGAAGTGGAAGGTTAGTTTTTTGGCTGATTAATTTTTTTCTAATGTTAGCTAATTTTGTTACCATGTGGACAGTGCATTACACTGGAACGTTGTTGGATGGAACAAAGTTTGATTCGAGTCGTGATAGAGGAGATCCTTTCAAGTTCACTCTTGGCCAAGGTTTTTTCTAACTCTTTCTTTAATAAATTATTTTTGTTTTGTACTGAAGTAACGGTCGATTTTGTTTAAATGAAGGTGTATTTATTTTTTATTTCTTGTTTTGTTAGCAATATGTGAAATTTCATAGATAGTGTTATTGAAGTTGTTTTTATTAATGTCTTGCAACCGAAGAGAAAAGCCTAGAATGAAAAATCTCACTGAGAGTGGATGTTCTTCAATCGATAACTTTTGTTTGATTTCGTTATGTTAGTCTTTGCAGGTTGAGATGCATTTCAGTTATTACTTGATTGAAGTCGTTGGTGCTTTTGTATACTTCAAAAAATCTTGTTCGTATTTCGTATTCCAAATTTGATTTGCAAATTTGGTTAGTTTAATAATTGAAATCATAAATGGGAGCCAATCAGCTGAATTTGAACGTCATTGTCACTGGTGTACATCAGTTGATATAATCCTTCTATCAGGTATATTGACAATTGATGTTCACTGGTTTATGATGATCATGTTAGGTGATTAACTGATTGATGAATAATTTCCCATTGACATGGAAAGGAATAATGAGGCAATGTGTAAATTTAGCCAAGCAAGTAGGTTTATGAGATGTTTGCATTTTTCCTTGGGGGTCATATAATTAAGGGCCTGCCTTCTTCCTTCAACACGTGTTGTATTGTAGAATCATAAAGTAATGATCAGTTGAAAGCCAAAATAGAGTAATAAATTGTGTGCTTATTTAGATACTTGACTTGAAATAAAACACGGCCTCGATCTTATCTGATAAGGCTGACCAGAGACTCAAAAGTGCGTAACTCACTAACTCTAATATGACCACCAAACCACTCCACTCGTTATCGACCCCTCTTCAAAATGACCTGAAGGGACCCGAAATGACCCAAAACGATTAATTTTAAATTTCTTGTACTTTATATTTTTTTACATTAAAATATATGGTCCATTGTTTATAACACTCCTTGCCAAGTAAGTGATTTTCAAAGTACTCTTTGCTAGTCAAACGGTTACTAAATAGCATTTTAATCACTAACCCAAAACTGACTGTACCCGAAGTTACCCATACCCAAGAATGACTTGATTCTTAGTGACCTTGGCTTGAAATGATCTGTCGGAGGCACACCAAATTGACCCTTCCCGACCTGAAATGAAAGGTGTAGCAGACTCAAAATGACCTGATCCAAACTGACTCAACCAAGATCCGACCCATCTAACCCACTTGGCCATGGCCTCTTGACATGTTTTTCCTTGATCTTCTATTGGAGCACTGGATAATGGACATGTTGGATATTGTGCAATATAGTCATTCATTTTTTTTTTTTGAATCGATCCAAATTGCAGACTTTCATTTGAAGTGTATTAGCCGGTTATTTATTTTGTTCATAAAGACATGCGGAACTGCGGATACTGCTGTTTTCTAAGTTTTTTCCCCTTACAAACACTCGGGTGCATTTACAGTTTACACTATGTTTAAGTTGTATATTTGTCACCAGCTTAAATTTATTCTTTGAGATCCTTTTGAATTAACCTGGCTTGATCATTTTTTACCAAGCCTACCAAGCTCAAGTGTGGCTTGGTAAAATGTGGCACTATTTTTATTTTATATTTCCTCTAAACGTGAAGATATTTATCACCAGTATTTGAAATTTTAGCTGGGTTTTCTCGCCAGTATTTGAATTTGTCAGTATTCAAAAGAGAGTTGAATTATTAAGTTTCTGGTGTGAGGTTAATCGAGAATCTTATTGGCAGTACTTTACTACTAGCTTCTGATTAATTGAGGATTGTTTGAGGGTGGAATATGTAGCAATTAAGTTGTTTTACGCTGCTAAAAGGCTAATAATTTCTGGGGTATCTGTGTTTTGTTTCCAATAACATGGGTTATATTTGGTTTGTTTTCTATTAGTCTACCTAAGAAATTTCCAATCTTAACGTATTGCCTAATACTTCTATTGTGTCGATCGAGTTAGGTCAAGTCATCAAAGGATGGGATATTGGTATCAAGACAATGAAGAAGGGTGAGAATGCCGTTTTCACTATCCCTGCGGAGCTAGCCTATGGGGAAGCTGGTTCACCTCCTACTATCCCACCAAATGCTACCCTACAATTTGATGTCGAGCTACTGTCTTGGGTTAGCGTGAAGGACATATGCAAGGATGGTGGAATCTTTAAGAAGATTCTCAGCGAAGGAGAGAAATGGGAAAATCCAAAAGATGCAGATGAAGTGTTTGGTATGCTACCTCGTTCTGAATCATTGGTGTTCAGTATCCATCTACACTCTACAGTGAGCTGATTTTGCTATTCATGATAACTGCAGTAAAATATGAAGCTCATCTAGAAGACGGAGCACTAGTTGGAAAGTCAGAGGGCGTGGAGTTCACCGTGAGTGATGGTAGGTCTATGTATGAGATTTTGACAGGCGACTTGCAAGCCAACCTGTATATTTGCATATTTTGATGCTGGTGCTGTGTCGCTTCAGGTCACTTCTGCCCTGCTTTGTCAACGGCTGTGAAGACTATGAAGAAGGGAGAAAAAGTGCTTCTAACTGTGAAGCCGCAATGTACGCTTCTTTGGAAACAGGTTGCATTTATTAGGAAGTTCACAATATACCTTGATGCTTACTGTTTGTTATCCATTTCAGATGGGTTTGGGGAGCAGGGCAAGCCAGCCTCTGGTGATGCAAGTGCTGTTCCTCCAAATGCTACACTTGAGATCACTCTCGAACTTGTATCTTGGAAGACCGTGTCTAATGTTACTGATGATAAGAAGGTTGTTAAAAAGATACTCAAGGAAGGAGAAGGATATGACCGCCCTAACGAGGGAGCCATAGTGAAATGTGAGACCCTGGGCCTAGACTTTTCCCTGAAAAAAATACTTGTTGGTTGTGTAGTTTCTGACATAAGTATTCCTGGCAGTGAAATTGATTGGAAAGCTCCAAGATGGAACTGTATTTTTAAAGAAGGGTCATGATGATGGAGAAGAGCCTTTTGAATTCAAGACAGATGAAGGTTAGTCTCCTTGACGGCTTTTAAATTTTACTAGGTACTCGCTCTTCCTGCCTGGCATAAATTTACTTTTATGAGTGCTTGGAATTTTTTTTCTCTGCAGAACAAGTAATTGATGGGCTTGATAGAGCTGTGGTGACAATGAAGAAGGGCGAAGTTGCGCTCTTGACAATTGCTCCCGAATATGCTTTCGGCTCATCAGAGTCGAAGCAGGATTTGGCTGTGGTTCCACCCAACTCTTCAGTGACTTACGAAATAGAGTTGGTTTCATTTGAGAAGGTCAGTTATCTGTCTTTCTTTGTACATGTATACAAACATGAGTTCTGGAGTCATTTTGTTAAGACTTGGGATTCCTGATTTCAGGATAAGGAATCATGGGATATGAGTACTCCAGAGAAAATAGAAGCAGCTGGCAAGAAGAAGGAAGAAGGAAATGTGTTGTTCAAGGCTGGTAAATACGTGAGAGCCTCAAAGAGATACGAAAAGGTAAAGACATCTATTTGATGTGTTTGAGCTTTGTTTTAATGTCGTTTTGTTTTAAATACCTCCTTTAATTCTGAGCTCCTTGACATGTAGGCTGTTAAATACATCGAATATGACACCTCCTTTAGTGATGAAGAGAAGAAGCAGTGCAAGTCTTTGAAGGTATCTTGCAATTTGAACAATGCAGCCTGTAAGCTGAAGTTGAAAGATTACAAGGCAGCAGAGAAACTATGCACCAAGGTAAATCTTTTGTTATGTGTACCAAAATTACCATGGCATCTTCAGACCCCACGAAAAGGATAATTTTGGGCGGTTTCTTGTCTATTTTGGAAAAAAAAAAAACGAATATAGTCTGATCGTCAATTGTTGGATATGTAGGTATTGGAATTGGATAGTGTGAATGTGAAGGCACTCTACAGAAGAGCACAGGCATATATACACTTAGCAGATCTGGAGTTAGCAGAGATTGACATTAAAAAGGCTTTGGAGATTGATCCTGATAACAGGTATATTCTTCAAACTTCAATTGGAGGCTTTGTAACTTTTGATGTGAACCAAGCAATTATTTTGACTAACAATTGAGCTAAGACCGGAAAAATTAATTATATCGTATGCAGGGAAGTGAAACTTGAATACAAGATATTGAGGGAGAAAATTAAAGAGTACAACAGGAAGGATGCTCAACTTTACGGCAAGATGTTCTCTAAGATGGCCCTGCGCACCTAGACACGTATAAAATCTGTGATTGCTCCTTCAGTAAGACAATTATATGATTTTATGGCGCGCACATTTCATCGTAGAATTATTTCAATCTTGAGGAACTTTAAATGTGATGATGCCCCACAGATGAAGGATTTTGATTTTGTTTCCAAAATGCTTTTGTATCACTTGAAAGAACTTTAGGAATCTTCTATTTAAACATAATGCTCAGTTTCTTTGGCAGCGTGTTTTACGTGATTTCAAGTTTATCTTAAACATATAGTCGATGTGTACTGTGCTTATGGGTAGTGATGTGCGGAGTGGATTCTTTCACTGCCCATTGGCAAGCCACAAAGAAGTACGAGTAGCCCAATGGGCTGAGCCTAATGTGCTACCGGTTGCAAATTTGGCTGCCAACAATGTCCCCTCAATCGGTGCTGTGTTTGAAACTTGCACTGTACTATTGTAGTGATCCTTTTCTTTCGTTGCTTGTGAAACCTGCCTGCATTGTGATGAACAACATTCTTTCTATTGTGGTGATCAAGTATTCTCAATTGCATCACTACAGAAGCATATCACCATGCAACTTTTGTAACTGTGCAGTAATCCTTATTGAGAACAAGTCTAGCTTGTGACAATCAGACTCATGGTCTTTCACACCCCTTTCTTTTTTAAGAAATAAATAAATCACGAGTAAGAATTTGTGTTTTAGGAAGGGAGGTATTATTGGGAACGGGGATAATTGACAAGTAAATGGGGAGACTGCGTAAATAATAGAAGATTGGAAATGTAACTAGGACATTTTCTATAGGAGTATCAGGTAGTAGTTTATCGGAAAATTTTAATTGCAATCGTACCTCTTAGTGGAACCCTTCAATTGGCATACCACACAATCCCCTGCAATTGTCTCAACAATTTTTTTACGTAATTTGAAGGAACCTAATTTAATTATTTTATGTTGATAATGCCTAAGACAAATTAATCTCATTGTTAATTTAATCGTATGCCTTGAGTGTGTATCTTATAACACAAGGGTTCTAGTTGTCAATGAAGATTGCACAAGAATGATCAAAGATGCAGAATGTTATTGCTAGAGTCATGGTGTTGTAAGAGGTCATTAAACTCGGATAATTGTCTAAGTGCTTCAAATTACACAATGCAGTCCACTGTGGCTTCTAACTCAGCTCTTATGGAAAATATTTAAACTCTTCAAAATAGCTTTCAAAATTTTTAATAAACATTTTAAACTTTAGAAAATCTGGTTTGTTCATTTAAATTGAGAAAAAACTTTTGATAACTTGGAAAAGAGTTCGCTTGCACAAAAATCACTTCCAAAAATGGGTTGTTTACTTTTACATATTTGGCAAAGTTTATGACTCATGAACTAGGTTGCACGGACACGGCAACTTTTTAGCGTCCGCGTGTCGGACACGGTGTCCGACACGGACACACCTTGGACACGCCACAAAACGTCTTGGACACGCCGAAAACCGTGTCCGCGGTTTTTATTTAAATCGAAAACGTGTCGGACACGACCCAAGTATGTTGGACACGGTCCGTTTTCAGTAGGACACGCCACTTTCACATTTTCAAAGCAAAATTCCCGACTTCTTATTTTTTCAATTTGACAATGAGTATACTGATTACATCAAAACCAAAACCCTTCCTTATCTCCATCATCCACCACTCATACCTCGCCTCACCGCCGATTATCGGCCGCCAGCCTCTCCTCAACGCCGTCCAGGTCCAGATCTGCTGCTTTTCTCAGTTTCCCTAATTTCTCAATTAAGGGTTTTCTTTCTGATTTTTTCTTTGTATAATGCACAAAATGGTAGAATCTCTATAATTTGTTATAGTTTAAGCTAGAGTTGTGGAGAAAGGATGAGGATGGACGATGATGTGGGTTTGGATTGGGATGAAGTGATTGGCAGAATTGAAGGAAGTGGGTAGGGAAAGAGGTGGGGTGGGCATGAATTGGAATGTATGCTAATGCTTTAGGATTTCGTCATGTTTAAAAATTTACCAAACACTACAAATTACTCTGTATACATACCCTACAAGTCTACAGCTCTATATTAAAATATTGGATTTATGGATTATTAAATTTTCTTTTTTTTTTTGGTTACAAGTAAACTTTTCTTACGAGAAGGAGATGGTGGCTTTTAAATTTACCTTGTAACTTTTCTAATTACGAGAGTTTAGATGTCGGCTATAAAGAATTTTAAATTCCCTTTATTTTAATATGCATATTGTTTTTTTTTTTTTTGGCGTGTCCCGTGTCCTAAAAAAATTGAATGTCGGTCTCCCGTGTCCGTGTCGTGTCCGTGTCCGTGTCCGTTTTCGTGCAACCTAGATCTCAAGTATAAACTACGAGTATGTTATTTGACGTGTCGTTACTTGCGTATTGCATATATTGCTAAAATCGTGTATATACGTAAATACGTTCTCTGAAATATAGGTTCAAGATGTTAGGACGGTTTGATGCATTTGTTAATAGCTTGTTAGAGTGGCTTGCAGAGGAAGCTATCTACTTTGTATATAAACCCAATAGTCTAATTATTAAACATATCAATAAGAAAACACATTTTATTTAGCTGGTGTTTTACTCTCTATTCTCTCTCTTAACATTTCAACAAACACTTCTTTACAAGGTTACAACAATGGTGATTCTTTACATCAATGGTGTTCTCTGTATTTCACCTTTTAACACGTTCCTCCATTGTTCCGCCATAGTAAAAAATATGATGCATTAGGATATCATAATTTTAAATATTATCAGTACAAAACAAAGAATTCAAGATACATGCTAACTATTCAACAGTTTCGAACACACAGCCACCTGCCTAATTATACAATCCTAGAAAAGTGTTACGGTACTTGAACGACAATACGGACAAGTAGGGTGGTCGGGCAGCCAGTTGAATATGCATCGATGGTGAAATACATGTCCACACTTCAACCTCACCAAACTCCATGAATGATCTTCCGGAAGCCACTGGTATATACTATTTTGAGCTACAAATTCTCCATCAAAGGCTTCCCAACATATTGAACAACAACCCTCGACACTGTTTTCTGCTACTATGTGCCTGTATCCGTCTTGAGTCGATACCACGTCCAAAGCGAGAACTTGTATCTCTATTAAAGGCTCAACCTCCACCAACTTCAATGACAAATCCTGCCTTAACGTCCTCAGATATTCCGAGATCGTGTTTACATCAGTAAACGGATTGTATATATCTGCACCATTTGGTTCTAGGCCAAAATAATTCATGTTACCGTCGATTTTTGAATGTGTAGTTGTACAATCAGAGATACAATCGCCCAAGTAATCCTCAGTGAACTCGTAGCGATGGATATCAATTACCCATACCAAGATGAAATCGGTACTTTTGGTAGACAATGAATCAGCGTGGTTGTAACGAAAGAGGCTACGCATGTAATTATGTATGTGACGGGCCAACTTAAGGTCGGTGTGACATTGGAATATGTTTAAATTTGCAATTTTATCATGCAACACTTTTTCTTCAATTAAGTTATTATCATGATCATGATGATTCCACCTTCTACTAAAATTCTTCATAGTATGGTAGTGGTAGGCGGATTCATTATCGAAGTACTCTGATAACGTCTTCGGACGACCTTGTGGAACAGTCGTCAGTACGTTCAGCAAAAATAGGTCATCATTGTCGTCGTTGTTGTCGTTCCGAGGGCACTCGAAGAGCCTAACAGCTAGTAGAGTTGCGTGTTCTTCTTTGATCACCTCCATTGTTGCTGGGTTCGTTGTGCAGTTTTGTATTTGGTTTTTGATTTGTGCCATATTATTAAAGAATAAAATCATGGTGTTGTGTATATATATAGAGAGAGAGACCCGAGTGAACTAAAACTTGGTTATCAAGTAAAGCCGGCTAGTCGGCTTAGTTTATACTTACCAAGATTAGGAAATTATTTTAAAATTGATTTGCAAATAGGAAAATAAGGTACGAAACGGTCCAAATCATAATAAATTTCTTGTTAAAATTTATAGTTAGATATCTAATACAATACCAAAAATCAGGTGTCTCTTTTTGACACTCTATGTGCTGGCATTAAAAATATTATTTAGATTACGCGTGGTAGGTAAATTAGGAAAAACATTAAAAATATTAGTTTAAGAAATAAGGAAAAAAAGAATTTATGAGTTTACAGCTAAATCGAAAAGTATGAATAATCGTCTTAAATTAACAATAAAATTTCGGCATTTGCTCCATATTTGTTGATAATGGTGACATTATCATGATGTCTTTATTTAAAAGACGTAAGTCACCCGAGAGTGACATGCTCGAAATCTATAAGGCATACTCAAGCCAAGAATGTTCCCCAAGATTTGATCTTGAGAAGGCTTGAACCTAGGTCTCTTGAGATTTTACCCAAGTTTTACGGATATTGGGGTATATTATCGAATATACTTAACTTATAATCTAATTTAATATTTAATCTACGTAGTTGCTCATTTATGTACGAATTTTACTCATCCAAGTACTTTTGTTCATTGCTTTTCCATAGTATACCCTTTGCATAGAAAGGGAAAAAAACTCTCTCTAATTCTCTCCCCCTCATAAAATTAATCAAATTAACAAAATTAATCAACATCCGTCAAATTATACAATTATGGATGCTAATTCTCATATCGATCAAGTAATAATCTTAATTATTAAGTTTATTAATTATATTATATCAAATTAAGACATTAATATACCCTATTTAAATTAGGGTTTGGTTTAATCCGTCACCAGCGTTGGGGTGAGGGACGGCCTCGTCGCCGGCGTTTCAATGAGACACGGCGCCGACGCCGGCATGATGTCGATAGGGTACATAGATACAAATTGGAAACTACCTACATTGACATACGTGACATTGTTACTGTATTGCTTGTTTTTTTTTTTTTTTTTTTTTTATTTTTTTTTATAATTTTTTAAAATTTAATTTATTTATTTTTAATTTTTACTTTTTTTTTGTATTTCAATAATGGGACTCCAACTCAGATGAGTCGAATGAGGTTGAGGAATTTTCTACAAGGGAAGTGACAGTGAGGGTGGTGGTTGACGGGTTGTAGATGGATGGTGGTAGTTAGATTGAGAAAAGAGTAAATGAAGAAGAGAGATATATAAGGATATTTAAATAAAATTAGTAAAATATAAGGGGTATTATAGTCAATTACATCCACAAAAGAGTAAAATTCGTACATGAATGAGCACCAGCCACTTAATCTAATATATTTCACATAGAAAATTAGGAATGAATATATACGTACTTCAAGGTGAGCCACCAGATAATTGATACATTAGAGACGATGTTGTTGCTTGTTAGACTATGTTTATCCATGGGTTTATTCCACCATGATTAAACATTTAAATATCATTATTTAGGATTTTTTGTCAAAAACTAACTTATATTTAGGGGTATTTGTAAAAAAAATTACCTTATATTTTACCTTTTGTTTTCAACTACCTTTGTTTTCTTTATTTTTGGTCAATAGCTACCTATGCTAAAAGTTTGACAAGATTTGGTCATTTTAGCGACATTAACGTATCTCACATGGCTTTGTTAACATCAGACAACAATTATCAACAACGACCAAACTATAATTTAACTTCACACAAACAAGTATTATGTTTACATATTTCAATAACAATTACAAACATTCACTAAAGTTAAGTACATATTGACTTCCTGCCTACACACGATTAAAACAAGAAAAAAGGTCTTGTAAGATAGGTTAATGTCGAAAAATTGACCAAGTATGTCTATAATCTTGGCATAAGTAGTTATCAACCAAAAAAAAAAAAGTAGTTGAAAATAAAAAATAAAATATATACCCCTAAAAGGTAGTTTTTAACAAAAAAAAAAAAACTCCATTATTTATCCACAACCCCTTTTATCGAACTTATTCAAACTTTTCTACCTTTAACAAGACCTATCTTTCACTCAATTTCTTTATTACTCTATGTATTACCCCACCATATTAAAAAACTATTATATTTAACAATTAATTGACTTAGGTCCAATGAGCCAGTGATGCTTGGAAAAGTGTAAGGAGGTTGACCAGAGGTGGAGTGGATGTGCATAGAAGCCAGATATGCAAAAGGTTTTGATGAGTTTGATTTTTTAATAGTTTTTTTTCTTTCAACCTCTACTTGCACCTATCCCTTCCATCCTCGTTAAACATGATCTTAGATGGACATGTTTGGTTATGTGATAATAATATGTCTCTCTTATGACGGGTATATCCGTCACAAACTTGTGACGGGCCAAACATCTCCCATTTGGGTAGATAAGACAAGCTTAGGGAATCACAAATACCTTATCTTTATCTACCCATATGGATAATATTTGACCCGTCACAAAAATTTGTGATGCGATAATCGTGGACATAATTCATGTCTTCACATTAAAGTATGTAGAGATTCAATCTTGGTAATGCGTAGTATTCAAAAGCCATATGATGCGATATTTCAAGCACAGATGGTACCTCGAGCTTGTTAATCTCCTACGCCCCTAAGGGTGATTTTAGCGGTGAGGAAGTTACGGTATGATGGGGAACTTCTTTAACCTTGCAATCCCTCAAAATAGTTGTATGTTCATAAACCACATTGAATGACCGACACATCAACTGCAATTGGCTCTCTCATTTCTAAACATTTGTCAAGAGTAGGAGTGTTAATGAGATGAGACAGCTCGCGAGCAACTCGAGATCGGCTCGGTCAAAGCTCGGTGGGAGCTTAACGAGTCAAGGCGAGCAAACGCTGGCTCTGCTTGAATAGCTCGAACTTGTGTTATTAAATAAGATATTGCTCTTATTTTATAAAAATATTTATCATGATTATATCTTTGCATCATATATATCAAATGTCTCACTGATTTGCCAAATTTTCTTACACATAACCTTCGAGCCTTGTTATTAAAAAATATCGAAAGAAAAAAAAAATAGAGGCTCGATTTGAGCTCGAGCTCGCGTTAAAACTTGCAAACTTGATAACGAGCACATTTTTATCAAGCTCGGGTAAGCTCGAGATCGGCTCGAGCTCGAGTCTTGGTTCTTAAGCACAAGCCGAGTAAGGCCAAGCTCGAACTCGGCTCGACTTGTTAGCACTCCTAGTCAAGAGGTACTCAAGATGCAA